>OZ024908.1:86602663-87197663 GCA_964017125.1 Flabesymbios commensalis | reverse complement strand
ATTTTTTTTAATCGGATCTCCCACTCCCTTTTCAATGTTCTGGATCAGCCCTCGGTATTAAATGATGTATGAAATGGAGGTAGGGCTGTAAATGAAATCAATCGAAACAATTTGTCAATCTTGACTTCATAATGATCCATTAATCATCCATGCCATGGGGTTCAAATCGATTGACCATAATTAAAAGGGTAAGTCTTGTATTACTAATGGGGATGTTAACCTATTGTGTGAATAAGTGAATAATGCTTTACATCGCTTTCTGCACAATCGTGGCAATATCGCGACAGAATAAACCCCGTCGTAAAAAAATCATAATTGTATATAGAGGTTTCCTTATGAACTGGTGACACACTGGGAGACAAACAGTGGCCAATATACCTTAGATCACAAGAGAAGGTGTTTTTAAATAAAAAAAATGTCCTCGCAAACCACCCCGACCTACCTACAGTGAACCCCGGTCAATGAAAAGCTAGATCCGCCCCTGGGTATGATATCTGAAGGTCATAATGTTTGCACAGTAGTCATGCACTCAATCCCTCGTCATTATTGACAATCAATAGTTATCACCAGTCTCAAGCAGTCATATATTTTTAAATATCTTATTTTTACATATGTCTATGTATAGCGTTAAATGGCTGATGACTGAGTACCATTGTGAGGTTTCACTGATGCCTATACATAGAACCTTCTCTCCATACCGGTTACTGTCACAGGTTCATGTAGGGGCGTATATAGACAATAATGATACACCGACGAAAAAAATAATGAAAAACAGACATTGGCAAAATTGAATGAAAAATTGAATGGGATCTACTTTAGATGTCATAATCTGACGTCTATAGACGTCAGATTACAGTCTGACCTTACAGTCCTGACAGGGTTAAGTACATTTACATCAATTAGGGTGTTATAAATAGGCATAATACATACATGCGAGGGAGCCCCACAAAGGGCTTTTGTAAAGATGCTTCCATAAGTGAGTGGATGGGTGAAGGAATGAATGGATGAAAGGATGAAAGGATGAATGGATGAAATGGAAATGAATCTCTACGCGACTGGACGGAGAAGAAACATTTCGTTTCCATGATATCATGACGGCCCATTAGAAAGCAGGACACCATGTTAGAAAGAGTATCACGCACGACACCATGTTAGAAAGAGTATCTGCATGACAGGTCTACAGAGGATGATTGAACTTGTTTGAAAATGTATATTACAGGTCTAGCAGCACAAAAGATCAGAGAGGATAACAGCTTCTGACTTATTAAACATCACGTAGTGCCTACGTAGGGCCTACACACATGCTCATTTATGCCAGTGACTGTCCGCAGGCCGGTTATCCGTATTCCGACTCCTAACGTAAACATACCAACTATCACTGATTGTGCACAAGCGCGGCAATGAGTGTTATCCCCTAGCAATCGAAAGATAACGAAACATAATTATCTTTATAATTTAAAGGGACAAGCCCACGCTGAAATCATCAAAAAATCGATGATTTTTTCTTGGCTCCTTAATTAATATGACCATATGATGTAAACATGTCCATAGACTGGAAATGCAAAAGTTTTTTTTAATTTTTTCTGCTGCGCATTCACCAGTTAGGCCAGATATAAAGACAAAATTCCCGTATTTCCTATTTTTGACATGGTTGTCAATAATTAGAAATCAGGAATTTCGTCTCTATATCTAGCCTAAATGCGCGGCACGAAAATTAAACAAAATTGCAGTTCTAGTCTATGGACATGTTTACATCACATGGTCATATTAAGAAGCCAAAATAAAATCACTGATTTTTTGATGATTTTAGCGTGGGCATGTCCCTTTAAAGGTAATCTGACACGGTAAATATCCGAGCATACACAAAATCTGAACATGCTTTGCCGTCATGTGTTAAATTAATTTCATTCAATTTTACTCACAATATAGATACACACGTTGCACTTGTGTGACATATAATCATGTGCTTATACTTTGTGGTGAATAAATGAATGAATGAGTGAATGAATGAAAGAATGAATGAATGAATGAATGAATGAATGAATGAATGAATGAAATAATGAATAAATGAATGCATGGGCCACGTTTATGCACATACAGGCTGATGGGCTAATGTATTAATGGTCTCTCCACAGAAAACATTGGATGTTGACCCAATACTGGTTAAATATAGGTCCAACGTCCGCAACGCCAGCCCAGCATTGGCTCAACGTCTCGTGTTGTTAAGTATGTGGCCTGTCTTAGGTCGCTATGACATCTGTTTATTATTAGTAAAAAAAACCTAAATCTAATGAAAGATAACAAAAAAACCTTTGCGCCTAAAAAAACTTGGACAAAACATATAAATATCTAATCAAGATAACTATATAGATATAATCAGCCAGTTGATGTGGTACTATTTATGATAGACCCCTTATATATAGTTTATTGCTGACGTATTGATAACCCCATGAAAGCGTATGTGGACATGTACCCACAGCAAACGCTGACCCAATGTTGAGCCATCGTCTACCCATCAGTAAGTAGGTGGCGTGAAAAATAAATGCACTTAGATTATTTAAAGGCATGCAGCCTACTATACTTACGTTAGTAGCCTATTCTGTGAAACTCAATAGCCTTGACCTCCATTTTTGTCTCCGAGCTAGCTAATACAATGAAGTATGGAGGAAGGGGTCTTATATAACTATATTTTCACCGAGTTCCCATTCAAAACGGTTTCCGGTGACGTCACTGCGTTTCACAGAATATTGAATCGGGGAAAAAACTGAGGGGCTATATCTTAGAATCGAAAAGAGCAGCGGTTGGGGGATACCAGCTAAAATATTATTCAGGTATTTTTCGACTATTCCTAGTCAATCATAAATGCACTAAACTTGTTAAATTAAATTAACAAGTTCGTGAAAATTAATGAGCCACATTATGAGATATTTGGAAAACAAAAGACTTGATTTTTCTGCTGTTCATGTATTCCTTATCCACATGAAAATGGAAATTCCGCAAGTACCATGAAACTGAAAAAGTTCCTCGAAAAAGAAAAGTACCGTGAAGCTTCGTGAAGTTCCGTGAAAAATATATAACAAATATAAAACGGAAATTTCTCAGTACAGATCCAAGTGGATGAAAAATACCGCTGACCGATCTAGAGCTAAAGGGTCAAGTTCACTTAAGGTAGGTCAATGTACAGATCTTATACACGGTTCACAGATGTGCAATCACCGAGACGTGCAGTGCCGAGCCACAAAACATTGGCCCACTTGTTTTAATTCTGGGCCACCGTCACTTATGGTGGCCCAGAATTAAAAAAACATTAGGCCAACGTTTTGGGCGGTCGCTACTCGATTCTTAGTGGGTGATTAAAGGCTTTAATTTGTATCGTTTTAGTAACTTTATTAAGGCTCCGGTGTTGCAAACATATTTAGATCCATATCATCTGCATCATATAGGCTTATAGGCCATTATAGCGCATTAAATATTTTCTAGTGATAATGATAAAAACTGCGAAAATAAGTGATTAGCGCTACAGTCAAATCAAATATATATACATACACATGTATATATAAATAAAATAATGATAAATGACCAATATGTCAAGGCTGATATTTTCACGGTCAATAAAACCTTGAAACAGATTCGAACTCTTCCCCATCTTACTGGCTTGTAGTGGATGAAGATTACAATGGTAAATTCACGCTTGATATGTTTATTATGTTAAATATATAGCAGAGCTATCATTCAAGGGCGGGGGCCCTGGTGTAGTGGTTAAATCTGCCTGCTTAGAAAGTCAGAGATCATGGGTTCTAGCCCCACTCTGGCATTGAAGTTTCAAAGAAACAAGATGTTTTTTCCCCGCTCACTCGTAAAATTCAATATTGTGGGGAGCCTCCGTGACCGATTGGTAGCCTAACACCCCATTTATTTCATTTAATAGACTATTATACCAAATACAAAAGTAGAAGACATATAAATATCTAATCAAGATAACTATATAGATATAGGCTAATCATCCAGTTGATGTGGTACTATAGCCTATATTGCTGACGTTCAGCGACATTATTCTATACGATAGGCTTATTGATGTGTGACTTGTATGTGTTGTAGCCTGTATCTAGTAATCTCTATAGGCTACCTGGAAGACACTGATAAGGTAAAGATCCAGTTGTGGTGTCGATTGCTTTGTTTATTCCCAGGGTGGTGCAGTGTGAAAATATACATAGGCCTGAGCACAAAACATTTGCATCTTATCAGAAATGCATGCATTTCCGATATTATTTATACAATGTTGAACCAATTAACGTCGAAGATGTTGGGCTGCCGTTCTATCAATGTTATAGGCCTACAAATGTTTTGTGTTTACCATTTATATGCACAGTAGTAGTGGGCCTGTAGCTGTGATCATGTTTTCACTCACATCCACACTTTGTCAGGCTTGCAGTTAGGGTATGTGTGTGTGTGTTGGTGGGGGGCTTATAACCTACCCGGGGGAGGGGGGCTTAACCCTTACAGCGCGGGGATCGACTTTAGTCGTAGGAATTTGACGTCTGTAGAATTCAGATTCTGACGACAAAAGTCGATCCCCGCACTGTAAAAATAAAAATATTACTAATTGTCGTAGACCCATAACACAGGTATTCAAATGAATCAGAAAGAACTAACTAAGAAATTTATCATGCTTTCGAATGGATTAAAACCCTTTGGTTTTCATGATTTAAACAAAATTAATCCAGCGTTGAAAGGGTTAGCTCACCCCACACCCAATTATCTATTCTCATTTGTATTCGCCTTCGGGTGAAAATCTCATCCGGGGTGAATACAAATATCATGGGTTTATAAAATATGCAAACATGATATCCCAAATTAAAGCTCTCCAACAAACACAATACATCGACCCATGGTTGGCTCAATGCTAGGCCAACGTCGTAAAAGGTGGGCCAACATTGAGGTAACACTGGGTCGCTGTATGGTGCCTGCTGGGTCAGAGTGATCTTATTTTGACGGATTATACCATTTTTTATTAGATCAATTCTATTCCCTGCGCCAAAGGAGCTCTGTTATGTTTTTGGTCATGTTGGTTTCTTTGTCGATCCGTCCGTCCGTCAGCATGATTACTTACAAAGTGATGAACGGATTTTCATGAAACTTTTACCAGAGGTGTGTCTCGGGCCAAGTTAGAAACAGTTGAATTTTGGGAATGATCCGGAATACGATCCGATTCCAGAATTTTGTTCAAATATTTGCATCTTGGGCCAAGGAACAATTCATACAATTTTGTGGATGTCTGGGGGGGGGGGGGGGGGTGGTGGATCGATCGTGTTGCCGACATGAATATGTTGAAGGTTTACGCTCCACCATCTTCCATTAACTCCTCCGTCCGGACGATGGGATTAAAAAATGCTTATTAAATCATTCTTCAGGTATTTCTCACTTTATTGAAGTCTAGATATTCATATAACACACAGTTCCCAAGCGGAGCGCAGCGATCGGTGCCATGCGGCTAGGCCCCTGAGCTCATGACGGTATGTCCGCCCGCTTCAGTGGCTTTGATTTAACTGAATGGTGCGCCTCGCTATAGGCGCGCTTTTCGTGGCGTGGTCTAGTTAGAACGAGGCTTGGCGGTCCCCGTCACTCGTCAATGATCGGGAAAAGCCGAGCAGTTACGGACGGTGAGACGCTAACCCCACAGATGATCTGGATTACGATCCGGATCCAATACACAATCACTGCGGCGAAGGTTTGCAGTCTCTGACTACCTGTTTAGTTTAAAATATGCCATTGTTGGTGCATAAATACCACGAGTGAGCTTAAAGGGATAAAATATATATAAGTATAATACTGGTAAGCATATAATATTTATTATCACTGATGTAAATCTTTTTTTATATCATGCGGCCAATAAATATAATCATATACATTTGCGGTCACATTGGCGACAAAACAGGGACGTCGTAATAATGCTGGACAACCGTCTACGACCCTGGCCCAACATTATTCCGACTATGGCCCAGCGTCTTGTGTTCGCCTGATTGGTTTTCATTGTCCTGATGACCGTCATTGACATATCTCATCAAGTCTCACTCTAGCATGTCTAGGTGTCCATTGACGTCACAACCTCTCAGATGACGTCAGGGGTGCAGCTAGAGGTGGGGGGGGGGGGGGGATAATGATCTGTCTGTACGGTCAGATAAAGGTCTATTGTGAAGTACCTCAAGAGACGTTTAGTTGTAACGAGTAAGACACACGCCTAGTTGCCAAGTATGTCGACTTCTGTGTGGATGGTCAAATATGAAAAGAAGAGCGCACTCGACAATAGCCCTCCGCCATTATTGAACTCTATCGCGCCCACAAGGTCAAACAATTTACGTAAAATGCCAAAAATCACAATAAATCGGGCATTTTGAATTTTGTTCAGCCAATATTTAACTTCTCCGAGAACTGGAGATTAGCAACGTGCATCACAAATTCGGGTAGGATACATGAAAACTTTTTGAGTTTTTGAGCCTTAAGGTCAAATAAATGACGTGAAATAAGAACAATCGTAATAAAATAGCCATTTTGAATTTTTGTCAAAAAATATTGAATTTGTCTGAGAACTGGTCATTAGTAAAATACATTACTAAATACATGCGAAAGATACATAAAAAACTTTTCAAGTTATCGTGCCCACAAGGTCAAATTATTGACGTAAAATCACAATAAATCTGCCATTTTGCTTTTTCTTCAACCATTATTAAACTTGATTTTTGTAACAGATTTGGGAAGGATACAAAACAAACTTTTCAAGTTATCGTGCCCACAAGTAAATGTTAACGACGAACTTCAATTGAAATTGCCCGCCTTTCTCAATTGAAAAGCGGGCTAAAAATAAAAAACTCTTGTCAGAAATTTATTGGATTTTTCTTTGTCCCGAAATACACAAAAAAGTAAAATTAAACTTCAGCATACAAAGGGTTAAAGCGGCAACATAATAAAAACTAAGCGAGATATAAAAATCTGGAAGTAAATTTCTTTAAATCAAAGAAAAAAAATCCCAATTTTAAAAGGTAGTGATGAATTAATGTAAATCTGTCAGATAGGCATTATTTTATGCATCAATAGCATGTACAGAGTTTAGAATATAACATACTTTCTTGAAAAAATAAGCTTGGGAAATCAAACTATTTTCAGTTAAAGATATGATATTGTAATGTAGTAATGCAAAACGTAACACCAATATTATGTAATAATGGTTTATTATAAGTATGGGTTCATTTACATAATTTATTCAAAAAAAATGTTAGAGCAAAACAGTCAACACATAATGTTAATGCTACAGTATATATCATCATTGCTTCTTCCTTAAATTGCAATAAGCTGCAGGCCAGCAAACAAGACGTTGATCCAATGTTGGTTTAATGTTGGTCCAACATTAAAACAACATTGGCTCAAAGTCTCGTGTTCAGTTGCTGGTTGCTTAGCGACCATGAGCATATTATATACACATTATAATGAGCGGTGTTGACGATAAGTTCGGTGAACCACAGGGAAAGTGAAAAAACAACATTTTATCAGCATTCTTAAAGAGAATACTAATGTTTAGTTAGAGGAGTCCACTTTTATAAGTTTATATATCCTTTTATATCCTCGCATTCATCTTACAAAACTGAACGTTGGTGATGAAAAGTTTGGACAAAAGGTTCACAAAATTGTTCAGATTTTACCACATTAATATAAACAGAATTATAATTACATTCATAATATAGAAATTTTGTGTTTTTACCCTACATAACTGATCCTAATGTTCATTCTTGACAAGATAGTACAGTGCTCTGCAGAGTCAGAAGGCAGTATCTGCTCACTTGTAAAGTAAGCAGATACTGCCTTTCGACTTTTAAAGGTAGTATATTAGGGACTCTTATTGGTCCCCGGACTCGGCAAACCAGAAACGTTGACCAAATGATGGGTTAATGTTAGACCAGCGTTGAAAACGGTGGTTCAACATTAAACCAGCATTGGGTAATTGTATTGTGTTTGCTCTTAAACATTCAAATCGACACACAAGATAAACAATGTCGGGGGTAAATCTCATGAAATATTAATCAAACCGTGCCAATGATTCAAAAATGTACAATATATGCATTATAAATGTGGCTAGTTAGTAGACATTTAGGTGTATACATGTACCGCGAAGTGAAAGGGTCATACGAGGAAGGTCAAACAAGGTGGAAGGTCATACGAGGTCAAACAAGGTGAGATGACGTCAGAAGCGATGCCTTAGTTACAACTGATGCGTGTAGATATGATTGTGTGGCCGTAGTGTGGATCTACGTGGGGGCTGTATCAGAAAAGAGAGAGGGGGAGAAGGGCGACCACCATTAAATTACTCTCCCATTTAAACTGGAATTCAAACTTTACGTTTTGGCTTCTATTTGAATATAATATATTGTCTTTTTTGAGGAAAAATTGTCTCAGCCGTTGGATTAACTCTTGCAAGCCTGAATTTACCATTGTCATCTTTATCCACTACAGGCCGCGAATTGCTGTCACAATTCTCGACTTGTAGTGGATGAAGATGATTGAAATGGGTTGAAATTGGAAAAAAAACATATTTGTAAAACAATTCCACGAGAATTTTCGTTGAAATTAACTCATTCTTTAGAGATGAAAATTGATGCATCGCATGGGTTTAAAAGGGTTAACTTAAGGAGGGGGGGGGGGGGGGACGGGCGATGCAGGGGGATCCCTATGTCTGAATGATCAGCTGGTGACGTGTGTTGGTCGCACGATGTCCACTTTAATCTGCGCACTTCATCTCTAACAATAGCCACTCACCACGACTGATAAACCCTGCATGCCATGACACACAAGCAAACACCATGACGTATACCCAATGCCGGCCTAATGTTTGGCCAGCGTCGGAGACGCTGCCAAACATTAGGCCGACATTGGGTCAACGCCTGCTGTTTGGGATCAGGCTTCACTCTTACATTAGTGTTATCTCTCCTCGATATAACCGTGCTTTTAGAATACAATACAGATCATTCATCGAGTACACTGCACCATTATATATGGGTCGACGATCCTAAAGTGGATTTATAATGGTGGAGGTTTGAAGAGCTTCTAATGATCCGACCTGAATAAGTGTCACTAACACATGAAAGCAGTTCATCTGCACAACTTTCAACTTGACTTTTTATGAGGCTGAGCCTACTATAAAACATCCATTTTATAACATCACCTAGAAGATTCCTATGAAGTCATTGAATCAAAATCTCTCATGCAATATTCTACACTTGATCTGCTGATCTATATACCTCATTATTATGCATAAAAGTTATTGCGCAAAATGAGCAAGTTGTGCAAACTATATATGTATACATTGAAAAATTATAATAAAAGCTTGCAACATGAATTCCTACTTCACTCTTGGGTTGATCAAACTCATAAATTCCAAGCTTTACAGGAAATCAAACATTGTATCCCATTTTTATAAACCTCCACCTTTGTACGACAATTATTTCATCTGAAATTACAAAAAAATGTGATGCATCAACTGTGGTTTTATTATTCAAAATGTAAAATTTGGGGATAAAAATGTTTTTCTTTTTCATCATAACAAAGTTAACTCTTCTAAAACAGTCAGTGAGACAAAAAGTAGCAAAAAACCTAAAACTACATCCATTTCCTCAGACGTGATAACAGACTAGTCCTCAACATCATACATTTGATTCACCTTTTAACACAGAAATTTAATCACTTTTCCTATCACTACCCAGCAAACACGCCAGATTAACCCAATGTTGGCTAAATGTTGGCCCATGTCTGCGATGCTGGACCAACATTAAAACAACATTGCGTCAATTTCTCCTGTTTGCTGTGCCACCACAATTTCCACCTCAGTGATTGAAAATTACTCAAAATTATCTTAGGGTTAAAAGGTAACTTGAACAGCAAAAAAGATGATGAACCAATGTTGGTTTAATGTTGGTCAAGTGTCGTATACAGTGGAGCAAATTAAACCAGCATTCTTTCAACGTCTTATGATATTGGCTGGGTTTTGATCATAAATAGATCTTAAAAGCATGATATCAGGACATAATGATAAGAAAATTTGTATTTACAGAAATAGCGCCTCATTAATAATAATATCTTTCAATCCACACACACTCTCCAATCTCATACTTTGTACAATTTCAGACACACAAAACACATGCACATCGTATCACATTTTAAATCGAGCACACTCGATATAATACAAATTTGCTTTGCTAGGAAGCAGCTTTTGTTCCGACTACGATGCTAGACAAACATTAAACTGGAAGGGGGGGTTATAAACCCATCTAAATATAAAAGGGAAATTGTATCACATGACGCCTGCAAAACGTGGCCTGATACGAGCGAAATCTGTACAGAAAAAAAATTGTTTCAACAGTACCTAGTGCAAGACATATATATATATTACTTCACAAGTCTGAAGTCTGTAGAGAGTGATTCAGTGTAATAATGACTGATCACCTAAAGCTTAAAGGGTTAATTTGTCACCCAACAAGGGGTGAATTAACCCTTTCAACCATAGGTGATACCACAGTCCCGTCGACAATGCTAATACTTCAATATGTATCAGTGACAACTAGGACAATAAATGTGTCCACAAATCTACATTGATAACAAGTCAAAATGTCTAATTCCCTAAGAAGAATTACATCTATTTTCTCAATTTATATCCTACTGTCAGAGATCAATAGCATCTCATGGCTCAAATGTGTAAAATATGAACTAACAAGGGAATGGTTCTCTTGTAAGTTCATATATACCGGGGTTCTATTAACAAAATGACTTCCAATTTGAACAATACTAAATGACATGACCTTTTTAAAATCACTTTTCACGATCAGCAAGAGTCCTGTCGAGTGATGATAATGTAAAGCTGTGATCACTTGGCTTTTACAGGTTGCTAGATATACGGTGATCACGTCGATTCTCTGGTTGTTGTTACTTGTTGATGGTCAGCGGATGATCAGGCTGAGAGGGGTCAGCGTGGTTTTAACCACGGAGGGAATGTCCGAGGTGGGAACAGCACTGGACGACATCTCTTAATACTACTTCCTATGCCTCACTTCATCTTTGCCTTTGTGATCATTTGAATTGGTTCTGAAAAAGAAGAGGTTTCCATACAGTATGCAAAATAAATAAAAGCATACGCAGATTCTGACAAAACGCAGTCAGTTGGTATTACCTTTTAAGCGATAACATTTTTTTCTAAAATATACTATTTGAATTGCTATTAGAGAAAATTCAACCCTTATAGCGCCGAATTATTTTCATATAAACCATGGAGACGGAAGGTTTTTTTAAATTTAAAATCATCTTACATGTCTTCGTTAGGTCTTCCCACCACATTCGAGTACTTATGTTCGGGTCTACGACCATTAGAAATATGATAATTCTTTCAGTGAGGGGACCATCTTTATATATCAGAATCTGACATCCACAGACGTATAAAGACGTCAGTTTCCGACGTATACAGATTCTGACATATAAAGACAGTCCCCGCGCTGCAGTCTGGGTTGATATATCTGGGCATGGCTACATGAGATTACTATGATTTTGTCATATTAACCCTTGTCCTGCTATGCCCGATATATACAGGGTTAAGAATATTTTATTAGATCAATAAAAAAATCACTTAATTTTCATAAAATAATTTTTAATAGATGCTTTGTTAATCCAATAATTTAATTTTAGACATGTCTATTTTTCATAAATAGTAATATTTTTCTTCATTTGAAGCTGGAAATTGCGTTAGCAATTCCAGCTTCAAATGACGAAAAATACAATTGAAGCAATTCAGCAGGACAAGGGTTAAATCTGGTCTTAGCAAGTACAGCAGAAATTTATTCTTATAGTTAACACATTTACCTTATATTAACAACTGTTCACATAAGTGGAAATCACCCCCACCCCAGGTGGTTAGAAAGTCAATATGAGGGCTCTAGGGGTCAATGTTAACATGTGGCAAATACTCACAGGTGACCAGCCTCTTCCTGTCTTTCCTCTTCCTCCAGCTTCTTGTTACGACGACGCTCATACACAAAAATAATGATGCAGAGAATTGTAACTTCAGCGCAGATTCCCAGGAATGGCCATAAAGCAGCCAACTTGTCTGAAATAAACAGATACAACATAAATGTCTTGGTTTGCCCTTCTTGTTTTATTTGAATACTTATGTTAGGGGACTAAGTCATGACTCACTATAAATATTTTTCTCTTTCAGTGCGGGGATCAACTTTAGATAAACAGATACCACTCAAATTGATGAAATAGCTCAAATTAATGAAATAGCTTGTACGAGATGATATGTTATTGATTTTGTTTCAATTTGAAAGGTGTCTGTTTTCCATAAATGGTACTCTTTTTTCATCAATAATTTGAAGCTGGAAATTGTGCTCTGCACAAATGTGCTCTAAATGAAGGAAAAGTACAAAGAAGCGATTCACACAATTGACCAGACACAACATTTTTTTATTTAAAGAAATGAAATTCCGGAAAAAAAAAAAATAGTGTATGGTTAATTTTCATCTATTTGAAGCTGGCAATTGTGAAAAAGTCATCAATCCGTGACAGTCTGACTTACCCTTGACTCTGACGAGAATAGTGCTGTTATCACTGCCGTGCTCGTTCTCAGCGTTACAGGTGTAGTGAGCGCGGTCCGCATCCTCCAAGTTCTCGATTCTAAGTGAAGCGTTCTCCACACCTTCATAGGGGCTGAGCTTGATGCGGTCGTCAGAGATATCGAGGGGCTCTATGTCAGAACCTTCCTCCTCTCCTTGCTTAAACCAGGTGATCTTAATCTGGGGAAGTCCCCACACATCACACTCCAGAACTAAAGGATCTCCTTGAACCAGATTTTTAGATTTGTCGAACTTGTGCACGTATGGCTCAGCTGCAACAGAAAAAATGGTTAGGTGACTATAGATATCTTAGTAATAATATCGTCCCCTTGGGAGGTACAAGGTGCTAAGCTGCCACTTTTGCCACTTTGTAAAGTGGCAGCTTAGCACCTTCTAACTCCAAGGGGGGCAATATATAACCCTTGCACCGCTGGAACTCATAATTATATATGTTTTGAAACAAATTTCAAAACAAAAACACAACAGGACACTCAACAATAGCCCGCTGCCATTATTGAACTTGTCCTGAGAACTGGTTCAGCAACATGTAGAACAAATTTGAGCAGGATACATGAAAACTTCCATCAAAGTTATTGTGCCCACAAGTAAATGTTAATGCCGACACTGACACCCAACACAAAGCCGAATTTCAATTGCAATAGCCCACTTTTTTTAAATTACAAGGCAGGCTAGTAAAATGAAGTGTAAATGAAAATTTTTTGTGCTAGATGTTAAGTTTGGCAAATAATTCAATTTGAGAGATATTTTAAATAAAAATATATATTTTTCGTCATTTAAAACTGAAAATGGCGTTGGCAATTCCAGCTTCAAGTGGATGAAAAATATAAACATACAATTCAGCAGGACCAGTTAACATACAATGAGCACAAATGTATTGCGATATCCCAAATCTAGTTACTAATTTACTACAGAATAGTTGAGGGTACCAATGGATTTAATGAACCCTTGTGCTGTGGGAACCATATATATACGGTTTTTAAACCTTTCAAGCCTGAATTTACCTTTGTCATCTTCATCCACTACAAGCCGCGAATTGCTGTCGCAATTTTTGACTTGTAGTGAATGAAGATGATTTGAAGTGGGTGAAAAATTAAAGAAAAATACAATGTATTAGTAAACCAGTTTCATGAAAATTTTCATTCTAAAACACCTAGTTGTAGGAAAATTAAGTCAGTGTTCAAGGATTTAAAATGATGCCTTAATGCATCATGAGGGCTTAAAGGGTTAAGGATGTTTTAGATCAATTGAAATACCACTAAATTTAATACAATAGTTTTAGTAGATGCTTAGTTAATCTAATAATTCAATATTGGATGTGTCTATTTTTCATAAATATACTTCTGTTTCATCATTTGAAGCTATAAATTGAGTTAGCAATTCCAGCTTCGAATGAATGAAAAATAGAAGCCAACAATTCAGCAGCATAAGAGTTAAAATATTGTATTCAAACAATAGTTCACTGAACTTATATGATGTATATGATGTGTATTTGATATTACCGATTGATTCTAACTTACATTCTAGGGAGATATTTGTACTGAATGTTTGTCCGTTCTTCATCTTCATCTTACATGTGTAGATTCCAATATCTTCTTTGGCTGAAAAAATATCGAACATCACAGAAAATTAAAAGAAATTGAACGTAAGAAACCATATATCAGAAACAATGATCTAATGACTGACTAAACAAACTCAACTTGATATATATTTTAGCTATGAGAAAATATTTAACAATTTAAGCCCTCACGAAGCACTAAAGCATCATTTTACATCCCTGAAAACATACTTAATTTTCCTACAACCAAGGGTTTTAGAACGAAAATTACCATGAAACTGGTTTACCAATACATGGTGATTTTCTTTTTAAACCACATCAAATCATCTTCATCCACTACAAGTTGAGAATTGCGGTAAATTTAGGCATAAAAGGGTTAATAATAAAACTTGTTGATTATATCATGTCTTTTTATTCTCCTAACTTCTTACACTTCTAACTTCAAACACTCATTTCATTCATTTAACCTGCTAACAAAATAGATTAACCCTTATCCTGCTAAGTTAACTTATTCAAATTTTCAATCACTTGAGGTTGTGTCTCACTACCGCAATCCACAATCTCAAGTGGTTGAAAATTACTCAGATTGGTTTAATTTGAAATCAAACATTTGCATATCTTGATGTCTAAACAAACATTTCGTTCCCAATAGCATTGTCTTGATCGACAAATGAAATACCTTAAAACGACAATAGTCGTGATTAGCAGGAAAAAGGTTAGCAGTGATAAAATTCATGCTTAAAAAGTTAATAGAACTTTAGTGTTTATTTAAAAAAAAAATTGTCTCTGAACTGCCATATTAAAGTCGACAATATTACAAGGCTTACATAAATCCTGTACTTACATGCTTTATGGACGACCAGAGTATCATTTTTGCCAAAAATGGTATATTTTGGTTTTTCTTCTTCCTCATCCTCCTCGATTTTTTCACCTTTAAAGGACCAACTTACGGGCTGGTAGTCGATGGACTCCTTGGACTCCACATTACATTGTAGCTCAACGTCTTCTTTATACTCCCTTATTACTACTGTTTCGCCGCTCACTTTGTAAAAAAAAATGGAAAATTATGAGCTTTAAATCTTAAACTAGGTAGCCTTATCTCTAAAATTGCATTAGTGACACAAATTAAGCTAGAGATCTGCCATTAACGTGACACTAATCAACCCTGACAAGCTGAATTATGTTTGTATGAACCATGGAGACCAAGGGTTTTTTTCAATTTGAAATCATCCTAAATATATTAGTTAGCTCCTTCACTTTATTTGAATACCTATGTTATTGGTCTATGGCCATTATAAATATTTTAATCCTTTTAGTGCGCGCAGCGAATTTAGACGTCTGATTCCGTCGTCTAAAGTCGATCCCCGCGCTGTAAGGGTTAATCCATTGGGCACTCATACATATGGACAAGTTGACTATTCTTTAATAACATTTACTTATAGTCCTGGGAGAAAGGAAGAACCCTTCAAAATCTGAGTTGAGTAAATGGCTGATTTTCATTGACTGGGATAGGAGTTGCGTCAGCAGTTGATAACTTAAGCCCTTACAATGCTGATATAAACCATGGGGATCAAAGGGTTTTCTTAAATTTGAAATCATAAATCTCTTAGTCATCTTTTTCTGCTTTATTTGAATACCTATGTTATAGGTCAATGGCCATTATAAATATTTCTACTCTTCCAGGGCGGGGATCGACATTAGACGTCGGAATCTGCCGTCTACAGACATAGGCTGTCCCCGCACTGAAGGGTTGACCCGAATAATTTAATTTGAATTTTTACTCACCTGAAGTCGAGGCACGATCCACAACTTTAAGTGAGCGAAAATTTTTCAGATTTGTCAAAATCAAGGTCAACCCTTTCTAAATCTTGCTGACTCTTATTTTATCTAAACTTCTAAATACATTTTGTGATTAAAAGGTTAATTAGCTCAAGTTGATAACAACGGCCCAGCCAAATTTCCAACAGCCAATGGCTTATTAAATGTTCTGAATACAGTGATCCGAGTTAAAATATGAAAAAAACCCCGCAAAACGATCATTATAAATGGGCAACAAAACTGTAATGTTCACCTTATGGGAGGCAATTTGAACATTCCCGAAATTACATTTTGTATGCAAGTGAGAATCTCATATAGGCAGCCAACTGCCACTTTTCCACTGTCATAGCACATTATACTTTATCTTGTAAACCAGACAGGGGCTTGACATTTTAAATTTCCCTTTCCCTACAGAATGTGCTGCTTTGATGTGATTCCACAAATTTCCACAAAAAATATTCTGGCTAAACATGAGCAAAATTGTTTTGGTCCAAGTCTTTAAGTAGTCATTGGCAACAACCAGCTGAATGTTGCTACTAAAAATTAGTTTTGGCTATTGATTTGTCCACAGACCACTACCCCATTGGTTATAATGCAATATTTGCAGTGCTCTGCTTCAACTAGAATTTTCGCTACATCCAGTAAATAATTATGCAGTAAGCACCATGTAGACTGATCATGCAAAATTAAAATACAGCACATTGGATTTTAGGTCAAAATAAATTGAAAGGAATTTAAATATATGACCAATATAAAACACAAATGGCTGTTTTTGCAATATTTTATGAGCAAAAAAACTGTAAGCCGCTATGCAGGCCATTTTTATGATATTGCAAATAAGTCTTTGTAACTAAAATATCTTGACTACTGATTTTAAAGTGTACCAATTTTTTTAACATTGGGCTACTCAATTCGATACTAATCACTCAGAGCTAGGATGAGAACTGAATAGGTTGAAGTATCACCTGGGTTGAAGAGCTGAGTTGCCTTATTAAATCATCACTTAAATATCTAGATTTTAAAAGTTAAATTTTTTTTTTAATAGTGTCAACAGTTTCAGCGACATATAAATCTCAGAGACTACTATAACCCTGCAAAGCCAAAAGGCAGTATCTGCTTACTTTACAAGTAAGCAGATACAGCCTTTAGGTTTGTAGAGCGGAATATATCCCTGAAAAGTAAGACACATTACGTGATTTATATCTGTTAATTATTATTAGTTACCCACACCAAATAAACAAATCTGCCGTAATGTTAGTACAAGTGTTAATACAACATCCACCGACTACACCGATTAGTGCTTCATGCAAGTTAAGATTGAGTGTATTAAATAAGGTATTGCAGTGTTAAGATAGGATGGAACAACAATCATGCAGGATAAATGTTCCATGAAGAGAGTAGGCACAGCAGAAGATTTCATCTCCTGAGGATTAAAAGGTGTATATGCCACTTGTTAATGTGGCAAATGCCACACTTTAATCCCCAAGTGACAATTTTGTTAAATAAAAAGGTGTAAATGATGATAATTCCTACATAAAGCAGCCTGGCACAAAAGAGTTCTCAAGTCAAATGTGAACGTAATAAATGACAGCCCTCCGACATGGAACATCTTATACATGTACAACCGCACGATATATCTCAAAGACTGTTTACGATGCAATGATACATATAGACTGGCTATTACTGGTGGGTGACGACACGGAGGGGCAGTGAACGTGGAGGGTTCAGAGGTCACATACTGCTGAAGACGTAGACCGGCAGGTTGTAGCCCAGGTCATAGTTCCCGTTTGGTCGGCAGCTGTAAACGCTGGATTCGTTCAGCTCCATCGCGCTCTTCCTCAGAGTGCTGACTGGGACGTCTTCATCGTCGTCCATCGTGGCTTCTACTGTGAACCCGGGGTAGCTTTGTGCCAGTTTTCCTTGTAGATACCAGCGCAGATCATCGTCGCTGCCCTCGTCATTGGATCGACATGTCAGCGTTAGAGGTTCTCCACTCTGGACGTAGAGAGGCTGTGGTTCTGTTGTTATGCTCACTGTGCCTGTGGGACGAATAAAGCACATTCTACGTGTACAATCAAATCACACTTTGTTATTTATACCCATCACATGTGCAATGTGAAATATGGGAAAATTTTGAATTAAATATGTTGGATAAAAAATGGCATTAACCACCACAATGAGCTAACAGTTTTGAGCTGTAATTTATGATATCTTAAGTGTCTACTTCCTGAGAATTGGGGCAGAGATTCAAATCAACAAGTGAATGAAACGTACAGTAAATAGCTGGGTGGTAGGAGGGTCAATGTTACAATCAACCTTTACAACTCTTGAAATATTTTCGTATAAAACATGGAGACCAAAGTTTTTTTTTCAATTTGAAATAATAATAAATGTCTTAGCTAGTCTTTCCGCTTCATTTCAATACCCGGTATCTATGTTATGGGTCTACGTCCCATATAAACTTTCAATTCTTTCAGTACGGGGAACGTCTTAAGATGCCAGAATCGGCCAAAGACGGTCCCCATGTTGAAAGGGATAACTTCCAGGACTTAGGTTAGAATTGTTCTATAAATGTTCTGAGCAATTGGAATTCAAGCAAAAATGGTAACACCATTAAATTAAAATCGGAGATTTAATAACTGTACTGAATCAACGCCTTCTAAGTTCAGCTATTTTGTTAAGTGATCAATAGTCTCAAACTTAACAAATAGTAGTTTTCAGTCGTACATGTATGTAGCAGTAGAAAACCGAGTGGAAGTGGAGAAAGTTTCAGATAATAAATTTCGCTGTTAAATTGGTAAAAAGTTAATGTATCACACAAGTGATTTTCTCAGTTATCATCAATTGTTTTGAAGTTTCTGAAAATTTACAATAAACAACAAAATGTAGGGCATATGCAGTGTTAATTGAAAATTTCTTTTTAATAGTCTCTGGTTTTGCATTCCCACTAATTATCACTTTGATTTGGGTCATTGACATTTTTTTTTTACTTATAATTATGTCCACAAACAGTTGTTCCCAAAAGAGTGCTATATACTCAATGAGGTGGTTCAAAATCCAACTTTTAAAGGCTCATTATATTTATTGGCATCGGATTTAATCTTCAAATTTGGAACAATGGAACAAAAAAAATTTGAGAGCTTTGAAAAAATAGGTCCATCGCAAAGGCCTTGTGTTTAAAGAACAAGATCTTGCACCATAGCTCAGATGGGCAAATTATTGGGCTATTAATCTGATCTTGATGAAATAAGAAAAAAAGTGATAATATAGTTGTGTGGGTGTTTTTTCCAGGATTGTCAAAGAGGCAACATAAACAACATAGTATGAAAAACAGATAAAACCAAAATGCACATTATGACCAGTAATACAATTATGCAACATTTGCATTCTGGAGGACAATTTGAAAATATCTTCTTTTTTTCATCCACTTATAAGCTGTGTGCCACTAGAGACGGCACCACAACTTCATGTGTGTAAAACTGAGAGAATTCTCTGCTCCATACATCAAGTGACTTCGATATCAAAGGGTTTACAAAAAACTTGGTGCTGAGCCATTACTATAACCCTTGTCCTGCTGCACCCACACATAATATATATATATACATATATATCTATCCGGTTTCAATAAGTTTCAAACTGAATGCAATCAGCGAGATATTTTCTAAAAGATGATGAAATAATTAAATTTTGATGCTTATTTTTCATGTAAAATTTTTTTTTTGTCATTTCAAGCTGGAACTGCGTTAGCATATCAATTTAATCCAATGTTGTACCAATGTTGGTTCACTGTCTACGACGCTGGACCGACATTGGTACAACATTGAGTCGCTGCCTAAAATGGCTGAAAAATGTTAACCGAGGGAAGCACAGGGGTGACCCTTGTGTTGCGGGAAACATATCTGTTACAAGTATTTTTAGATCAATCAATAACCAAATTCGATGAAATAGTTTTTGGGTAAATATTGGAGATATTTATTATTCATTTTTTGCCATTTGAAGCTCGAAATTGCGTCTGCAATTCCAGCGTTGAGTGAATGAAAAATAGAAGCCAACAATTCAACAGGACAAGGGTTGAAATGTTATTTCATACTATATATCTTATATATCTCACACTACCAGTATATAATGTGTCAACTTATCAATATTGCTACTTATTCTAAATGAACTCATGCTACTATATAACAGTTCTACTACATAGTGTTCATAACTGCGAAATAATTCCTCCAGTTACTCAAAATCTCAATCTGAAAGTCAAATAGCAACGTGCTCTCACTGTACATTTAATAAGCAGACAGCAAGAATACCCCAAAATATCAAATTTATTTTAAACTAATTGGGGATATCAATCTCCGCACAATTTCTGTTAGTAGTGAACACTGAATGCAAAGACTTGTCGAATATCATTGTGTAATGCTCGTACATAAATTTTAATAGAACAGATCATTGAATTATATAAAAAATATCTAAATATTCAACATTTTCATAGTAACTTTCAAAAAGTATTTTTAAATCCAGAAGTGTCCAGCAAACAGAACACATTTGTATACCATTTGTACAATGTCTGCCCAAGGTCTTCGACCTTGGACCAACATTGTACAAATGTTTTGTGTTTGCTGGTGATACCACCATGGGTTGATGTATATAGTGATTTCAGTAGATGTTTGATCTTAACTTTACATTACTTTCATATGCTTTACATTATATACAGAAAATTAAGTACATAATGATCAGACAATATTTAGCCAATTGAAATTCTTTTCAGAAATTGTGTAGCAAATATCAACTTTTCAAATCAAAGATAGCTAATTGTCAGCATGGCATGAAACAAAAGTAATTTGAAATAAATATTTAAAATAAAAAATAAAGCAGACAGTTAAACAGTTAACTTTAGAGCTATAGATCTAGTTTTCTTGTGATACTATTAAAATAAAGTACAAACCCTAACTACAGTACATTGTGCAAAAAATCTTATATGAATGCAATATATAAAACAATAAAATGACAATAATCCAATTACAATGAAAGCTGTTCTATCCTAGAACTATAGAACTATAGGTTGCTGTCATAATGATAATGTACAAGTAACTAGCTTCATATAATGTCATGTTACATAATAATAAATAATCAACAGATTAATACTACAAGGTAAGGAATATTTGGTACATTTCAGGTAATTGTCGATATATCTTTATACAAGTGGAAAATTCTTATAGATACAATATAGCTAGATACTTGTGGTGTGCTTTAGCTACAAGCGCAGGCAAAATGGTGTAATGGATAGCAGTTGAAAATGTGGAGCAAATTCAATTTTTCCACAAAAACGTGACTTTTGTTCACAGTTACAAAGTGTGAAATCACAGTGGAGATTTTGGGCAAAAAAACTTTTAAAATGTGCACAATTTTTCCACAATAATTGTACTTAGAAGAATATCATCTTATATGAGACTTATTTAATCTCAGGGCCATTTAGAACTACAAATGTTAAACATTGCAATATTTATTATAAAATTCGGGTAGGTGGGTTTGTCAGCGAAAAAAAAATTGAAAAAGGATTGATTATTTTCATCAATAAATTTTATAAGACCCATGAGAACAAAGTTTACGATTTTTGGCAAAATATATTCAATTTGACATGTTTTTATATTTTTTCTTTGAAATTTCGATTCATAACCTTGTTAGATAATTTTTTTTTTAAATATACATTGGTTGACAACTATTTGCGCTATTGGCATAAGCGCTATTGAATGATTCTAAGAATTTAATCTGAACCTTTTTCACGCTTATTTACCGACTGTTTTGAAGTTATCTTATTTAAAAGTCCACCCACTTGAAGTTGTGCCTCTATACCGTGAACCACAACTTCAAGTGAGTAAAAAGTACCAAGATTTGTTTAATTTGAGACCAAAAATTTGGATATTGTGATGTTTAAACATTACACGCATTTCATTCCCAATAACAGAAATTGACAAATTGAAAGTGAATACGTTTGTGCTTAGCGATTATAAAGGCTCTTAAATCACATTTCCATCAGCTATTTTAGTGTGGAGACAGATTTCTGAGTTCACACCAAGTGGGAAAAGCAATGTAGCATTTCATTATTCCAACGGACAGGTCAGAGCTGTGACGACATAACGGGAAGCCAAGTGCATTCACAGCTCTGTCTGAAACTATACGAGGTGGAAGCAAAAAATAAGGTGAATTGTTACCAACATCTGCCTTGATAATTATCAATATGGAACAATGTACAAATGAGGCAAGGCGTAAACATTAAATGCATATAAAAATCGAAATAAATTAATATGTACATATTGTATTGAGTGCAGAAAATGCTAGGAGAACATATTATAATATTTCCAAACATCATCTACACATAAAACACAGATTTATTTGCATCAGTAATTGATTTAAAAACTCATCCTATTGTGGTGAGATCTAAATACATGTAGATTATTTAACAATGAAGTCATTATTTGTCCGTTGATTTTACACACAATTGATTCACAGCTGCTTATTGTAAATAAAATAAAAAGTTGATTAGAACGAACACAAAGTAGGATCTGAAAATAAAAATAATGTGCATAAAGTACTAGAAGCAACAAATTGCAAAAAATAGAACATGCTAGGGGCAACTCAAAGCAAACCAGAGAAAAAAGAAAAAGCAACTATTCAACTTACGTGATTGCTAGCCCCACAAGCACCCAGCTATTTATCTTTAGTATAATTATCATTCACGTTGATGTTGTAAATTGTCAACACAATTTTCTTGTCAAGGTAAATGAAAAGAACTAATTACAAATTTTAACTCTTGCCCTGCTGAATAGTTTTTTTCTCATTTTCATTCATTTCAAGCTGGAATTGGAAATAAAACAATTATCAGCTTCGAATGACGAAAGTCAAATTGAATGATTTGATTAATTATGCATCAATTATTGATTTCAGTTGGCATTTCATGTGGTTTGAAACCTGCTTGAGCCGTATCGATACGAACCAGCAGCACAAGGGTTAAATTTTACTTACAATCATCTGCATGTCGCTGGGTGGTTGTGCGGGTTGTTAGGCTGGGAGGGGTTAGTAAGGTGACGAGTGAGGGGTGTGACAGGCTAAGTACTTACTGTCATCACTATTTGGACCAGAACTAAGCTCTGCAAAATGAGTAAAAATAGTGAAATGAACACACTATCAGAGGTGCAGAAACGATGGAAAAGAACAGCAAATATATGTATCACATTGATAAGATAAAACACAGAAAAATATTATCATGAATGTCTACCCTACAGAAAAACAAAGCATCAACCAACACTAATGTCGACGTCATACTTATTCTACTTTTTCATAACCAACACTGATGTCGTCGCATTACCTTTTCTGCGATTTAAATCTATTTCAAAATAAGCCCTAAATCATTTACATCAATCACTGTGACTTAACCCTGAATGTGTTAAAATATTTGGATATAAACCAAGAGATCAAAGGGTTTTATCAATAGCTTGTTTCATAAACATCTTCGTTAGCTCATTCCGCTACATTTTAATACCTATGTTATGGGTCTACGGCCATTATAAATATTTTAACCTTTTAGTGTGCAGACTGACTTTAGACACCAGCGCAGGGCTTTGTCTTGATGTAAGTGAAGCCATGTGGCTTTGTGCCAGGATACATTCATTGCACATACACAATAAATAATAAAGGAAAATGCTGCCTTGAAAACATTCAAGTGTGAGATGATTATACTTACAGTCACAAGATCACATTTCAATCACTACCTTGGTGGCTTTGATTAGAGATTGATCAAAACCATTACACTAATCATTCAACTGAAGAACACATATATATAGTGTCCATTATAAATTAGAAAATATACCAAAGGTGCAAACTTTAAAACACACACAGTGGAAATTTGGCCAGAGGCAACTATGAGAGTAATGATTGATTTTGGAACCATTTTAATAATTAAATCTGGTCATCATGGTCATCGAGGGGGAACATTTAGTATTAATAAAAGTAATTAAGGATAATTAATATTCTACTGTAATCTTGATGATGCGTATGAGTTACAGTAGCATTCTACATCAGGGGAGTTGTTAATGTCATGCTACGTGCTGGCTGTTCCTTCAACCGATAGGAGACAACAATGCAGCGTGCATATGACAAAAATCAATGCTTGCTTTGCAGGGAAACTTATATTTGAAAATTATTGATTAGCGATTTTCCTATTCAATGTCCGACTCTCACTCCCCTTATCATTCATGTATAAATATTTTGCTAATCTATTTCAGCAGCACAAGGGTTTCAGTGTGTACTGGCAGTAAACAAACACCGGCTACATCAACCCTCAACCCTTACACTGTAAAATTTGCAGCATGTGTGGTTTCCCACTAAGTAATATCTGGCACGTTTTTTCTTAAAAAAAACCCCATCTGATATTATAAGCCATTAGGTTACAAAATCAGTCAGTTAGCTATTTTTAAAGCGCAAATAGAAAGACCACAAAACGAAAGTCAAAATAAAAAATACAAAAAAAAATTATTATTATTTTTTTTTTTAATTCACTCGGCGACACAGCAGGCTGCGCTTGGTATAGTCACTCATACCAGTGTAAGAGTTAAAGCACTGAATTTTTTATGAAAACCTTGAAACCAAAGGGTTTTTTTAATTTAAAATCATCCTAAATGTCTTAGTTAGTGTTTCCCGATTCATTTGAATACTTATGTTACAGCCATTAGAAAGATTTTAGATCTTACAGTGCTGAATCTGACGTCTTCAGACGTCAAATTCTGACGACTAAAGTCGATCCCTGCGCTGTAAGGCTTAAAGTGCTAAAATATATTTATACAGACCACTGCCATGGAGACTAGAGGTTTTTTTCAACTTGAAATCATTATAGATGTCTTAGCTTGATTTAGCTGTTCCCGATATACCTATGTTATGGCAGCTGGTTATGGGTCTACGGCCATTACAAACATTTTAATTCTTACAGTCGGTGATAAACTTTCGAAGTCAGAATCTGCATCAACAGACGTCTGCGTCTAAAGTTGATCACCACCTTGTAAGGGTTGAATGTTCCTACATCATGTACAGTTATGAGCCCTATTAACTGTGGATATTCTAATCAATCAAGATGGGGGCTACATCAGGTATATGTCAATGCAGAATCTGGTCATAAAATAATCATTTAGATCACTATATATGTGAAAAGATGGGGAATCGTTCTTGTACTTTTATAATGGATGCCAATATAATAACAAAATTATACAGTTCGGTACCCCATTATATTCGTTTATTTTCAGGATTAGGTAATTAATCGCTAACATTTATGTCTCTACTGGTAATTACTTACCAATGATACTCCTGCTATGAAATGACCTACTGTAAGGTACCTGAGTTCGCTAAATTTTCGGGACACTAAAATCGCCTTGGATCAATTTCAGGAAATATTTTGGACATGCATAAAATGGGTTAATCCTTCTAATTTATGAATATTTGGATAAAATTTTAATGTTAACCGATAAACATTTAGGAAACAAACAACAAAACTACAATGTGAAACACACATGCCTAAAAAAGGACTTGAGATAAAGTAAAGTGGAGTGGTGAAACCCAAAAAACAAATTTGTAGGAACGTACATAAATGAAAGAAAAAACACTTAATTGTAGAAGCTGTTTACATTGGTTTATCAGATTTGTTTGGTCATACAGGGGGCTCAGTTCAATCTGTTACAGCGAAGCCTGGCACAAGAGTTTTCATTGACAATTTTTTCACACAAAAAATAAACGTAATTAATGAAAGATGCAGGTGCATAATAATAGGTTTAGTTTTTAAATGTGGTTATTTATTTTTCACTCATTTGAGGCTGGTTGTTGATTGCATTAGAAACAGATTCGATATATTTTTAAATGTAAGAGCAACGCATTATAGGTAATTCTTTCAGGGTGTTTGGATTGAATTTTTAAAATTTATTTCTTAACTATGAAATGGTAATGGTCGAAGGATATATTATTTCTCAGCTATTATGAACACATAATAAATCTAGTCTCCGGATAATCTGAAAAAATAAATTTATTAAATACAAAAAATACATTTTACATGCATCATCACAAAATAATGGGACAAAAAATTGTGAAATAAAATCTAAAAGAGAGTTTATGTAAAATAAATTGATTCATGATCAGGTAATAAGTTTGGGTGTGCAGTAAACTATCCCCCACTGGCAAATATTGCAGTGGGAAATCTATAGGTGGACCCCCCATTTCGAATATAATGGCATCATTAACAACATCGATCAAAATATATTTGACAGTGCCGCTATATTTGAGGGTAGTGCCTCACCTTGTGACACTACCCCCCCCATTAGCTGCGAGACTAAAAATGATTAATTGACAGATACATTTTATTTTTTCCAAAATTCTGGATCCACCTAGATCTAGGACTGTATTGCTTCGCTCAAAATGATTTACTTCCTTTTCAGTGATGTACTACACCTTCAGGTTCTTCATTATCTCAATAATTTGTTAGTCCTAATTCAATAATCGGTCTTCAAATGTGAGGAAACTAGACCTGTTTTAATTTACATAATTTGTTAGTTTATTTGATATTATAGATCTAGACTATTTATGAATCATTGAATCTGCACATTTAATAATCTATCAATATTCACTCGTTCCTTCTTAAGTTATGAAAAAAACATTTGAGAGCCTCTTTTTCTGAATTATCAAACTTTTATTCCGGTCTAAGAAAAAAGACTTTTTCCCAATTTATTAATTGCATACATGTGGGATTCTTGAAAAATAGTGTTTGCATAATTTCAAGAAAATTTGTTGAGAATTGATTGAGTTATCACCGAAAATCACGCGATCTTGGTTGATCAGTTTATATGTGACTTTGGGAATGGGGTAGGCCTGCTAGTCAATAGTGACAGTCATTGATCAGTCAGTCAGGATTATGTGACAATTGAATAAAATGTCTCATGACGAGTCATACATGATGATGATCAGATGATGGAGTCACAAAATCATGTCAAATTCGGCTCAGCAAATTATCTGTCAAACCCGTATCGTGGCCATTTTACTTTCGCGTCATATCACTCATATGTCACCACACTCTAGTTCATGTAGTTGGACTTAAGGCCTATACGGCGCACTATGTACATTGCCCGCAGCACTCATTATCTGATCCATAATACAATACGTCAGTATGTACGAGTCCAGCCAACCCTCTCTCCGTCTCTGCGGAAACAGATCGATGAAAAATTATGGAACAAATAAGACCGAAATAATGGTACATTTCTCACCTTCAGCATACGATTGCAATGCTAAAGCAACCAAACATATACTAATTGATATCCTGAAATGCATTTTGAATTTTTTCAGGCTGCTAACTACGCAGAATGTCCAGATAATTTAGACTTGTCGGCTCCTTCTCACAACAACCTTCTTCTCAGCTCTCCCTGTCCAAGTGCTGCTGGTGATCACGTGATCCTGTCACATGACCGATAGCTAAGCAGGGTCAAAGGTCGCCAGCAAATACGGGACGCTGAAACAATAATGGCATAAGATTGTCCCAACGTTGCAGACAATGGGCCAGCCTTATCCCATAATTGGGTCAATTTCCGTGTAAGCTAGGTGGCTTCTTTGACATTATACAGGCTGAATAATTTGCATAATATTTATCTTGCCTCATATTGATTTACATAGGGTAAATAAATGTTCAATACGATTCATTTTTTGGTTTGTAATTTTAGAATATTATCTGTCAATATTATCAGCTATATTCAAGAGTTCTAAAATAAAATACAGCAATGTTTATGTTCATGAGGAAGAGCGCAGATATGCGTGACGTCACAAGCTGTATGCAGTGCTGATGACAGTATGGCTGCCAGCCAGATATGATCAACATTTGATGTTTACACTCCATAACTGATAAATATATCATCATGGAACAATTGACGACATAGCCATATATTGCAATTTGAGTGTGTAAAATTGCATTGTAATTAACCTTTGTGTTAGAGGTCTACATGTACTCTTTGTAAAACAATTGGCCTCGATTAGGCCTAGTAGCAATTAACTGAAGATGTGCAATTTGTACCATTCAGTGATTCACTCACTGACTGAGTGTATCTGTAACGTTAAGCTGGTTAGGCCCTAGGCTATATCTAATTCTGTGTATTCTTAATTGTCTCAGATCTGTAACGTTAGGCCTATATGTCTGTGTATTCTTAATTGTCTCAGATTCTGTAGGCTCACCACTTCATTCTGGGCAGCCAAGCCTCAGGCATTCATCAGCTGGCCATTCGGTAGCCCTATACCATCGTATACTAGGTCTACAGTATAGGTCATAAGCCCAATATCGTGCGTAGGTTAAAAATTGACAAAAAATTATTTTAGTGTAAAGGGATCGAAGGGCCTGCCCCCGGGGAAATTTTTGATTTCCTAAGGTTTTCTCATGCAATCTAAGGAGTATTGGGCACTGTTTCTCACTCAGTATATCTCCAAATCATAAGGAAACCCCTAAATAAGGTGATGATTTTTTTCTGAGGGGGGGTTCAAACCCCCCACCCCCCCTTGGATCCACCACTGAATACAGAACATTGCCAATGGCAATAGGCCTAGTCGACTGCCATTGCAACATATGTAACATTCAATAAAATTTACCAAAAAAATTTTGGGGGCAAGCCCCCAAAACTCCGGGCGCCCCTCCTTCCTTCATATTCAGGATTCACCATTGTTTAATAAGATATCTTCTTCTTGAAAGTTTAATAATCAATCAGTCTATCAAATAAAACAATGGAGTGGCTATTCACATGACAGCGTTATAACTTAGTCATAGTCCCTATAAATACATAGGTGACAATATATGGTTTACATTGTCTTTTCTCCATTTGTGCTTATCTATAGGAGGGTCGAATGGGTTAAAAAACGAACGGCGAGGACTTCATTTTATAAATAAAACGAACCTAAAAAATTATATCTATTTTCATTTATATTTCAGGGATCGACACTAACTGATTGCAGGTACTAGCCCAAAGGGCCAGTAAGTTCGGATAATTACTGGCCCTTAGCCTCGTCTTTCTAGTCCTTAGTGAACACTGTATCACAGGGGTGTGATTTTTTTATTGGCCCCCAGGGCCAGTATCTCGGGTGATTTACTGGCCCTGAGTGATTTTTACTGGCCTCGGGCCAACGGGCCAGTGTTAGTGTCGATCCCTGATATTTATATAATTTTTCCTTTATAAAAAGTGAATAGTGAGGCCAAAAAAAGTGAACTGGGAAGAATCCATAATTTCTGGGTCCCATGTGCACCCTCCTAGGCCTATAGCCTAGGCCATGGCTGTCAATCTGAGAAAGTCATCCTGTAAGCAAGGCTGTCTATAGTCTTTACCAGGTAACAGCCCAGCATTGTATACCATTCCGGGCAGGTATTACTATGCGGGCAGCTATAACTGGTTGGTTTTGTCAAGGAGCGAGTGGTTATAACTGCACGGTCCTATATTACAGCACGCCTGAAGTAGGCCTAGTATTCTATGTGAAGGTCACATACATAATTGATACAATTATGTACAATAGGCCTATGCATGTTTATTGTTATTCATTTCCTTTTTAACTCTTTAAGCCCTCACGATGCATTGAAGCATCATTTTACATTCCTGAAAACAGACTTAATTTTCTTACAACTAGGGGTTTTAGAACGAAAATTTCCATGAAACTGGTTTACCAATACATGCAATTTTCTTTAATTTTTAAACCACATCAAATCATCTTCATCCACTACAAGTCGAGAATTGCGACAGCAATTCGTGGCTTGTAGTGGATGAAGATGACAATGGTAAATTCAGGCTCGAAAGAGTTAATTACCCCCAAAAGACAAGCAATTGTGTTGGCTATCATCTAGATCTAGCCCCGGGAGGCGCAATAGATACATAAGTGTTGCCTCTCGTGTGGTGTAAGAAAATATCTACACATAAAAATCATTAATCCTTCAAGCGCTGAATTATTTTTGTGTAAACCATGGAGACCAAAGGGTTTTTTCAATTTGAAATCATCATAAATGTCTTCGACAGCTCTTTATGATTCATTTGAATAACTATGTTATGGGTCTACAACCATTATAAATAGTTTTACTCTTACAGCGAGGGGACAGACTTCAGTCGTCAGAATCTGACGTCTATAGACGTCAGATTCTGACGACGACTGACTAAAGTGGATCCCTACGCTGTAAGAGTTAATGGCCAAGTGGTCTACATACAACTTGTTTAGTTGAATGTCCCCTTTCACCTCGTGTTAACATATTTTTACGCCAAGCACATGTTTTTTGTAAGCCCTATGCATGCCCTTTATTTGAAATACGAGGGGTCCATTGGATTTTTAGCTAATTTATGCATGAAATATCACAATCTTTGATCTCCTAGAGTGTTTGTAAATATGTAAATATATGTAAATATATTGATAATTTTGTAAGATTTGCAGTTCTCAATAAGGTATAAGAAGAAGTAGGCCCTATGTGCTCCAGAAAAAAGAGAGGAGCACCGGCGTGAGCGCGCTTCTGACCGGCGTGAGCGCGCTCCTGACCGGAGAGAGCGCGCTCTTGACCTGACCTGAAATACTGTTTTTCTAATTGAACATCAACTTATTGTTCCCGGTGTTGTTTCTGCCATAAATTTTGTCAGCCTCTTGTATTAGGCCATCCCAAAAATATCCTTGTTTTCGATTTCACGGTGTGAAAATTTCCATGCGGTAGGTCGGAAAAAGTTTCTTTTTAGCCTGTCAAAAACTCTATGAGGCAAGTTTTATTTTAGACTGCCAAAAATTCCATGCAGGCTTATGGCAAAAGTTATTTTTGTACCAAATGTTATAAATAATTTTTGCAAGAATTATTCTATTTCATACAGGACACAATGTTTTTTTGACAAAAAATTGAGAAACAGAGAGCACCATTTTTCCCCGGCATGGGCGGCCATTTTCTCAACATGAACCAGCTAGGTCTAGGATTCTAGAGACAGACGCGTGGTCGAAAATTTTACCGCAAAAAACGTTGTATTTGACTGCAATAAAAACTTTGTTCTTGCGCTGATTTGGACATATCAGGGCGGAAATGTTTTCTTTTACTACACAATAGGCTATGCGGTATCTTTTACCGCTATTTTCACCCATGAGGTCGGAAATCAGACACAAACATTTTAGGATGGCCTAATATTGGTGGTCATTTCAGATGTGCATTTGCACATTACCCCCTAATTAAAAAATAAATTGTAATGTAAATAAATTTAAAATGTAATAGAACAGATGATGTTTTAAAATTGAACATAGAATTTACGCATTGATATTATTAGCTATTTAATCTGATATCAATGTTATTTGCACACAGCAGCTGCTGATCAGATTGATAACATTAACTTGTTGAGGAGCCAATCATGCAGATCAAATAGGCATAGAAGATACAGTACATTCTGCCGCCAGAACATCAACTAGTCTGGTAGATAAACAAGTCAGTGAGCGTCCTTTGTGTTATAATCCAGCATGGCCACGGAAGCACTAAGAGTGGACAATCCACAGGATTCGATAGATGCACTGAGTCGAGAAGCTGAAACATTGAAGTCAAAACTTGAAGAGGAGAGAGCCAAACTGAACGACGTGGACTGTGAGTAGAGCAGCGTATTAGCCTGTAACCCTTGTCCTGTTGAATTGTTTCAATTGTATTTTTTTTCATTGGAAGCTGGAATTGCTTACACAATTTCTAGCTCCAAAAGATGAAAAATATATATATTTTTTGAAAATATACATTTTCAAAATTGAGTTATTTGTCTAACTCAACATCTACCACAAACTATGTTATCCATTTCAGTGATATATTATTTGGCTTAAAATATGCCTAAAACCGTATGTATACGGACATAGCAGGAGAAGGATCAACCCTTGTGCTACTGAAATAGTATATATATAGACGTTTTGAAGCAAATTCCAGACTAAATGAAATAGCAATAAAATTTATAACATATCTTGGATGCTCAGTTTATCTGATACGTGTAATTTAATTTGGGACATGTCTACTTTTCATAAATAATATTATAATATTATTTTTCATTCATTTGAAGCTGGAAATTGCGTTAGCAATTCCAGCTTCAAATGAATGAAAAATAATCACAAACAATTCAGCAGGACAAGGGTTAAAAATATATCTCAGCGCCGATTTAAAATGCTAGTCATGTCTATAGCCGTTGCCAGTCTTGTTTTATCTCCTTCAACTCACTAAAATATGAAGGAAAACTGAGCATTACATTTTGTAGATTTGCTGATGTTTTGATTCAAATCGGACAGCTTTTAGTAATTTCCACTCACTTGTAGTTGATGGCGCACATGGGTCCTGGAGATTATGGATTCTTCCGACTTCACTTTTTACCCATTTTTTTGGCCTCACTATTCAATTTTTATAAGGGAAATATGACTTAAATATAGATAAAAATATATTTTTTTTTAGCTTCGTTGCTTACACTATTTATAAACTGCAATCCTCGATGTTCGGCCCCTAAGAACAGGTGATTCGCCGTTCGCTCGATTACTTTTTTAACCTATGTGACTTATAAAATACTTCTAAAATACCTAGTTATTAGATGGAAACACAGATGGTTTTACATGAAGAAAACTTGACTGACATGTGTTTTTTAAGCTCATATATAAATATTTCCTATAATTTTAGCATTTAATACAATTTGATGACGCCAAAGAAGCTGTCATTTCGGATAATAATTTCTTTGCGCTAATTCCATTTACTAGCGTTCAAGCGCTCAAGAAGGAACCCTGGTATATATAATATAGACCATAGATTTAATAATAATTAATATGCTTTCACCAATGCTGTGGATATATTTTGTATATTGTTTATTATGTTGCAGTAACTGTGGTGGCACAAAGGCTAGAATGCTTAGCACAATTTAATTTGAAGCCTCGTAGAATCCTTAAAGGTCATCAAGGGAAGGTCCTGTGTATGGATTGGTGTGCTGATAAAAGACATGTTGTCAGCTCCTCACAAGTAAGTTATATAGTCTGTCCAATAGTGGAGGATTGTCCAAAATGAAAGTCAGCTTTTTGCTGATTACTCATGAAATTTTGTAAACACTATTTTCTAGTCATTTGGCATGTGTCGTGAAAATTTTATAAAAAAATTATTGTAGGCTATACATGTGCTTTAAAAGTGCGAAATTTTCAAGATTGTTGCCAAATGACTCGATAAAAGTAGTTATAAAATTTAGTGAAAATTGCTTGAGAATTGACTGAGTAACACCCGAAAAGCTAACCTACCTTTTTGACCACACGACACGTGGCGCTGTAGGATGATTTATGTCAGTGGCAAAACTTTTCTTCCCCAACATTGGATGCTGTCATAACCCAGATTATTTAATAAAACGGTAGCAGTATCAAAACCGGGTTAACCTTTACAACACTTACAGTCATTTTTAGTCATTTTTATTAGCTGACCAAATCACAGTAATTGGGAATGAAATGTGTGTTTAAACATCAAGATTTGCACATTTTTGGTTCCCAAATTAAACAAATATGTGGAGGTTTTACCTACTTGATGCTGTACATTATATTCCTCAAGTTGTAAATCTGAAGGTTGATTTTCTCCACCCCATCCAGTGCCGGTCTTTATAATTCAGAATCTGACGTCTATAGACGATCCCTGCACTGAAGAATTAAAATTTTATGGACCAATATTATAGATATTAAAATGAAGCGGAAAGAGCTGACTAAGACAATATGATGATTTTTAATTGAAAAACCCCTCTGGTGTCTATAGTTTATACAACATTATTTCAGCGTTGTAATGGTTAATTCACTTGTTATTCTGTTACATAGAAATAACAGATTGATCTCTTTTTTCAGGATGGAAAAATGCTGGTGTGGGACGCATTCACTACAAATAAGGTAATTGAATTGAACACGGACTTTCAGTTTTTTATTACTGTATTTCCATAATAGATTTAACCCTTTCACCACCAAATTATTCAATTGGAATTTTTACCCACTTGAAATTGCGTCTCGCTGACGCGATCCACAACTTCAAGTGAGTGAAAATTATCCAGATTTGACAAAATGGAGGTCGATTTTTTTCAAATCTTGCTAATAGATGTCACGTTTTATCTTTACCATGTGTCAAAACTGGTATTTAACGTGCTAACGAAAAAGGTTAAACACAATATAATCGGCACCGGCGGTAAAGGGTTAAGAGCTCCAGAATAGTTAATCCTTTAAAGGGACATGCCCAGGCCAAAATCATCAAAAAAATCGGTGATTTATTTTGGTTTCCTAATATGACCATATGAGGTAAACATGTCTATAGACTAGAGTTGCAATATTTGTTTTAATTTTTGTGTTGCACATTCACCAGTTAGGCTAGATATAGAGACGAAATTCCTGGTTTCTAATTATTGACAACTATGTCAAAAATGGGAAATACGGGAATTTCGTCTCCATATCTATAGCCTAACTGGTAAGTGCGCAGCACAAAAATAAAAAAACTTTTGCAGTCTAGATGTTTACATCATATGGTCATATTAAGAAACCAAAATAAAATCACCGATTTTTTGATGATTTTAGCATTGAGCACAACTATAGTCATTTTCAATCTGTTTTATTAGCATTTTAAATCAAAGTTTTGAGGAATCAAATGATTGCTTAAACATTTTGGAGATTTGGAATATTTGGTCTCAAATTAAACAGATATGAGTAATTTTCATCCACTTGAAGTTGTGAGTCGCTGTATTGAGACACAACTTCAAGTGGGTGAAAGTTAAGTTTAATGAAAAGTTTAAAGGGTAAACAATGTGACTGATATATTACATAGCATTTTTCGTATTGCAAGTGATAAGTTATTATATTTCTGACACAATGAAATGGCTGCAATCATTCAAAGTATAAATACTGTGAACTAAAACTAAGTCTGTCATATTGTTTATTGTGTTAACAGGAACATGCAGTAACCATGCCAACCACGTGGGTGATGGCATGTGCCTACGGTCCATCAGGGGGCGTGGTAGCATGCGGGTAAGTCAGTCTGTTGAGCTGCCCATAACAAAATAAATTGGTTTGTGTTAGAAAAATAGAAGTTATTTCATCTGATGGTACATCAAATCCGGAACCTTTTTGCAATTAGATTCTATGCCTAGCTCTGAACAGATGTTAATATACATTTTGATGGATTCAAAATTTTCTGAGCTATTTGTTTTTGTTGAATATTTTTGCTCATTTACCATTACTAGCATCTGGTGTTGATCACTGCACTGAAAGAGTGAAATATTTATAATGACCGTAGACCCATAACATAGGTATTCACATGAATCGGAAAGAGCTAAATAACACATTTATGATGATTTCAAATTGAAAAAACCTCTGGTCTCTTAGTTTATATAAAATATTTCAGCATTGTAACGGTTAATTCGCTGTTTGGTGGCCTAATACACGTGTAGCATCTCTATACAACACAACCCTATAATCTACAGACCCATAGATAGAAGATTTATTTTAAAAAAAATGTACAATTGTATGTCGCTATATTAAAAAAAAACTGATTTTTATTTCAGGTGGGAATTGCTTCAGCAATTTACACTTGCAGGAAATTATTTGTTTAAATTCTTGGGTAGTTATTCTATACCTATATCGTATACAATCTTGACATTGCATATGGTTAATAACTCATACACATTGATTTGGTGTTTTTAGTGGCCTAGACAACAAATGTACTATCTACCCTTTAAGTATGGATGAAGATCCCGCCACCAAGAAGAGGACTGTCGCTTCTCATACCAGCTATCTGTCATGCTGTAAATTCCTAAATTCAGATCAACAGGTATGCTTTCTTAATAATTGTAATTTTAGGTTCTTAGACATACAGTCCAAGCATCCTTCTCAGATACTGTTGGCCCATCGTCTACAACACTGGCCCAACATATTCCAATATATTCCAGTTATTGCTGGCTTCTAACCAATAAAACATCACTAAAATCGACAAAATATTTGTAAGTAGATGCTCACATTATTTGATCATTATGATAATTTAATTTACAAATGAAAATATTTCTAATCATTTACAGCTGGTAATCGCTTTGGCAATTCAGCCTTCAAATAATTGAAACTAGAAACAAATACTTGTGTGAAAAATTACAAGAAATGACTAACAACAATTGATAGGCCAACTGAAGTGTATTTTTTTCTAAATCCTGCTCAGATGCTTGTTGACCCTTTCAGCTCAGGGATCATGAGGTCTGTTGACATCAGATTGTGATGTATAAAGACGGCCCCGCACTGAAAGAATTGAAATATTTGAAATGGCTGTAGACCCATAACATAGGTATTAAAATGAAGCGGAAAGAACTGAGTAAGACATTTTTTGGATTTCAAATTGAAAAATCCCTTTGGTCTCCATGGTTTATGTCAAAATAGTTCAGCGTGGTAAGGGCTACATACATTAGTATTGCTCTCTGCTCAGTTTTCATTTTTATATAATTCCTTCCTGTTCTATTGTAAAATAAAACAATTACTGGAATCTGGTACTGTATCTAGTCCTTTGTAGACTTGATACTATCAAATTTTCTTTCCATCTAACTACTAGATGGAGCATTGCCTTTGGGATGTCAATGTGGCATGTTGTCTTTGGGACATTTTAGATATTAACGAGTAGTAGTAATGCTACATGCTGTCTCTTGATGTTTCAGATATTAACGGGTAGTGGGGACGCTACGTGCTGTCTTTGGGACGTGGAGAGTGCGGAGATTATTCAGAGTTTTCACGGACATGCAGGAGATGTGATGAGTATTGATTTATCTCCGGCCGAGGCGGGAAGTACATTTGTATCAGGTGTAAGTACTGAAAAATAAGATACATTAGCCAGATTGATTAACATTAACCCTTGTGCAGGGATGAAACTTTAGACGTCAGAGACTTAAGTCAATCCCCGCACTGTAAGAGTATATTTCTAATGTCCGCAGTCCCATAACATAGGTATTCAAATGAATCAGAAAGAGGTAGCTAAGACATTTTTGCTTATTTCAAATTGAAAAAAAACTGTGGTCTCCATGGTTTATACAAAAGTATTTCAGCGCTTTAAGGGCTAACCCTTTCAGCGTGAGGACCGTTTTTATACGTATTAAGAATGTCCCCGCACTGAAAGAATTGATAAATTTCCAATGGTCGTAGACCCATAACATAGGTATTCAAATGAATCAGAAAGAGCTAAGTAAGACATTTTTGATGATTTGAAATTGAAAAACCCTTTGTTCTCCATTGTTTATACCAAAGTATTTCAGCTCTTTAAGGGTTAAACTGCTTATCACATTTATGGCCATTGTTAGCCTTTTAATTTGTTCTTCAATCAAGAAAATTTGAAGGTGAATTGAGATTCAAATATGTTAGATAGGCATATGTCAAGATTAAATTTTTACATATATATGTGATTGTTAACTGCTTCAAGTTGCGGATCACGGTAGAAATGTTAAATTATCTAACTAAATGCTTTGAGGGTTCAGGTCATGAGTAGAATTATTGAGTAGAATTATTAAGAAGGATTGACTTTTGTGATGCTAGTGATATATATATATATATATCAGTCATGAGATATATTTAAAGAGAGTAATTTCACAGAAATAGTACAGCTCGCCAAATTGTGGAAACTTTATAATTTTTTTATGTTACTGTATATATTATATTTGGCTATTTTATAAAACTCTTTTTCACTGTGAGGTTGAAATAGCAGCAACTTCAAGTGGTGGAAAATTACTCACATTTATAGGATTTTAATCAAGCAAATTGAATGACAACATATCAAAGTTCAAGTGGTGGAAAATTACTTACATTTATAGGATTTTAATCAAGCAAATTTAATGTCAACATATCAAAGTTAATGCTTCAAATTTTATTGTATGGAAGACTAAAATAAAGGCTGATCTAGATGTGATTAGCAATTTAATTTAATCTAGATTAATATTCAACCTCATTTCTGCTCCAGTCAAGATTTAGACGCTATAGAAGTGACTGAATTGATTGATAACTGTTAATTTTATTTGACAGAGCTGCGATAAAAGTGTGATGGTTTGGGATATGAGGACCGGTCAATGCACACAGACGTTTGAGGGTCATGAATCTGACATTAATAGTGTACGTTTTCATCCCAGTGGAGACGCTGTAGCTACAGGCTCTGATGATTCCACTGTAAGTACTGTAGTCATTAAGTCATGAATCTGACATTAAAAGTGTACGTTTTCATCCCAGCAGAGACGCTATAGCTACGGGCTCTAATGATTCCACTGAGATGTTGAACCAGCGTTGGTTTGATGTTTGACTAGCATCACAGACAGTGGGCCAACAATAAACCAACATTAGCTCATTTGTGCCAGGCAATGACAGCCTGTGTAATATTTTTAATATCTGCTGTAGTAAAATGTCAATTCAATCATGTATAAAAATGGTGATATGCAGTCACAAAGATTCTGCAGTGCTACCCATCATTCCCCATTACCCCACCCTCATTTCATCATATGTACTCTATCCCCACGCATAAGTGAAAATCGACTGTTTTAGGAACTGGGCCTTTAGTATCGCATTGGTGTGTGTACACCTGCAGTGTACATGTACACGTGTACTATCAACGGGGGTGATCTCTCTGCAGTAGATATAGTATAAGGGTGGAAGGTGAAGGGGGAAACTATCCTTTTACACCTCATTATAAATCCAAAAAGTACATGTTCTAGCTCCGCGATAAGTTTTTTTCCAAATCAAGACGGTGTAGTTTGCTCCTTTTTTTTTAAACAAATATAGTTTTATTCCGGAAAAAAATGAATGCCGAGAGATATCATGATTGTTTTGGATTTGGTAAATGGATAGTTTCCCCCAAAGCTGTGGATGGATCTGTGGTGAGTTTTGTGGTCTCTAAGTATGTAAATACAAACATATCTAAGTATTTCGTTTTCGTTGATTAATAGAGTTTTTTGCTTAACATAACCAGCGGGTTTTTTTACCGATTGAAGTGGTTTAAATACTTAAAATAGGGTTAATTGTGTTAGACCCCAGGAAAAACATTACCTCCACCTTCCACCCATATACTATATCTACTGCAGAGAGATAACCCTTGTTGATAGTACACGTGTACATGTACACTGCAGGTATACGCACACCGATGCGATACTGAAGGCCCAGTGGTTTTAGGCATGGCGGCAAAAATATTTTTGTTCGTTTATAAGTACATGCACATATATTCGAATACTGCGTGCATGCACTTAACTTCGAAATTACTACGCTTACCACTGTGTAACTCAAGACATATACTGCAGGTAAGAATAATATTGATATGTATTGACTTATGGAAACCATTACTAGTATATGTCCATACTAATAATAAAAAATATTGTGTTGATCGTAAACACAAACTTCATTATTGTTTTTATTTATTAACGGGTAGATATTAGTAGAGAATTTTTTCAAAAATATAGAAATGCACCGAAAATTCAGGTCGTCAAAGCGATAGTGTGTGGGTGTGATAGCTGAACATCTTTGACAAATGAGGTGTGATATGACAGTTCAGGTAGTGTCAACACCTATTGCCTGGAGTCACTACCGCAAGTAAGAGTCCGTGATTACTAGCGTTAGCTTAGTTTACTTTGGATTGGAATAAATGAAAAAATTACGATTTTAACATTAATGTGCGGGGATACCGTACATCTTTCATCTCATCATTCATGTTTCATCTACAGATTTCAGTGGTTTTAACATATTACGAAGTGACCATTACAGCCAAGAAGTGATATAAAGCTTTATTTTAATACTAGGGGCCTACTACTGCAATTCAATTTTTATTTCATTTGTTTTGTAATCATTAGTATTATAGTTTTTTCTATGTAATTAATAAAATATCTTTTCCCTGCAGTGCCGTCTATTTGACCTTCGTGCCGACAGAGAGGTCATATGCTACAAAAAAGAGAGTGTTATATTCAGTTGCAATGCTGTTGACTTCTCGCTGAGTGGTAAGTCTAATTCAAACCTACTGAATTATTTTACATTTTTAGCTCATCCGGCCTTTAGGCTTAAGATGAGCATATGCCATCGTGTTGCGTCTGTCATCTGATGTCTGTCCACAATTCACAAGAAATGCTTCTCCTCCCTCAGTTCTTATCCGATTTCACAGATTTCAGAAATTGTAATTAATAATTAACTTATGACCTTATCAAGACCTAATTACGACACTTTGCCCACAATTCACAAGAAATGCTTCTCCTCCCTCAATTCTTATCCGATCTCAATTTTGCTTTGTTTGTTTGAGAGATCTCGTGCCCGTCCATAAAATTTCCTCACGGATTTCAAAAATTTTAATTTTTAATTAACCTAATTAGGACACTTTGGCCACAATTCACAAAAAATGTTTCTCCTCCCTCAATTCTTATCTGATTTCAATTTTGTCTGGTTAGTTTAAAAGAGCTTGTGCCTGTGCATTAAACTTCCTCACGGATTTCAGAAATTGTAATTAATAATTAACTTATGACCTAATTAAGACCTACTGAGAACACTTCTCCCTTAATTCTTATTCGATTTGAATTTTGTTTGGTTTGTTTGAAAGAGCTTGTGCCTGTGCACAGAACTGCCTCACGGAATTCAGAAATTTTAATTGGTAATCAATTTGCCCTAATGAGGGATGAGCTTCTGTGTCATTGACAATTCAACCCTGGGCCTTGTTCTGCTGAATTGTTTGTTTCTATTTTCCATTCATTTGAAGCTGGAATTGCTAACGCAATCTCCAGCTTCAAATGACAAAAATATGTATATTTATAAAAATTAGACATCTCCAATACATGTATTGAATTATTGGATTAATTGAACATCTATCAAAAACTATTTTATCAAATTTTAATGTTCTGTCTATTGATCTAAAACATGCTTTAAACCATATATTTATGGCTCTAGCAGCACAAGGGTTAAACCTCACAGTGCGGTGATCGACTTTACAGTCTGTCCGACGGTAAAGGATGGTCCAAAATGAAAGTTAGCTTTTTGGTATCCAGTCAGTCAATTCTCAAGCGATTGTCACAAAATTTTGCAACCATTATTATCTAGTCATTTGGCAACAACCCTGAAAATTTAGCGAAATTCCATTTAGTATTTTTAAAGTTAGACCATTTGACATGTAACACAATTCTGAGAATAAACCGGAATGAAGTTAATGGGTTTATACATGTTATAAAGGAGCGTCATAAATGGACATTAACTACATGTCAAATGGTCTACCTTTTAAACTATCAAATATTTTTTTTACCAAATTTTCAGGATCAATGCCAAATGAATAGAAAATAGGGTTTACAAAATTTCATGAAAATTGCTTGAGAATTGACTGACTGGATACCGAAAAGCTAACTTTCATTTTGGACCATTCCACACTGTAGTCGTCAGAATCTGATGACTAAAGTCAATTCTGGCATAGTAACAGTAAAAATAGTTATAATGGCCGCAGACCCATAACATAGGTATTCAAATGAATTAGAAAGAGCTAACAAAAACATTTATGATGATTTAAAATAGAAAATAACTCTCTGGCCTCCATAGTTTTCCTAAAATAAGCTTCTCAATTTGCTGCTTCTTGATATGAGATTTTTATACGCATTGTAATAGAAATGCTTTGTGGGAATTGATGTTAACCTATTTTTGTCTGCTTTTGATAAGAGAAATAAAAATACTGATCTGTTTGACATTGTGAAATATGAAAAATATAATGATAGGAGAAAAAAAAAATCTGATAGATTGATTATTTTCTTCTTATGTCTGGTCAAATTACTCCTTGTAATGTTAGGCCTGTATACCGGTATGTGGTTTTCAATACAATTAACCATTTGTCTGCTAATCATGACAATAGTCGATTTCAATCTGTTTTATTGAATCACTGTTATTGGTAATGAAATGACGTTTAGACATTAATGTGTGGTCTCAAATTAAACAAATAGTAGTAATTTTCAACCACTTTATGTTGTGTCTTGCCACCGCGATCCGCAACTAAAAGAAATAAATGTGGCAGATGTCTAGTTTTCATAAATAATAATATTTTTCATCATTTGAAGCTGGAAATTGTGTGGCAATCGCAACTTTGATTGAATGGATGATAGAAACAAACTATACTCTGCTGCAAGAAAATTTAGTGATGAAAAAATAGATGAAGACTTTACAACTTTGTTATTAATAGAGGTGATTATTTGCAGGTCGTCTTTTGTTTGGTGGATACAACGACTACGTGATCAACACGTGGGATGTTTTGAAAGGTAACAGATTAGCGATGATGTACGGCCATGAGAACCGAGTCAGCTGCTTGGCCGTCTCTCCTGATGGCACGGCACTATGCACGGGCAGCTGGGATTATACACTGAGGGTAAGAATGTTGGTCACAGTTTAAATTAACTGTAGAAGCGCTCATTTGAAGAATTGAAATTTTTAGTCATTTTAAGTTGTTGCTACTGCGACAAAAACTTAAAGTGGTTGAAAATTACTTACATTTGCACAGTACAATTAAATCAAGACATATGTCAATCTTGCAAATTTAAGGCTCTGGGATTCATCCCATTAAGAATCTTAAAATGAAGATTATCTGAACTTTCTATTAGAAAAGATAAATCTTAAAGCTGCATAACCGTTTTGTTTATTTCGATAAAAATAACCTAAAAAGTACAAAACAATCATTGATATTGTCTTAAAGGCCTTGTAAATGCACTAAAACTGGGTAAATGTAGCGGGATTAGTTCACCATGCGATACACCATCAAGTATTATGAAGTAGTGAATCGGTTTGAGTACATTATGTATGTAATAGTGATAGGGTTATGGGCCAATATAATGTTACATTGGACAACACCAAACGCCTTATAGCAAGCACTAGACTTTGAACTGAATCGGCATAATGTTGAGCTAGTACTGCAGTGATGGGCCGACATTAGTCTATCATTGGATCAATGCCTCGTGTTAGCTGAGATACAAAGCCCAAACAACCAGTGGCTGACGTCCTGAGACTAGGTCAAACAACTGTTGGAAATCGGATACAGTAAAGTCCGATGTTTTAAATATTATTTTATTTTACTGCATAGCGCGATTTATATCACTGTATGTGATGATTTACGATAAAATAAAATAAGATATGATATTGTCTAGTAGCATTTTGACTATATTTTGAAATGCCCATTAGAAACCGATTAAGGAAATACCAAATGTTTTCGAGAAAATCACGAAAATCAAAATAGCGAAAAAAGATGATTTACATCACTGAATTTAGCCTGAGTCAGCCAACAATTTCCCAAGGACTAGAGAGAGCGTCTTAATGGTGGGCCAAAGGCTCAGATGCTGGCCCACACTTAAAAACACCATACTAAAATATTTTTCAAGTGAGTGACATTCTCCATACCGGTACCGAAATTAAACATGTCATTATATGAATATATCACCCATATCACACAAAGCAATAGCTCCTAGAAATGTCTAAATGACATAAGATAATACACTTTTTACTATGAATTGTATCTATGACCAGTTAAAAAATAAGAATAATATTAAAAGTATTCCACTTTTTTTCAATGATGATCGTTATCTGCCACCTGGTACTTTTAATGCCCTGATTATACAGACAGTGTGTCTTACTCTGCTGTGATCTGGTTAGTTTTGGTGGGGCAACAATAATAAAAAACAACAAATTTAAATCCTCGATAACTCAGTAACCGCGGGAGTAAAATTAAAAATTAAAACGCCATTCTCCATGGATTAATATTTTGAATGAAATAAGCAAAACAGTTATGCAGCTTTAACTACATTAAAAATGTTTATTTTCACCTACTTGAAGTTGTGGCTCGCTACCACGATCCACAACTTTAGGTGGGTGAAAATTACACATATTTGTTTAATTTGGGACCAAACATTTTGTAAATCTTGATGTTTAAACAGTCATTTCATACACAATAACAAGGATTTAACCAGCTAATAAAACAGATTTAAAACAGCTATTAAGGCTCTGGAGCCCATCCCTTCTTTATTCAGTGAATGTTATTTAAAAAATGTGATCGTGTATAAATACAATGCAGGTGCTTGCAATATTTAAAATGGTCGAATTTTAAAGCTCATTTTTGGTTTGCATCTTGCAGCAACAATTATATTTTCCTTATGTTGATCACTCATATATTACTGAAGTCTCATATCACCCATATATAAAATATGAATTGTTTAATTGCAGATTTGGGCATAACATATCAGAATGCTGTTGTTAATCACTTTGTGCACTCTACGCTATGTGAAGGACAGCAATCGTTTCAGAACTAGATCTATCTATGTATATTATGCAGACTCGATGACCACTCTGTAATAATGAAATGCTTGTTATTTGGACACATGTATATACGATAGAGATATGTTGTGATGCTGGAACAATAACAACACTTAGTCAGATTATGGTACACTGTGCCACACTGTGCTCCCTAGCTTTTCTAGCATCAACTTTATTATTTATGGAGCCATTTTTATCCCCGATAACTCCTACTCTTTTGAGCAATTAAAGTTAAATTTTCAGGCGCTTGAAGTGGTGTCTCGCTACTGCGATCCACATCTTCAAATGACCTGAAATTTGTGGGTCTTCGACAATCATGTCCATTTGAACACTCAGTTCTGGCAGACATTCAACCACAGATTCCAACGTCAATATATTCAACTTTTCCTGAAAATATTGAATCCAGTGAGTACGAAACAGAACTGCTACAGTCGGATTCACATTAACCGTGGTGTCTGATTATTGCAGATTTCTCAGTCAATTCTCAACCAATTGTAAAGAAATTTTACAAGCATTATTGTCTATTGATGGGGTGACTACCCTGAAAATCGGCCTATAGTAAGTTAGTCTATTTAATATAAATAAAAATGTCACCCTCTACAAACCCATTAGCTTTGTCTCAGAATTTCATTACATGTCAAATGGTTTAACTTCTGAAATACTTATCAAAAGTTTGGGAATTTTTCAAGGAATGGAAACTGATGAATGGAAAATAGTGTGTGTAAAATTTAAAGAAAATTGGTTGAGAATTGACTGTGTAATCCTCGAAATTCGTTCACCCTGGTTGATGAATTTACAATACCCTTACAGCGCGGGGATCGATTTTAGTCGTCAGAATCTGACGTCTGTGTAGACTAGAGTGTAGACTAAAGTCAATCCTCGCACTGTAAGAGTGAAAATATTTCAATGGCCATAGACCCATAATATAGGTATTCAAATGAATCAGAAAGAGCTAACTAAGACATTTATGATGGTTTCAAAATGAAACAAACCCTTTGGTCTCCATGGATTTTACAAAAAGAATTCAGCGCTTTAAGGGTTAATGTAAATCTGACTATGGCATCAGTAGTTGTTTTGACATCAGTTCAGCCGTAGCCAGAGTTTAACTGATATCAACATAACTATTGGTAGTAAGGAGGGCACTATCCGTACACTAGACCATCAATAGTTTGCTATCAATAGTTTTGATATCACCTCAGCTCAGCTCTGGTTATGACGTAGCCAGAGCTGAGCTGCGGTGATATCAAAACAACTACTTTGCAATATAAAGCACACCAGACATAGTGACTGCCCGACAGTGGATTATGATCCAAAATGAAAGTTTATTTTTCGGTATCCAGTCAGTCAATTCTCGGGTGATTGTCATGAAATTTTGTAAACCCTATTTTCTAATCATTTGGCATTGATCCTGAAAATTTTGTAAAAAAAAATATTGTATAGTTTGAAAGTTTTACAATTTGACATGTCATAAATGTCTATTTATGACGCTCCTTTATAACACGTATAAACTCATTACCATTACTTCATCCCGGTTTATTCTCAGAATTGCGTTACATGTCAAATGGTCTAAATTTTGAAATGCTCAATGGAATTTTGCGAAATTTCCAGGGCTGTTCACAAATGACTAGATAATAATGATTACAGACTGTAGTGACTGCCTGGCATGGGGGAGAAATAGGGTTAACCTTTATCCTGCTGATCACGACTATTGTCGTTTTAAATTTGTTTTATTTCTTGACCAAATCACTGATATTGGGAACAAAATGTGAATTGAAATATCAGGATTCACTGAGGATAGATCTCCACAACTTTAGGTGGGTGAAAATTTAAATAAATTAACAGGATAAGGATTAAGTTATTGAGAAATGTCTTTGATGAATGCAGGCCATAGTCTCACTTTAATTCCACTGATGTGATTCATATAATATAATTTGTATTGCAAGGGCATCAGATTATTTTGTTGACTGTTAGAAATAGGGATTTTTGCACTTTATTCATTGCTATGACATTATAGTCCCACTCTGCCGTATTAGATTATATGTCAAAGGGATTGATGGGTTGATTTGTTTGAATGATCAAGTGTGAATATCCGACAATTAGGTTAATGTTAATTAATGGAGACTAGTTCAATGCAGCAAAATCTAAAATTTGTTGCGATAATGGTAATGTTATGAATGGATTTACAGAAGTGTTTGTTTTTAATTACTTAATTTTTTAATTTATTGTGATACCACTATTGTGGTAAATATTATCATAGATTAATAACTAGCCCTTTGTGCTGCAGAATTGCTTGTTTTAATTTTCTTTCATATAAAGCTGGAATTGCTAACGTGATTTTTAGCTTCAAATGACGAAAAATGTTAAAATTTAAAAAAAAAAAGATATCCAATATTGAATTATTAGATTAACTAAACACCTACCAAAAGCTGTGTCATCAAATTTAATGTTATTTCTTTTGATCTAAGATATGCTTGAAACCGTATTATATACGATTTTAGCAGCACAAGGGTTAACTTTGCTTGTTCTAATTGTGAGAGGTTCGAAATGAAAGCATGTACACTGTTCCAGCAGCAAATGATTTGTCCCAATTGTTTTGCTACAAAATGAATTTAACTAAATTCAAGTGGTCTTGTTTGATATCCATATGTTAAACTAGTGGTTGGAGCTATATCTCATACTTTTTTTGGAGGTCATTGTTGCATAATATAAAGTTATCACATAATTTCACCGCAAGTACCCAAAAAACTGACTGATTTTTGTCTGTCATCACAATCAAAGGGCTATTTCATGTCCAAGAATCAGCCATCCATTTTAACCAGAGAAAAAATATGGATATGAATTTTACAGTATATCTGTGCTAGTCATTTCCTCCATATTAATGACATTTTTATTGAATTTGACGACTTTGGATGTCAACTCTTGAGAGATGTTAATTTTTGCTTCAATCAATATTTAAATTACCCAGGTTATGTTTGGTACATATATATAACAAAATCACCTGTAGCGCACAATTCTCCCTGATATATCAGTCAATTTGCAACCCATTTTTTATGAAACTTTGCAGATACAATTTTCTACTATTTTGACAATAGCTTTTTATTTTGTTTTCTATGCTAAATTATGATGTCCCTCTATAAACCAATTGGTTTAATTTTACATATTTTGATCCCAGAATTACATGCCAACCTTCTGAAATACATGTATTACTAAAAATTTTCGCAAAAAAGTCTTTAAAAGTGGAATGAAGACTGAAAAATGCCAGAGAACACATGTACAACTGGCTAACAGATACAACTATAGACGGATCGGGAACATAGGAGTACAGAGCTCAATCCCCCCCCCCCCTTTGCCAACATTGTTTTGTTAATGTACACATACTAGTACATTACTGTATAGGAACTCTAACCGTTCAAATGCGTGGGTGGTGTAACAAACAGTCAATCACTGCCGCATCAAAACATTTTTATGTTGATTGTATAAATTATGGTTCTAGTCAAAAAGAGTTTTACATTTATTTTTTTGTTTACTTATCTGTTTACATTATGTTATGTTAATATACTCTTTGAGCGTACAGGTGTGAACTGTAATTTTAAATATATACATATAAATATACTCAGATGATGGGCCAAGCAAAAAAAAACAGGTTTTAATTTGAACCCTTACAGCTCGGGGATCGACTTTAGTCGACATAATCTGACATCTGTAGACGTCAGATTCTGACGACTAAAGTCAACCCCCGCACTGTAAAAGTAAACATATTTATAATGGTCGTAGACCCATACCATAGATATTCAAATGAATCGGAAAGAGCTGACTAAGACATTTATGAAAATTTCAAATTGAAAAAAACACATTGATTTCCATAGTTTTAACAAAAATAATTCAGCGCTTTAAGGGATAACTACTCTGTTATTTCATTATTACCTCTTGCCCTGCTGAATTGTTTGCTTCTATTTTTCATTCATTCAAACTATTTCGAAGCTGGAATTGCTAACGTAATGTAATGCTAACGTAATGTTCAGCTTTGATTGACAAAAAATATTTATAAAATTGAAAAATAGACATCTGCAATATTGAATTATTGGAATAACTACTAAAAACCATTTGACCAAATTTAGTAATATTTCAATTAATCTAAAATAATTCTGGAGGAATCCATATACGTGGTATATTCGGTTCCAGAAGCACACGTGTCAACCCTTTCAGTGTGAGGGCTGTCTTCAGATTCTGATGTTTAACCCTTTAAGCCCTCACGATGCATTAAAGCATCATTTTACATCCCTGAAATCATACTTAATTTTCCTACAACTAGGGGTTTTAGAATGAAAATTTCCATGAAACTGGTTTACCAATACACAGCAATTTTTATTACTTTTTTACCCACGTCAAATCATCGTCATCCACTACAAGTCGAGAATTGCGACAGCAATTCGCGGCTTGTAGTGGATGACGATGACAATGGTAAATTCAGGCTTGAAAGACGGTCCCCGCACTGAAAAAAATAGAATATTTATATTGATTGTTATTCAATGTTTTGTCTGTTTTTAATTTAACAGTGGTATAATTTTTTGCTTGGCACCTCATTCACTCTCCGCAATAAAAGAGTGATAATATTTGTTACTGAATTTCCACGTTGCACTTCAGTAGCGAAAAAGTAACTACAAAGTTGTGTCAAGGTAGACTGCTATGACTAGGTTTAAGCATTTATGTGTACCGTTATTTATTTGTAGGTTACTTTTTGTATTTATTTTTATTTTGAGAACTTATGGCGAGACTATGATAGTTTGTTAGTTTATGTACTGGTTAATAAGATTGAGACGGGGATCAACTTTATTCGACAGAATCTGACGTCTGTAGACATCAGATTCTGTTGACTAAAGTCGATCCCTGCACTGTAAGAATCAACATATTTCTAATGGTCGGAAACCCATAACATAGGTATTCAAATGAATCAGAAAGAGCTAACTAAGACATTTATGATGATTTCAAATTGAAAAAACCCTTAAGTTGCGATGTTTTTTTACGAATAAATTCAGCGCTTTTAAAGGTTAAAGTTATTGGCTTAACTGTCAATATGGTCTGAGAACACGAGCACATCACCCGTGCTCTAAGATGACTAGTTAACATTATTGCCCTAAACCCTTAGAGCACTGATTGTCGGCATATGTTTTAATGTCCCTATATAGTTAGCTTTTGAAAATTTATTATGTAAAAAAATTTTAATTGAATATATCAGTGCTCTAAGTGTTTAGCTGCTAAGTGACCATGCACGTACTGTTCTGGTTAATACAGACTTAGCAGTCAGCTTAACTATTAAGGTCATCTCAGAGTAGGAAAACTAGTCAATAATAATTCAGCTTTCAAATATAATTATTCAGTAAAAAATTGCTACATCCGATATGCTAGGCCTACAATCCATCAAAGCTTGGAGATTTCAAGCCTTCTTGTGTATTTTATTTAATCGAGATGATTATCATTCACGTCAATATGGGGATTGTAGGCCTACGCATCTCTGGTGGATCCAAGGACAAATTTCTTTGAAAATTATTGATTAACTATTTTTTTCAATAAAGTTTTAACTCACTAGATATCCTTATATCTTTGATGTATAAATATTTTGTTAATCAAATTACAAATTTGATGAGCAAACTGGCACAATTTTTCCCTGGGACCATCCTTGTTGTCGGTGGGTGATACCCATTGTCATCGGATTCACTGTGAGTGGGGCATGTAAACCTATTGTCAGTGGGCCATGCCTATCGTCAGTGGGTGATACCTATTGTCACTGGGCATTGCCTATTATCAGTTGGTCATACCTATCGTCAGTGCAGAGCAAACACGAGACTTTATCTCAATGCTGGTCTTATGTTGGTCCACCTTCTGCGCTGTTGGCCAACAGTAAACCAGCATTGTGTAAATATGTCGTGTTTTCAAGGTATAAATAATGCTGACATAGTAAATACACTGATCTGTGTTTTTTTAGTTAATGTGATGGTCAAGCATAATAAAGACGACATGAGACGATTAACTGCTGTTTTTAATGGGTTTTTATTTGAAGAATGGCGATTAACACAGAAATAACTAATGAACAATTTTGCATTTTTGTTTTCGTCTCTTATTTGATGTTTTCATATTTTTGATATTGTTATGTCTTCATCTACAATTTCTTACAATTGTTAACGCGATTTTCAACTTCAACTGATAAAACTAGTTTTATTGATTCCACAATTAAATTAAATTAATTAAATTCCACAATTAAACTATTTTAGCAGGACAATGGTCAAAAAGTCGCGAATCTTCAAACATACAAAATATTAACATAATTGGTTTAAAATTTGGCCTAGTTGGCCTAAAATTTGATAGAATGGTTGGCTCCCGACCTAATATGTGAAGTTTTAGCATGCTTTCTGCTGAAGTCATTCGGATAAAAATCCCTTATGCCTTCATGTATGATTGTTGGAAGTATTAATATAGGCCTATCATAGGCTCCAGTCGTTGCGAACAGACGGAAGAGACAATTGCATTTAATCCACACACACTACCACCAGCTGTCATGCTGGATGTGTCAGTGCGTGGGTGGTGGTATGTATACATACCAATTTTTTGTCTAGCAATTTATCTCCATGAAAAATATAATTTAAAAAATGTGCCATCTCCTATTATATCTGAAATATTTGAAGTTAAATTTATTGAAATAATGCGAGGTGGACACAAATACACGCCTATTATTAGGAAACATACACAGCCACCCCCCAGAGATATTCTATTGCAAAAATCGTTTACAGAAGAACTAGCACTTACACTTCAGATATTTAAGGACAGGAATTATGACACCACAATAGGCGGTGATATGAATATTGATCTATTGAAAATCAAAGAGTAGGACATTGTTAATGAATACTTTAACATGCGGGCGGATTGATGGATAATTTTTATGTAAAATTACCACACATTAGCAACTCTATTGCAGGTATATTATTAACCTCACTTTCCATAGTTTATCTCGCTAGTGTACTCGATATCCAGTAAACGCACTGAGGTCAAACACACATTAAGGTGAAGCAAACTTACCCTGTTTCGATTAATAACTTCTAAAATGCAGTATCTCACTCTGATATTTATTCAAAAATTATTAAGACATAGATTCTGACTTCAATATTAACCAGGTCCAGCCGTTTTTAAATGGCCGCCCATTTAAAAACCACCGTGCGTTTATAAATGCTTACAACGCACTTCCGGCGAGTGTTTATAAACACCCGGGCATTTATAAACGGTCGGCCAATATGACTGGTTAACTGTACGCTTTATTCAATAAAATGAGCTATTTTCTCTTAATTATCCCAGATTTGATATAATGTTTAAATTGACACACGCATCACTACTAGTACTTAGTAATGAACTTGAGAAGCAGAATCTGTGAAGTACGATGCTTTAGTTGGTAAAAATCGTGAAAAATATATTTTCTGACCACTGACCCCCCCACCTCCTTAAAGTGTCATTGCTAAAAAATGTATACGTTGGGGGGTACATTCTGCTAATACCATGAGGTGGTGGATATAGTGATGGTCAAATTGTATTGCGCTTTTGTATATTCTTTTTTTTTTGTACACACGATTTAGTGCACAAAACCTATATACAATCCAGGAGCGCTGTCATTTATCCCACTTCCTAAGCTCTGCAGAAATTTACCTTACAAGAACGACTAAAATGTAGAATATTGTATAGGCCTACTTAACTAAACTGTGTCGTCATTTTGCCAATTCATATGAAGTTATGCACTGTCCCTTTGCTATTCCGCCGTGAAAAGCCAAAAGGCTTATTCTTCTTACTTAACAAGTAAGCTGATACTGCCTCTTGGCTTTGCACGGCAGTATATAGTGAACGAGGCCGACCGTTTATAAACGCCCGGGTCATTTTTAAATGGGCGGCCATTTAAAAACGGCTGGACCGTACCTGTTAACTGTGACATAACGTTAATTCACATTATTTCAAAATCCGTAACTATTCAACATCTGACCCTTGAAATTATCAAATTTAATAAACGCCGCCATAAAAAAATCACAATGGATAACTCAAGGTTTTGTAAAAGCAATTTCTTGTCGAGATAAATTATATAAGCAATACAGAATAATACCTACAAATACAGATACACGTGATAAAATTAAACCCAACTTAAACACGTATAACAAAATATTAAAATCAAACAATCGGATGGCAAAACTAAATCACTACTACTCATTATTTGACAAAATATAAATAGACACCCTATAATATTAAAAATACATGGAATAGTATAAAGGATTTATTATAACAATCTAAAGTCAAAAGAGACTTTCTTAATCATTTTTTGAAAAACGGGGAAGAAATCACCGATTTAAACATCATAGCCAATACATTTTGTAAATATTTCATCGACATTAGACATAGCCACGCCAACAACATAAAACTGCCCAAAAAATCCAATTTAAGAAAATTGACGACATTTAGATACTCAGAATAATTAAAGAACTACCAAATAAATCTAGTACAGGTTTTGATGATATTTCTATGAGATTAATAAAGACAATTACAGCATCAATAATACAAGCTTTCACATGTATTTTTATTAAGTCTTTAAATACTGGTATATTTCCAGAAAAACTAAAGATAGGGGAGGTTATACCAGTCCATAAGAAAGGGTATTTGAACGAAATATCAAACCACCGTCCAATCGCTCATTTCATCAATATCTAATATTTTAGAAAAACACATTTTCACACAATTGAGTACATATTTAAATGACCATAAACTTTTATATGACAGTCAGTATGGTTGGAGGGCTTGTCGTTTTACTGAGTTAGCATCGATTGAACAACTTGACAGAATCATCCAAGACCTTGATAAAGGAAAAATACCGATATCCATTTTCTTAGATCTCCCAAAGGCATTTGACAATCTTGTTTTATTTTACTTAATAAATTAAATTATTATGGTATAATGTCAGTAGAGTTTAATCGTTTAAAAAGACTGTGGAGCCCAATATGTTTCTTTTGATAAAACTAAGTCTTTATCCACTGGTCTACCACAAGGGTCTATATTGGGCCCTCTTCTATTTATCATATATATATCAATGATTTAATTATTGCAATAAACTGTTTAGGATGATTATTTATGCTGATGATACTACGTTATACCCCACATTGGATATTGTTGGTACTTATACTTAAAAAAAAAAAAAATTAATCAAAGTTCTAGACTGGTTAAAGTTGAACAAATTATCAATCGTCATAAAAAAAATAAAATTCATTGTGTTGCGCATGCCTCAAAAACAAGTCAAAATACCGAACATAGAGATTGAAAATATGAAAATAGAATTTCCTAACGATTTTAATTTTTAGGGTTAACAATACACAAGCAGGATTCACACAAGAAATTAAATGTGCTTAAAATTGATGGTGTGTTCAAGTTGCAACTAATAACGTCTTGTTTTGACCTGACGAAAAAGAATTTTCCTCTATATTTCACTAACATGTCTTCACGTTTACAACTAGTAACCTACCATCATAGCATCAAACACAACGGACTACTCGAATGCACAAGTAAAACATGTTTTTCCTCAGAAATGCATGATTTTTTGTATTCCGGATATTTAAAATAAATCAAGCAGCATCATAACAGATAAAATAAAAACTCATAGTAGAAAATGATTTTAGTATAGCTTTTTTCTTGTAAATGAATACAGCTCGATATGTTTAATACCTAATTGCTATATATATGTTCAAGAATTGCTGTTTCGTAATGCATGGTGCACTTGGGACGCCGTCCCTTTGAATTATTTTTGGTCTCGGTGAAGGTCATTTTTCTCCGCCCAATAGCCGATGCTACTATTTTATGAACGACCATCTTTTATCTGTGCGTCTTACCCGCGGCGTATGCAGTTTTTTAGAAGCATCATTTACTTATATTAAAGGGTGGCATGTCAAAAGTATTTTGCATTTTTATAGATTGTATATTCTTACATGTTCATGTAATTTGAAGCATAAATAAAATGAATATGCATTTGAATTTGATGAGTTGTTTTCAATAGTTGATATACTATAATGGCAATACATAAATGCAAATATTACAGTGATTAACAGGGTTCCCTCCCACTCTACTTGGAAAACATGAAAAACCTCTAAAATGAATATCACTTTTCCAGTCAGGGAAAAATCAGGGAATTCACGAAAAATGCCTCAGATCGGGGAAAAGTCAGGGAATTTGATGAGCCCAAGAGCTAAACTTGTCAGTCTGTTATTTCATGCACACAAACCGTGCTCACTGGATGGTTGGCTTATGGAAATAGCTCGAAATAGTTATCTTGGAATTTTGAAAATCCATCAGAATTTTGTTCTCCTAAAATACTGGGAACCCTGAAATTTAAAGACTACGCCTGCTCTCGTGGAGATTAGAACACAGAAAGGATCCAAGTGCTTGATATAGGCCTACATAAAGCCTGCAAATCAGTGCAATTATTTGCAGCCACCGCCCATTTATGTTTGAATTACGCAACACTCTAAACAATATAGGTTCTTTAGAAGGAACCCTTCATTACAATCACCATGCAACCCCAGGAGAACCCTTGCTTTGAGCGCTTTGGATTTACTTGACACAAATTACACACACAAATATATAATCACATTAAAGGTGTAGTCAACTGTCAAAATTCGTGGGACAAGGGTCCCCCAGAAGGCAATAGTGCCCGTGGGTAAGCCAAGGCCCTATTCCATAATAATACTAAATATGTGTTTCATACCCAAAGCCTCATTAAGAGCAAGTTCTCAAATCACAGCAAGTTCATATATACTTGAGCGACATCTATGAGGTAATAATTCAAAGCTCTTGTCTTTTGCCCCTACTTGGTCGCCTACTTGCAAACAAACTGACTGTATTACTGCGGGGATTTGGAAACTGCTTGACCCCCAAGCTTGAATGTATTGTCACCCAGCGAACACAAAACATTTGTATGACTTTATGCAATGTTGGACCAACGTCGAAGACGTTGGGACTACATTGCATAAATGTCATACAAATGTCTTGCGTTTGCTGGGCAGGAGGACTTTCTCTCAAACATTGCACATTTACCTAATGTTGATTCAATGTTGGGCCAGCGTCGCAGACGTTGGCCTAACATTAAAACAGCATTGGATCAATGTCTCGTTTAACTAGTATCTTGTAATCAGTTCAGTGGCTATATTAATGCCGTCAATCTGTACTGGATAGGCTACTGTTGGCCTACACTTGACCGTCCCAGGCATGCGCGTTTTGAAGCTGAATGATTCTTTAATATGTGATGTAGTGACGGAGTGCGCAGGGTTCTCCTGGGGTTGCATGGTGATTGTACTGAAGGGTTCTTTTTAAAGAACCTATATTGTTTAAAGTGAATAGTCAAGCGATTCAAGCAGGATAGTGCGTAAGAAGAACAAATGTGTGCGAAATTGAACTATAGTGATGGCACGCTTTGAGCGCTTTGGATTCACTTGACATAAATTACACACACACATATATAATCACATTAATATGTGATGTAGTGACGAGTGCGCAGCGCGTCGTCACCCTACGCGAAATTAACGTCAATACACTGGTTTCAGCCTTAACTCGACAAGGCCGCCATTAACGTGATCGCCTATGGCAACGTTCAGAAGGGAGAAACAAGGATATTTCTCTGAAAACCCACGCAGAATCAGCAGCGCTCGAACCCGGGATGCATGCATTTTGAAAAGGAAAAATATGTCTCGACATTTTTAAGCAATGGCTTAGTTATTTTATTATATCATTTTTACAATATATTTAACATTTCCAAAATGACATAAAAAGACAAAAATAGAATTTTGGACTTGGATCACTTTACTTCTAAGCCATTCAATTATAATTAACAATACAAATGTTAATTTCCTGTATCACATATTAAAGTGGTTGTGTCGTCATGATTCGCTTAGTAAACATTATGGGCGCACAAAGCAATCGCCCGCACGCGCAGCATGGCAACATCCACAGAAGTGGGGTCCACCACAAAGTGAATATTACGATGCAGTGAAGCATAACAATCCAGCTGCTTTAACGTCAATTAATTTGAAGCTAAAACAATAAAAATGACAAAAAAAACTACTTAGACATAAAAAGTCGATATTGCTTGGTGTGAAAATTAATAATTCGATGCAAAAAATAGGATCTTTTTTACTATTTAAATAAATTAATATCCAACTTTAATTCCACAGATATTTGAGCTATTCAATTTAAATTTTCAGTCACAGCGACACAAATTCAAGGGAATAAAAGTTTTATTCCCAGCACATATCAATGTTTCCAGTCACACAGTCAATATATCAGTGCTTCAGCCACTTGATGTTGTGTCTCGCTAGCGCGATCCACAACATCAAGTGACTGAAAATGTAAGTGATTTATGAAATTTAAATCCCAGCATATATCAGTGTTTCCAGATTTCAGGCAGTTTTTATTTCGAGCAACTGTTTATACACGTACTGATAAAACACACAATGGTTACTTTACGTTACACCAGTACGTTAGATATATCCCAATGGACTGGTTTGTGGCATAATCAAAATATATATATATATCTTGCGAATTAATTAAATATTTTGCCACAGCAACTTCTCAGAGTACAAATGACGATCAAATGCAGGCAGTATTGAGTTTGTCGTCTGCTATTCGACTCATTCTGTTATCCATCCATGTAGTGGGGGAGGGGGTTGTGGAAACGGGGTGCAAAAATAGATCCAATTTGTGCATAATTTTCACGAAAATTCAAATGCATCACTATATAATCGTACATTATGATCAATAAATACGCAAAATATTGTACTTCAATACTACCATAATTACGCATTTTTTGCTAGCAGGCCTACTCACGTTGTTTTGATTTACGTTCACGTACAGTTGTCCAGGGTCCAGTTAAATATTGAGCCCTAATTGAAGACCAATAGTTGACTCATTGATTGTTTTCCCATGATTTCTGATCTTGGGAAAAACAGATATTTAAATTCGCAAATCTGTCCTCCTCGTGAAAATTAAAACCTCTCGAATATTATCAGATCTACAGTATTACGATACAAAACTATATGTATGCATGTGATTATGTTGATTCTAGAGAGGAAATTTTCAAATAAATTGTATTTGTATTTGAAAGATTGTATTTGTGTTTGAGATTGTTCAAGGCTTCGTATTTGTATTTTCAAAAATTCAACGACATCGTATTTGTATTTGAGCAAGTGTATTTGACCCCATCCCTGGCAAGGATACACCCCAGGCGCGCATAGCCAAGAACTCACAACCGAGGCCGCAGTGTCCGAGGCAATGTCTCAAACCCGAGCCTACAAGTCCTAGGCGTGAGCACGCATGGTCTTAGGCAAGGACTCAAACCCGAGCCTGCTAGTTCCTAGGCAAGGACTAACACCCGAGCCGGCGAGTCGTAGGCAAGGTCATACACTGGAACTTACAGGGTCCTAGGCAAGCACTCACACCCAGGGCCCGCAGAATCCTAGGCAAGATCTTACACCTCACATGCGGGCATAAGGGTCCAAGGCAAGGTATGACACCCGAGCCTGCAGGATCCTAGGGAAGGTCTCATATATCATGTTTATATACAATTATTTGATGCAACATTAATGGGAACACAAATAAGTTTGTTTTGTGTTTGAAATAACGAGGCCGTCCCGATGGCCCATTCGATCCGGCTGTGGCTCGAAACTCAGAGTTACTAGGTTCGAATCCCACTAAAAATGATAGTGATTATTATTATTATATTATGAAAGTTCTTTTTAGTGCATGTCCATACACAAAAGTACAATATTCGCTATTTTTTAGGATGTTTGCTATTAAACTGCCCCGCTCAACAGATACTTGTTAGTCACCATACAGAACACCTGTTCGCAAAAATGCATTTCAATTTCTTACTTCCAATCTCAATTTGTTTCAAAAGATTGTTTTCAAATCCGTTTTCATATCTGATTGATGTATGATTTCGGATGTGATTGTTTTTTCTAGTGAGATAATTGATTTTTTTGGTGAGGTATGTTTATTGTGTCCCTGCTTCCCGTGTATTTGTTATGACGAAATGATATTATATTTATTAATAACAGATACACATTTACAAACATTATTTAATATATTAAATATTACCAAGAATTTAAAATAAATTCTTGATATTACCTTTGAAAATATACTGAATAGTTAAAGCATTTTTAGTGCTGAAAAAAATAGTAGTGCCAGGGAAGCGTTGAGCCGTCTTGGTGTGGTAAGTTGTTGTGACATGCACAATGCCACAACGTACTCTCTTGTCACCGTCTTTTAAATAATTGCATGCATCTTAATTTAGCATTATTATTATCACATAAAAGCCTGGAGCAACATCGAGGACACTTTACTGGATTAAACCACATAGCATTAAAACACACTTGATTCCAGAAATACTTTTTACTGCCACTAAAAAAATTATGTAGACAAAAAATGACATCATTTCTGAAATTGTTGTTCTTCCCCAATGGCGGCCATTTTGAATTGTGCAATGACAGAAGCTTTACAATTTTGAAATAGGACTAGAATTAAGCTCCTCGTGAAGAATTATACAGAAAAAAAATACTACAAAGGAATATAAATTTGAATTTCTTCATAAGTTACAATTTCAGTATTGTATCAGGCGACCATTTTGAATTTTTGCAAACAAAACACGAATGAGGCTTTACAACTTAAAAAAGAAGAACTGAAATGAGTTCCCCGTGAAAAATTAAGTGAAAATGAGGTATTTCAAAGGAATATATGGTAAATTCTTTGTATGTTACAATTTCTTTATGGCCTCTGGTGGTATTTTGGATTTTCTCCAAAAAAATATGCTCCGCCCCTGGGCAACTTTGGGATTTTTGACAGGTTATTAAGGATGACCATCTAAATACCTACTAAAATTTTCAGATTTAAATATTTTTTTCCCTTTGCCCCTAAATATGCCTGAAATTCCTGGACTAACAAGCGAGGGGAGAAATAACATAATTTATTGTTCTTATTGTTATCTTCATTAAATATGTAACATGAGATTAAGTTCAATAAACAGCGAGACCACTTTCCACAATTAGTGTTCCTGAAATATAGTAATTTGAAAACATAGTTTTGTTCAAAAATTGATCATAAATGCCACACTAAACATTAGTCTTTCCAAATAGTTTTGCGAAAAAATACAATTCTTTAACTCTTATCCCCAAAAACACGATACACTGAAACGATGTTGTTTTAACGTTGGCCCAACGTCTTCGACGCTGGCCCAGCATTAAAACAACATTGTTTACATGTTGGCTGGGATATTATATATGGGGGCGGTGGTTAAAGCTGCATGCTTGGAAAGTCGGAGATCGCGGGTTCGAACCCCATTCTGGCCTTCCAAGTTTCAAAGAAACAAAATGTTTCTTCCCCGCTCACTTGTAAAGATTCAATATTGTGGGGAGCCCACGTGCCCGAGAGGTGGCGTGTTCGGCCTCAGACCGCCTGGGCTCGAATTTTGAATCATGTGTCTGGATGGTAGTGTCATCTCATTCATTTCTCCATCCTCATGAGGCTGTCCTGGCCCAGTTTAGCCTATATGTGTACAAAGGTGGCATACAACCCCATTCATTTCATGTCTTGTGTAACCGGTTTTATAACTGCGAAATGTCTCCAATCTGTGAAAATGGTAGACTATGTGACTTAATGTTCAGTCACTTAACCCTCAACCCTTACAGTGCGGGGATCGACTTTAGTTGTCAGAATCTGACGTCTAATCTGACGTCTAAAGTCGATCCTTCTAATGGCCGTAAACCCATAACATAGGTATTCAAATGAAGCGTAAAGAGCTAACTAAGACATTTATGATGATTTCAAATTGAAAAAACCCTTCGGTTGCCATGGTTTATATAAAAGTATTTCAGCGATTTAGGGTTAAAGCGCTAAAATAGAGTTTTATATAAACCATGGGACCAAAGGCTAATTTTCTATTTGAAATTATCATGAATTTCTTAGTTAGCTCTATGTTATGGGTCTACGGCCATTATAAATATGTTACTCTTTCAGTGCGGGGATCGAATTTTGAGGTGGTCTATAGACGTCCTATTCTGACATCTAAAGTCGGTTCAAGGCTCAATGTGTGCAGGATTTTCAGAGAAACATATCATGTTTCTCCCTCTCAACAATGGGGCATTATTGTATCACTGTTGTGTCCTTGGGTAAGGCACTTTACCCTCAAGTGTTTCACTTCACTCAGGTGTAAATGAGTACCTGGTGGGACAGAGATGGCAATTGTTGTACGACAAGTTACTAGCGCTGCATGGTTGCAGTGCTGTATGTTCCCCGGGGAGTTGAAATGGTACATGAACGACCATGTCCAATGACCAGAGATAATATGATCTAAGGCGGCATGAGCAACCCTAGGCTGGAGATGTGCGCTATATAAATACTCACAGTATTATTACTATTATTATTATTATTATATGCACACATTGTCAGCTATAAATTTAGCTCATATATGATATTAAAAAAGTGATATTTAAAGCAATACATGTATTGTTATACTTTATTTTCCTATTTATATATAAAACAAACATTGAATATATGTTATAATGGAAGACAATAGTGTTAGAATAAGACACAAATTTGAGCTAAACTTTAATTAAATTAACTTAAGTGTTTCCACGTTAATAATTTTCAGTAAGACCCTGCATCATAAAAAATACTAACTGTGTGTGTCATTGTGCCACTGAGTGTGATGCTTAGATATTGTGCTAAAAACTAAACACCAGAGGCGTATTCAGAGGCTACTCGAGCACACCCCTTAATTTCCAGAGATCATGAATAGAGTCGTTTTAATCTGTTTTATTGGCCGATCAAATCACCGTTGTTGGAAACAAAAAGTGTGTATAAACATCAAGATTTGCAAATGTTTGGTTGAAAATTAAACCAATATGTGTAATTTTCTCCCACTTGAAGTTGTGGGTCGAGGTAGCGAGACACAACCTCAAGTGGGTGAAAATTTAAATTATTCAATGTAGCGCTTTAGGTGTTAAATTCCAGAATTTAAAAACAAAATGACTTTGCATATGTAAGCACGATATTTTTGTGGATACTGTACATCAGGTAATATTCGCGAGGCTTTAATTTTCGCGAGGAGGACAAATTCGCGAATTCAAGAATCTCGCGAAAATTATTATTATAATATCGCTACTAAAGAAAAGTGGAAATTCGCAAATTCTAAACTTCGTGAAAAGTCCCAAAGTGAAAATTTCGCGAAAATATGAACACGCGAAAATGACCTGATCTACAGTATATTTCACTAGATATCAGATGGTTATTTTATTTGTGGACATACCACTAGATATCAGATGGTTATTTTATTTGTGGACATACCGCTAGATATCAGATGGTTATTTTATTGGTGGACATATATACTACTAGATGCCAGAGAGTTGTTCACTTTCAAAATGTATCAAATGTTTCAGAATTTTAAAAAAGAAAGACGGGATCAGATTAAAAAAAATAGAAACGTTGAGGCACTACCTTACTAAATTTTCAGTGTTATTTAAATTATTTAATTTTTTAATTTTTTACCTACTTGAAGTTTGGTCTCGCTACCGCGACCAACAAATTCAAGTGCCTGAAATTACTCATATTTGTTTAATTTAATATTTGCAAATCTTGATGTTCAAACACACATTTCGTTCCCAATATCAGTGATTTGGACGACTATTAAGATGGGTAAAAAGCGACAATAGTCGTGAGCAGCAGAATAAGGGTTAAATACCGTTATTTTGGCAATCGATGTTGAGATAATTTAGTTTTAGAACAGGGGGGGGGGGGGGGGGAGGTGCCCTCTTGATCCACCCCGCCGTGAATTTTTTTTTTACGGGTCTACGCTCATTACAGATATTAACCCTTCCAGTGCGGGGATCGACATTTACCATCAGATTCTGGCTGCAAAAATCGATCCGAGCACTGAAAGGGTTAACCCTTGTATGTTTCCAAGCAAGTTTCAAACAAAATAAAATATCACTGAAATTGACATAGACGCTTAGTTAACCCTTATAATGCTGAAATATGTTTGTATGAATCATCATAAATGTCTTAGCTAGCTCTTCTCGCTTTATTTGAATATCTATATGTTATGGGTCTACAGCTATTATATTTTTTTAATTCTTTAGGTGCAGGGATCGACTCTAGACGTCAAAAGCTGACGTTTGTGGACGTGAGATTCTGACGTCTCAAGACGGTCCCCGCGCTGAAAGAGTGAATAAAATAAATCAATATTGGAGATGTCTATTTTTCAATAATATAAATATTATTCATAATTCCAAATTGCGTTATCAATTCCAGCTTCAAATGAATTTAAAAATTGAAACAACAATCAATTGTTTTAGTGTGATTCAGAACTTATACATTTTAACATGTCGAAAAGTATCATTTCTAGGCAACCACACCCCTCTGGTGACGGGCCTGGGTCACAATGTTAAAAATCGGAGACAAAAACAAATTAACCACACATATTTTAACCTGAGAATTCCCGTATAAATTATATTTCCTAGTCCATTCCACACACGTAGCTGTCCATGTGTTCCAGTTTGCCTTTTGTAATTATTGTTTCAGGAATAATTTCCAGCAAATTTAACATTGCTTGACAAAATTGTCGTTATCAATAAATCCTAGAATATTGTCTAAGTAGCCTGTGGGGCCAGGCCAAAATATCGATGTCGGATGAAAAAAATAAAGCAGCTGTTTCGTTTCGCTTCAGCGGCGCCCATACCACGCATGTGTTGCGCCTGCATTGATATGTTGACTAGACGTGGAGTATTCCACCAAGAATATCTAAATTACTCTTATATTCTCATATTTCCCTCGGGAAAGTTCAGGCAAATCTTCAAACTTTTCTGATGGAAACGAGAGAAAAATAGACCAATCATAGTAATGTTATCACATGGGTCATTCCAGGAGGCATAGGCATGGGACCCCCTGTTAAAATGGTCTTATTCCCCCGTGATTATCATGGTTCTAGTCTTTGGCCCCTAAATCTGACTAATATTCCAGAGATCACATAAATCATGAGTCAGACATTGGCATGCCATCCTTGTCAAAATACGTGTCAAATCGCCACAGATGATTTGGTTGATTGAACTGGCATTTGGCGAGCTGTAGCTTGGATGAGTCACGTTTAGTTTGGATACACTCGTCAGCCATAGTATCCTCAATAACACCACCCTGAAAGGATATTATACGTACCAATTAGTATAAAAAAATAAATCATTCATGTTATAGCTAGATTATGCAATAGGCACCAATGTAGAGGGAGGGGTGGGCATAGGAAGGGGTGCCTATGATATGGCTATAAAACATAAACATACATCTATATTTGAACTAATTCCCCTTAGAAGATACCTTGTATGTATGAAATGAGCTGTTGGATTTTAGGGCCTAGATTCGACTTACTTAGAATTACAAACTACTATATTATAGCTATATAGTTACATAGGTAAAATAAAACCCTGGGCATGTTTTAATTCGTGTATTTATAAGTGGCCTATATCACCTGATAATGCTTGAGTTTAATGACAGCGAATGATGAGCAATCCACCATCACTAAACTTGACCACTTCCGTCCAATACAGTCGGCTCCAATCTTTATCACGTTGTCTGTTGTGAATTGGAAATGCTTCAAAACGAAATGTACAAATATGATAACATAAATCAGACAGTCCTAGTAAAAAAGTGTCAACACCATTGACCAATACCAGATGCTCAGTCATTAGAGTAACGGTTCATTTAAAGCGTAAATATAACATAGACAACTATTTATCCAAATCACATTATAATATTGTATATATTATTGTTTAACATTGAGCATACGTAATTAAATCAGTGCTAATTTCAATAAATTTAAATCCATTATATTTGCATTCCATTTAATTGCGCGACTTCCGTGATTGGACATATTGTTGTTAATGTGGTAACCTGGGATCAAAATCACTTAATATTTTGGACGCCAAATACATGGGTTCACAGTATCCATATTATACCTACTTATACAGTAACTATGAGATGTGTTAATGAGTTGTGGCTAGATAATGGTAACTTGAAGTGTTTTTTAAATTATTGATTGACATATATTTTTAGAACAATTTCAAGTTCAAACTCTTAGATGTAGGTAATTAAATCACTGATACAAAAAGATGCTTTGATGCACCATGAGGATCCTAATTACTCATATAAAACTCGTTATTAGCTACCTTACCTGTCTAGATATGTTAGCACTGCACGGCATCAGTGACATCAGCTTTCCAGACATGGTGTCGATACACATCCTCTGCCCCTGATTATAAATCTGAAATGTTTGACTTATGGTTATACAACTGAAAACGGGTAACAACCTATATCATCATTAATCATATACAGGGCCCGTATTCTCGTACAAGTTACGATATGTTTACATCATATGGTCATATTAAGAAGCGAAAATAAAATCACCGCTTTTTTTATGATTTTAGCCTGGGCCAGTCCCTTTCGTGGTTATGAATTCGCGCAAAAATATTTTTTGATGGCTTTTCCCCCCTTATCATCACCCTTCCCGACCAGTAATCAGTATGACGCAATGTCGTAAGTAAACAAAACGGTATTGTTAGGCTAACGTTAGATATGGAGAAATTTCGTCTCTATATCTCGCTTAACTGGTAAAGGCGCAGCACAAAAATTTAAAAACTTTTGCAGCTCTACTTTATGGACATGTTTACATCATATGGTCATATTAAAAAGCCAAAATAAAATCACAGATTTTTTTTGGATTTTAGCCTGACGCTTTATTTCCACGCGAAATAAAAGTATAGTACAGTAGATTAATATTTGCATTTATTCGAGATCTCTCCTGATTTACAAATGCCCAAATCATGAAATGTAACATTGTACAGTGGCGGATCCAGCAGGTTTCCTTCCTTTTTTTTCAAAACTAAACATCGAGCAAAATTGCAAAAATATCGGTATTTGACACTCATAAATAAGTAGTACATGGAGACTTGACATGCAAAATTTACCAGTAAATTTTGTTTTAGCTGAGAAGACTACAAATCATTGATTGACACCAGAATTCTGGATATATTGCAAGATCGAGGTTTTGATTGTCGAACAACGTTTTGTGGTTCCTCGTGAGCCAGGTTCTTCTTCAGCAGAGTTGTGGGGGGAATAACCAAAACAGTAATTTTTCATCCATTTTTTTTTAAACATATAAATACTTTTACACGAAGCACTGACTAAGTTGGCAAACGAATGCATGCTTCTGATTCCCAGAGTCTATGATCGAAACAACAAATGTGGTGGAAATTTCAGTCAAACGTGATCCTGATCTCGAAAAACATATTATACAGTTATAAATTTAAAAAATATTTTAGATTTGAAGCACGTTCCCTTATAATTGTTTTTTTAAAACCACTTAAGCGTGGGTATAGAGTGATTTATTTCCCATTGTACTTAAACATAGTTTGATATAAATTTAAATTCTGAATTAGGGCTCAACGCTACTTTTTTATCCATTAGCAGCTTAAATTAATAGAGGAATAAAGTTGTCAAGTGTACATGATTATAATGTTGTTTTGTAATTTGTGATGTTTTCAAATCAGCTACGTCGTTTTGTTTTCACTGAACCATAATATTTACATTGTGACGCCCCCATCCATGTGAACGATGACCATGCAGCGCATACAGGTTGGCCCACAATGTTTACTCCTCGAATCATGACGACCCACCTACTAAAGTGAAATATTAGGTCCATAGTAAAGATACAGCACCTGCCCCTTGGCTTTGAGGTCCATGGATGGTAGTTCTAGGCTGGGGTATATACTCTCCATATACCACTTAAAGCTGTGACACTGTAACTTATTCTTCAACTCCAGTCTTTCGCCGATGTCACCGTATGGTTTACCAACCAAGTCTGGTCTCTTCATATAGAAAAACTACAAAACAGCGGCGTCATATTCAATTAATTTTACCCGTTAAATAGGAGTGATGTTCACCCACATGAAGTGTGCATCGCTGACACGATCCACAACTTCAAGTGGCTGAAAATTACTCATATTTGCAAATGTTGATGTTCAAGCTCCCATTTCATTTGCAGTGACGGTGATTGACACTGTGATGAATTGGATGTTGTTTTTCTGGGTTATATACAGAAACCCCTCATCGTGTGTCCTCCAAACTCTCACACGCCCATCGTTGTAAGACATATTGAATCAGCTCTCACCTGAGAAGACGTACATCGTCAACAGGTCATCTTGGACGAGGATAGTATATATCAAATTAAATCTCAGAGCAAATTATCTGGTAGGTCGACTAATTTTGGTCAGCAAAAATGCAGCGATCGAGAAGGCCATATATTTTTTCCACTTTTAAAATATTTTCAAGTGAAAACTGCATGTAGAGGGACATGTTAACATAACCTTTTATATTCCGTTTAATATTTTCATATGGGGCTGGATGACAAAAGAAAATTGACTAATAAATATTGAAGTGGTGGAGATAATTAGCGGTGAAAAAAATATCATTTGGCTGAAGCAGGAACGGCGCGTCGACCTACTAATCAATTTGTGCTGGCGTTATCGTGATATGAATAGGTCTACATGTAATTCAATTTTTGATCTATTTTTTTTTTGAAAATATGCCATGTTAAGTACATCGTACTCAGGGCTGAGCTGAGCAAATAGAAAAATAACTAACTGTTGATGTATTGATGTATTGATGACACAGATGCTTTTCTGTATTCGCTTGATTCAAACTTTTCAGCACAAAAATAATTTTAATGCAAAATCAAAGCAATTTGTTAATGTTTTTTGTGCACATAACCTACGCATCTTTTGTAGGGTTAAAGTGACAACATATAATTCAGCTATGCTTATGGTGTAAAAATGGCAAGTGCAGCCACAGTGTCCTGCTAAACACAAGCTATTACTATTATTATTATCATTATCATCAAATTCTAGTTTTCAAATTCACTACACAGAGTTGACCAAATTATAGGCATGACGTAGACATTTGAGCCCCGTTGTTTTGCTGTTGACCAGGGAAAAACAAAACAAGTGAATGAGCCTAAAATATCTTTAGATATATTTGAGCAACATTTTAAGAAATTAGCGTCTGAAACTGAGTCAACTAATCAGACGGAGGCATGCCACCGTGAGGAGCTCAACGTCGCTGACGATCCTGACCCCAATAAACCCTTTACCACCCAAGAAATTGCAAAAGCCATCAAAAAATTAAAAAGTCACAAATCATTGGGAATTAATCAGATTATCAACGAATTTTTTAAACATTCGCCAGATAAATTAATACCAGTATATGCACAACTATTTAACATTATTCTTTCTACAGGCATAGTACCAGACGATTGGGCTATTAGTATTATAAGACCCATCTACAAAAATAAAGGAGATGATACTGATCCAAATAATTATAGAGGTATTTCTCTGCTCAGTTGCTTCGTTAAGCTGTTGGGCGGGGGCCCTAGGGTAGTGGTTAGCACCGCTGCCCTTCACGCCAGAGTCCGGGGTTCGGTTCCCGGTCTCGGCGGTTTGAAAGAAACAAAATTGTTTCTTCCCCATCCACGTGTGAAAGTTAGTATTGTGGGGAGCCTCCGTGACCGAGAGGTAGCGTGCTCGGCCTCAGACCGCCAGGGTTCGAATTTCGAATCCTGTGTCTGGAGGACAGTGTCATCTCAATCATCTCACCATCCTCAGGAGGTTCTCCTGGCCCAGTTTAGCCTATATGTGCACAAAGGTGGCCTAAAGCCCGATTCATTTCATTTCATTTCATTTCGTTAAGCTGTTCACAAGCTGTCTGAATGAAAGATTATCAAACTTCGTTAAAGCTCATGACACCGTCGGTCCAGAACAGGCCGGTTTCAAATCCGACAATTCCACCATAGACCACATTTTTGTTTTGAAAACTTTGGCTGATATTTACCTCAACAAACGTAAACGATAATACTGTTGTTTTGTAGACTACCAAAAGACATTTGATACCATAAATAGAACCAAATTATGGACCAAGTTGTTATCCTCTGGGATATCAGGGCGGATTTTAAAAGTAATTAAAAACCTCTACAGTCAGGCAAAATCATGTGTTAATGTGAGTGGAAAAAATTCTAAATATTTCTCATGTAATGTTGGAGTTCGACAAGGAGAAAATTTATCTCCGTTGCTTTTTTCTCTCTACTTAGCTGATCTTAACGAATTTATATCACGATCTTGTAAAGGTCTAGAAAAAATCCAGGAGATGGACCAGCTAGTCCATGATCCAACAGAAGATCTAGTATCGTACTTAAAGTTATATATTTTGATGTACGCGGATGATACTGTATTATTGGCTGAATCCCCTGAAGACCTGCAAAAAAATTTGGATAATCTAAATGAATATTGTAACAATTTTGATTTAAAAATTAACACCAGTAAAACCAAAATATTCATTTTTTCGCGAGGCAAATTAAAGAATATACCTTCGTTTAAATTTGCGGACATTAAACATGATGTAGTGAATGATTACAATTACCTGGGTGTCACGTTTAATTTTAATGCAAAATTTAATGTTGCAAAACAAAGTCTTTATCAAAAGGGTTGTAGGGCAATGTTCGCTCTACTGAAACGGATTAAATCTCTATCTCCACCTCCAGATATTGCATTAAAGTTATTTGACACTCAGTTTAAAACCTGTTGTATTATATGGAGCTGAAGTGTGGGGGTGTGAAAATTGCGGCATTGTAAATAAAGTGAAATTAAGGTTCTGTAAATATATTTTACATGTTCATAAATCTACTTGCTCCAATATGGTTTATGGAGAGTTGGGTGAAACGCCGCTTCATATAGATATTAAATGTAAAATGATCTTCTACTGGGCGAGACTGATTAACAGTAAAGAAAATAAACTCTCGAAAATGATTTACTCTTTAATATATAAACTTTACGAGAAGGATTTGTTTTATTCTACTTGGATTAGCTCGGTGAAAAACATACTAGGTAGTGCTGGATTCTCCGGGATTTGGACGAATCAATCTTTACCTATATCACCGGATCATTTTAATACAATTCTCAAGTTAAGGTTGCACGACCAATTCATACAAAATTGGAATGAAGGTATAACAAAAGGTGGGAAATGTACTGTATACCGTATAATTAAAAATACTTTTGGTTTCGAGAAATATCTGACTGAACTACCTGTAAATACTAGAATTCTTATGACAAAATTTCGGTGCCGCAATCACCGTCTACCAATCGAAGCTGGTTGTCGGGCTCAAACTCAGCGCGACCTACGGTTATGCCTCTATTGCAATGACATCGGTGATGAGTACCACTATCTGTTATGCTGTCCGTTATTCAGAGAAGAGCGTAAAAAATATATAAATGGCAAATTCTGGAAAAGACCTTCCACTATTCAACTTGAACAATTATTCCAGCAAAACAATTATAATAATGTACTGCAGTTAGGTTTATTCGTGAAAGTGATTATCGCAAAGTTTTAAAGTGTTCTTAACAATGAATAATAACATCTAATCCACCGATTCTTGTATAAATCATTACAATTGTAAATAGTTTTATAATATGCACTGTATTGTATTATATGGCGCCAGCGCTTTCCTGGCTCTTCTGTTATGTTCCTCACACAGGAACCATCAGCAATAAATACTTGTTACTTGTTACTTGTTGTTACTTGTTACCTGTCGCCCTTGTGCATGTGGCCGAATATGGAACAGTGATAACACTTACCTCTTTATACTCATCCATCCATACTTCTGCCACTCGCATGATATTCCTCGACATCGTGTTATCGTTTCCTTCTGGGAATTTGTAAGGTTGACTTTTTCTAAACACGTGACCAACACGTGAACAAGGCACTATTTCCAGCAGCCCACCGCACAGCCAGGTCTGGTAAATACAAAATATATAAGTAAACATATATAACAACCCACCACAAAACCACATCTGGTAAACATAAAATATGTACATGTAAATAAACATATATTAAAACCCTCCACAAAGCCAAGTCTGGTAAAGACAGAATATATAATAATCCCCCCCCCCCCCAACACACACACACAAATCCATGTCTGGTAAATAAACCCCCAGCAGATAATCTCAGAAGCTATAAGAGGTCTTGTCAAGTTCAAAAAAATCAAAAAATCCGAGAAAAACTCGGATCAGTCAGAAACCGGCCACCCACCCCATTATCTAATTTTTTATTTTTTTTGGAAACATTCCAAAACATGAAAACAACACAAAAAACACGAAAAACACAAAATTTCAAAAAAAAACAAATCCGAGTTGGGGCTTGACCCACCCATCCACTTCCGAGTTTTTCTTGGATTTTGGGAATTTTTTTAACTTGAAAAAACCCCTAACGTTTCTATTTAATGTAATTATTGGATGAAAACGAAGTTTGAAATTATGGGTTAAACCTTTCAAGCCTGAATTTACCATTGTCATCTTCATTCACTACAAGTCACGGATTGCTGACGCAATTCCCGACTTGTAGTGAATGAAGATGACTTCAAGTGGGTGACAAATGAAAAAAAGATAATGTTATTAGTAAACAGTTCCATGAAAATTTTTGTTCTAAAAACTCTAGGTTTTAGAAAATTTAGTTATTTTTCAGAGATGCTAAATGATGCTTTAATGCATCGTGAGATGGACGTAGCACTTAATAATGTACTACATGTTACAGAGACTAACTTTTAAACTTTATTGTAGAGACTCCCACAAAATAAAGATATCTTGGGGGGGGGGGGTGAAAATCAACTATTAATCACTCTATGCAGTTTTATTGTGAACATCCATATGGTGAATACATTAATATCACGTGCCACAAAATAATACATAAAGAGGAAATGAATTATATGAAAATTATATCGAGTGAACATATACAAAGCCTTTTAAAGCATAATAGAAATCAGAAATAAAAAAAATATGTCTTTAAAATACATGCAAAATAAAATTTTAAAATGCTTCAATTATTTTCTATAAATATCGCAAAAAAATATTTAAAAAAAAAATTTCCCTTTCAGACCTGAATTTCCCTTTGTCATCTTCATCCACTACAAGCCGCGAATTGCTGTCGCAATTTTAGTGGATGAAGATGACTGACAGTGGTTGGCAGATAAAAAAAATATTATCAGAACAGTTCAATGTTCGTTCAAAGCCACTTGACTGTAGAAAACTAAGTGAGATTTCGGTAATGAAAACTTATATTTGATGCATCATGAGGGTTTAAAGGGCTACAAAAGAGCAGACCAAATTAAAAGCATAATTACCGTACCCATTTCACCTGTAATGTCTGATATTTTTTTTTAAATTGACTCATAATACACTCAGACTGGAATATATACATTTTAATGGGTTTCTATTTTTGGTTTTAACATAGTTAATAATGTACTTAAATTACGCACGTTGCAGAGCTGGGCGAATGTATACAACCTTCAACTGTCTAGACAGTGTGTGTTTGTCCGATTTTCTAAAATAACCGTCTGTCTCACCATGTCAGCTTTTCCAGTAAGAATAGCAAATACCGATTTTTGCATTTAGCTCTTCAACCCCTTTCACCGGTAATTACGACAAAAGTCTTTTTTAATCCGTTTTAATAACCGATTAAATCACTGCTACTATGAATGAAATGTGTGCTTAACCCTTGTCCTGCTGAATTGCTTCAATTGTATTTTTCGTCATTTGAAGCTGGAATTGCTAACGCAATTTCCAGCTTCAAATGACGAAAAATATTACTACTTATAAAAAATGGACATGTCTAAAATTAAATTATTGGATCAACAAAGCGTCTATTAAAAACTATTTTATCAAAATTAAGTGACATTTTTATTGATTTTATTGTCTTTTTCGCCAGCTGAAAAAGGCCTAGTTTTAATAGACACTCAAAAAATTCGTCTCTGTTTCCAAGTTTTTCTGTAGGCGAGCGAGTGTCGTTTTTACACAGCTTGCTGTGTAAATAAAATGGCGGTCAGTGTGGGTGTGTCTGAGGCAGACTGGTCATGACGGGTAATCTACCACTAAAAGATTGTTAATTGTCAGTGTCATTTTATTTGGTTTGAAACATGCTACACGAAACCGAATATATACGGCTCCAGGAGGACAAAGGTTAATCCCTGACATACTGAATCCACCGTATATCAATCAATCAATCAATCAATCAATCAATCAATCAATCAATAAATCAATCAATCAATCAATCAATCAATCAATCAATCAATCAATCGATCGATCGATCGATCGACCGATCGATCGATCGATCGATCAATCAATCAATCAATAAATCAATCAATCAATCAATCAATCAATCAATCAATCAATCAATCAATCAATCAATCAATCAATCAATCAATCAATCAATCAATCAATCAATCAATCAATCATTCAATCAATCGATCAATTAATCAATCAATCAATCAATCAGTGAATCAATCAATAAAACTTCTATAGCACCTATATCCTCAGCGAACCGAGCTCAGAGGCGCACAAATCCTTAGGTGATCATGTGTCATAATCGAGGCCGAAGCAGGTTCGACAACAGGGAGCCGGGCTGCTGAGGAGCTAGGGTGGGAAAGCCAGGTCAAATAGGTGAGATTTAAATAATTTCCGGAATGTTAAAATTGTCTTAGCATTACGTATTGGGACAGGCAGGGCGTTCCATAAGGCTGGGCAAGAAATAGAGAAAGCTCTTGACTCAGTCTTAGTTTTTTATACGAGGAACAACAAATTTATTTGAATTTGTGGTGTAGATATGATATACGGCTCTAGCATAACAAGGGTTAATCCATTACATTTACCTTGAATGATAGCTCCAGGTTTTCTCCTCCCCATATCTCCAGACCTGGGTCATAAAGTCCTATCTCAGCGAAGAAAGCCTTATCTATGGAGAATAGCCCTCCAGCCATCACTGGTGTGCTGCAACACAGGAAACGCCGGTCAATCAACACTAATTGCGTTGTTTACTAGATAACATGTCGCTCACAATATGTTCGCTCCTCTGAAGACGTCTGACCTACGTGACCTTCATCACGTCCAGCCGTATCTTGTTTGTTGAGCCTGTTAAATTGCTGCGCTGGTCCAGCATTAACGCAACATTCATTCAAAGTTTTCGTTTACCAGAGGCATTTTCAATAGGTTTGTTAAAATTGAAATGAAATAACCCTAATCGCCACCCTCTGGATATTGACATATGCTTGTGCAAAATGTGAAGTTGAGCATTTGCATGTCAACTGTAATTTTTTTTGCACATGTGCAACTAATTTCTGTATGTGTAAAATGTCCTGAATCTTATAAACGGCATGACTCGGAATAATTTTCATTCACGTAAAGTCACGGTGGAGCACAAATCATAGCGACTTGATATTTAAATGGTAAGTTTAATTTCAACACATACACAGATATACCTACTATATGGTATCTGCTGCCGACACTCTACGCTTGACCTCAGATTTCGGGATTTTATACCAGTGAAACATCAACTTCCAGTCAAAACCTCCCCAGATGTCAGGAAGGGCTGTCATGAACCTGTCAATGAGACACACATGAAATAATGAATGTGATATAAGTAACTAAAAACATTTATTGTTTATCTCGTCTACTCTACACATAAAACTCGTACCGTAAGTTAACCCTTATACTGCTAGGTTATTTTATTTCAATTTTCACCCACTTGAAGTTGTGTCTCGCTACCGCGATCCACAACTTCAAGTGGGTGAAAATCACTCATATTTGTTGAATTTCAGCGCAAATATTTGCAAATCTTGATGCTTAGCCACACATTTCATCCCCGATAACAGTGATTTGGTAGATTAAAAACGACAATAGTCGTGATCAGCAGGATAAGGGTTAAAATGATTTCACTCACTGGAACGAGTTGTCATGTATGGCATCCAGCACGGGGCTGGCCACAGCTCTCTTGTGGAGTCTGATCCTGTTCAGGAGGGGCTCCAGCCAGCCCACGGTACACTCCACGTGCGAGTCCAGGAAGGTGAGGGTCTCCCCGCGCGACTCCTCCACCCCCCTCAGGCGCGCCTTGATCAGCCCGTGCCGGGAGGCCAAGCGGATGATACGCACATTAGGCCATCTCTTCACGTAGTCGTCTAGAGGAGTCTGTAGATGGGCTGCAAACACACAGAAATACATATACCAATGAACGTCTTAAACAGAGTATTCAATTGTGTATGCTGTGTACACAAATTGTATGCATTTTGTATGTGGGCAACCATCATTTGTGTGCATGAACGTCGGATGTAAAATCAGCCGGTTTAAACGGCATTCCGAAGTTTTGTTAAGGTGGAGTAAAACACCCTCGCTGACCAGGGCCTGTACGACAATGTGCAACATGTCACTGCAACGGAGAAAAATACACTCTGCTGTCAGTACGGAGCAAAACTGCTTTTGTGAATAGGCCCTACTGTTTATAAATTATTCAAACGTCTGTTTAGTCACACTCGTGTTAACGCTAAGCTCGGGCTTGGTAAAACCTCTTTTACGGCCGTTAGACTCTTACGTTATCTTGTTTATCTCTTCCATTAGAGGGTCATGGGACCTGTATCGTGCCTTGGGCCTGCGGCCCCGGTACTAGAGAGGGTCGATATGTGGGACGATACAACTTTATCCAGGGAATAATCTATAAATATTCACCTCTCTGACTGTAGTCGTCCACCAATAACACCTCTTCAATTAGCTCCGGTGGAGATCTGTTTATGACGCTGTGTACAGTTCTCAGTAAAGTTGACCAGGCTTCTTCCGTAAAACATATTATCACACTGGTTTTGGGCAGAAGATTGTATGGGAAGTACCAACCCCGACATCTGCAACATGTGGTTAGAACATCTACAATAATTATATCAATGAAATATACATGTACAATATACAATAAAGCACCCTTTAGAAGCGAATACAACAAAATGAAGCTACAATTACACCCCAGTAGGCCTAGTAGCCTATCGCTGGATTAGTGGCATAACTCATAGAGAGGTTTGTCACCAATTGCATTCCAATGACACTTTGGTCTAAATCTATTTTAATATATATTTTTTTTCAAATCTCCTTGAAGTTTTCTGGGTAATACGTGACACAGGAGTGTTTTTCTTCAATCACCCGATAAGAATGTGAGGCATACAGAATGTCCCAGAGCCAGAGTTCGTTCGTTCGTTCGTTCGTTCGTTCGTTCGTTCGTTCGTTCGTTCGTTCGTTCGTTCGTTCGTTCGTTCGTTCGTTCGTTCGATCGTTCGTTCGTTCGTTTGCTCGTTCGTTCGTTCGTTCGTTCGTTCGTCGGTTCGTTCGTTCGTTCGTTCGTTCGTTCGTTCGTTCGTTCGTTCGTTCGTTCGTTCGTTCGTTCGTTCGTTCGTTCGTTCGTTCGTTCGTTCGCTCGTTCGTTCGTTCGCTCGTTCGTTCGTTCGTTCGTCCGTTCGTCCGTCCGTCCGTCTGTCCGTCCGTTCGTTCGTTCGTTCGTTCGTTCGTTCGTTCGTTCGTTCGTTTGTTTGTTTGTTTGTTTGTTTGTTTGTTTGTTTGTTTGTTTGTTTGTTTGTTTGTTTGTTTGTTCGTTTCTTCGTTTCTTTGTTTCTTCGTTTGTTTGTTTGTTTGTGTTTTTTTGTTTGCTTGTGTGTTTGTTTGTTTGTCTGTCTGTCTGTTTGTTAGCTTTTTTGTTACAAGTGTGTTTGTTTGTTAGTCGAGCCTGACGTCTGGTAGTGATCTCTCCAGGGGCATACGACGCGTTATAATAGCTATCCTTGAAAACTGGCTGCCTGTGCCTTCCACACCAGATGTTATTATACTTACTTGTCGGGTCTGACATCTGGTAGTGATCTCTCCAGGGGGATCCGGTCACTCACATACTGGTTAAACGACGCGTTACGCCATCCCTCATTCACCTCCCGCTCCTTACCCATCTCTATGACAACGGGTTTCCCCTGCTGACCTGGAGCGTTAGGGTCAAAGGGAAGTGACGTCACCGAGAAATCCCGCACCTAAGCAAAATAAATCATTACACAGTAATTATAGCATTTAACCACATTTATAATCACTTTTTACAGGACTGTCATTTAAGTGAGTTTCATGTCATGTGTGCGAGTGAAACATCCCTTTGACTCTTACAACGCCGAAATATTTTGTTTAAACCATGGAAACCAAAGGGTGTTTTTTAATTTGAAATTGAGTTAGCTCTTTCCGCTTCATTCGAATACTTATGTTATGGTTCTACGTCCATTAGAAGTATTTTAATTATTTCAGCGCGGGGACCGTCTAAAGACATCAGAATCTGACGTCTACAGACGCCAGATTCTGACGTATAAAGTCGGTCCCCGCGCTGAAAGGGTTTGATATTGAGCGTGCGTTTCACCAAATGTGTTGTTGCACTGACAATGCGTGGTCAAGTCGAATCGCGTATACATATAAATATCCATTCGAAAGGTGGTATTAAATTCAAAGCACACCTATGCGAATGCGAAAAGTTTCAAGCCAGTTTGATTTGTGTCGCGTTCACGCCAATTTAGCATGGGACATTCAGGGGAATTAATGTCAAATTTCGCGCTTGTTCGGGTGCTGGAATAGGAGAACATCCTGAGGATTATATATAAGATGAATCAGATGATTCAGGGCCCGTATTCTCGTACAAGTTACGATATATTGTAGGCTTCTGATTGGTCGAGATGGCCATCTCGACCAATCAGAAGCCTACAATATATCGTAACTTGTACGAGAATACGGGCCCTGAACTCTAGACGCAGGATTCAAAATTTGGGCCTCAGCGGTCTGAGGGGACCCATGAATACAAAATACCTGATTTAAACCCTTTCGGCGCGGGGACCGTCTTCATACGTCAGAATCTAACGTCTGTAGATTCTGACGTATAAATACGGTTCCCGCGCTGAAAGGGTTAAACTATTCCCGATGGTCGTAGACCCATAAAATAGGAATTCAAATAATGCGGAAAGAGCTAGCTAAGATATTTATGGAGGTTTCAGATTAAAAAAACTCATTTGGTCTCCATGGTTTTTGTAAAAGTATTGAAGTGCATTATAAAAGTACTCAAGTGTATTATCTGAGAAATTAACGCTCGGGACGTGACTAATTTATTTACTCTTAGATGAGTTTTATTCGAAATTATCTGATTCAGCCATTGAAGCGCTGAAATACTTTTGTATAAACCATGAAGACCAAAGGTTTTTATCAAAATCATAAATGTCTTAGTTAGCACTTTCCGCTTCATTTGAATACCTATGTTATGGGTCTACGACCATTATAAATTTTACTCTTACAGTGCGGGGATCGACTTTAGACGTAGACATAGAGGCCTAAGTCGTAGGTGGTGGAGTCGCTCCACCTACGGTTGTGCCTCCAGGTCTACTTTAGACGTCGAAATCTGACATCTACAGACGTCAGAAAGGATTAAAAGATACAGCTATGTATGGTACACAAATTAAGGTACAGTGTGGAAAGGGTTAACCATATTGACGTGTTGTGTGTCAGCGTCCTTGTGCATTGTATGAACACGTGCTCTGTACCCGGTCAACCTTAACCCTTGTCACACCAGGACCTTATATACAGTGTATTAACCCTTCAAGCGCCAAACACGGCTGAAATCGTTTTAACTTGTTTTTACTAAGATGTTAAATCAGCTGGATCGTTATGATTCACTGAACTATATTATACACATTGCGGCGAACCCTACTTCTGGAAGGTGATCTATCACCCCTTATATGGTATGAATAATTATGTCTTTATATGGGGTGATTGGCTATCATGTGACCCTCTCAAAGGGTCACTTGATAGCCAATCACCCCATATATGGGGGTGATTGGCTATCATATATGTGACCCTCTCAGAGAGTAACGTGATAGCCAATCACCCCATATAAGGAGACACTTGTGCCCCATCTTGTGGCAACTTTGATTTATTTGTCACAAAATTATTCATACTATATGAGGGGTGATAGATCACCTTTAACAATGATGCGAATGTGTAACCATTACATTATGCGCCCACAATGTTTCCTCAGCGAATCATGACGACCCACCTACTTTATGAAAATTTCACGGGTGAAAATTTTCATACGATAACTGAAGAGTTTTAAGCAAGCTTCAACAAAATAAAATACAACTGAAATTGATGAATAGCATATGAGAAAATAGTTTAGGGGAGATGCGCTGAATGAATGAAAAATAGAAGCAAAGAATATAAATGGATATGTTATCCCTTTGCGTTCCAGTGACGCATATAAACATCATTTAATTTATTTTCAATGAAATTAAACTCTTAAAACATGGTGCAAATTGATGATTTGAATCTCTAGTTTTGATATCTTATCACACTTAAATATTAATAAACTTGTGCAATTTCTATTCACTGTGAGGTGGGAAAAACACTCAATTTAATTGATATGGTTACATCCCCGGGCAGGCAAAGGGTTGAGCACACCACGGTTAGTTACCTGATAGCTAGAGGTCAATATGGAGCATCTGGTTGTTTCTAAAAAAATGATCCGACACGAAATAACCCTTAGCGACCCATGTCACTGATACATTAACTAATGACCCTTCAGATGGTGACGCACATATAAGTCTAGGCCTGCGTCATCTGACGTATTCTGCATAAAATGTCACAACTCATTCAAATCGAGACGTTTGGAGATTAAATTATTTTAACTCTTACATCGCTAACCCGACCATACTGGTTTTTAATCCGTTTTACTAGCTGGATAAAGCACTGATATCGGGAACGAAATGAGTGTTTAAACATTAAAATTTGAAAATAATATTTGGTCTCAAATTAAGCAAATAGGAGTAATTTTCACCCACTTGAAGTTGTGGGTCGCGGTAGCGAGGCACAACAGTAATTTTTTAGCAATTACCAAATGAAGCTTGCTACAGAAGCACTATGTTATAGCGATCATCCAAGAAAACCTACAGCCTCCAAAAGTCTGGTTATATATATATCTTCGGGCTTATTGCCAGCGGTGTACCCTTGTTGCTCCACTCAACAGTGGTGCTAATGCAGCTAATGACCGACAATGGATTTGGCTTTCTTACAATTTCATACTGATTGTCCATGACCTACTTAACATTTCTTATTGATTGTTCATGGCTTACTTACCAATTTCATACAGGTCGGTATTAGCTTACTTACCATTCAGTATTGTTTGTCGATGGATTACTTACCATTTCATACTGAATGTCTTCGGTTTACTTACCACCACTATAATTTGTATTGTTCGATTGCATGTACATATACCTAGAGTACGAAAATAGAGATATTATTATTATTTCATACTGATTGTCCTTGGATTTACCATTTCATGCTGATTGTCCTTGGCTGACTTAGCATTTCATACTGACTGTCCATGACTTTCTTAGTATTTGATACTGGTTGTCTTTGGCTTTCTTACCATTTCATACTGGTTGTCCTTGGCTTTCTTCCTCGCCTCACCTAACTTGAGCAGACCTCCCTGCTTGGGTTGTTTTGCTGCTGAATCCTTCTTAACTGTATCTTCAGCTCGTCTAAGAGGCTGTTCCTTCACCTTCACACCTCGCCGGATCTCTGTGGACTTCTCGTCCGCAACAGGCTGCGGTAGACGAGCGATCTTATCTCCATTCACACCAGCACGAAGCAGATCTCCATTCACACCAACCTGGAGAATGCCGCCATTCCCACCAGCCCGCCTGTCACCACGCGGCTGTCTTTTCTTCGGTGTCATCCTGGAACATAAAAATTAACCATTTATCCATTTAAACCCAAAGGCACATTAAAAAGGTAAACCAGGATCGCCGATTTCTCCGTCAATTCTGAACCGATTTCTTTGAAATTTTGCAAAGGAGATTGTGACAGATCTGAATAATTTATGAGCGAGCCACAGCTTCACTTGAATTCAGTTAAAAAAACTTTGCGATGAAAGGGTTAAATATATGTGAGAAATCTTATGTTAATATTATTTGCTAGAAACATAATAAATAAAACGAAAAAAAAATGAATTGAGAATCTTGATGAAAGTGTTCATTTGTAACGTTTGGATGACCTTTACAAAATTACCTAAAAATTGAATTACGAAGCTCGGTACACTGGTAAATTCACACCTGTAGCACACGGTGAATACCCCACATAGCACACTGGTAAATTAAACTGCGTAGCACACTGGTAAATTAACCTGCATAGCACACTGGTAAACTAAACCGTGTAGCACACTGGCAAACTAACCTGTGTAGCACACTGGTAAAATAACCCATATAGCACACTTGTAAATTAACTTGCGTAGCACACTGGTAAATTAACTCATGTAGCACACTGGTAAATTAACCCGTGTAGCAGACTGGTAAATTAAACTGTGTAGCACACTGGTAAATTAACTTGCGTAGCACACTGGTAAATTAACCCGTGTAGCACACTGGTAAGTCAACCCGCGTAGCACACTGGTAAATTTCCCATGTAGCACACTGGTAAATTAACCCATGTAGCACACTGGTAAATTAACCCATGTAGCACACGGGTAAATTAACCCATGTAGCAGACTGGTAAATTAACCGATGTAGCACACTGGTAAATTAACCCATGTAGCACACTGGTAAATTAACCCATGTAGCACACAGGTAAATTAACCCATGTAGCACACTGGTAAATTAACCCATGTAGCACACTGGTAAATTAACCCATGTAGCACACTGGTAAATTAACCCATGTAGCACACGGGTAAATTAACCCATGTAGCACACTGGTAAATTAACCTGCATAGCACACGGGTAAATTAACCCGTGTAGCACACTGGCAAATTAACCTGTGTAGCATACTGGTAAATTAACCTGTGCAACACACTGCTAAATTAACCTGTGTGGCACACTGGTAAATTAGCCCGTGTAGCACACTGGTAAAATAACCCATCTAGCACACTGGGAAATTAACCTTTGTAGCACACTGGTAAATTAACCCGTGTAGCACACTGGTAAATTAACTTGCGTAGCACACTGGTAAATTAACCTCTGTAGCACACTGGTAAATTAACCCATGTAGCACACTGGTAAATTAACCCATGTAGCACACTGGTAAATTAACCCATGTAGCACACGGGTAAATTAACCCATGTAGCACACTGGTAAATTAACCTGCATAGCACACGGGTAAATTAACCCTTGTAGCACACTGGCAAATTAACCTGTGCAGCATACTGGTAAATTAACCTGTGCAACACACTGCTAAATTAACCTGTGTGGCACACTGGTAAATTAGCCCGTGTAGCACACTGGTAAAATAACCCATCTAGCACACTGGGAAATTAACCTGTGTAGCACACTGGTAAATTAACCCGTGTAGCACACTGGTAGATTAACCCATGCAGCACACTGTTAAATTACCCTGTGTAGCACACTGGTAAATTAACCCGTGTAGCACACTGGTAAATTAACCCACATAGCACACTGGTAAATTACCCTGTGTAGCACACTGGTAAATTAACCCATGTAGCACACTGTTAAATTACCCTGTGTAGCACATTGGTAAATTAACCCATGTAGCACACGGGTAAATTAACCCATGTAGCATACTGTTAAATTACCCTGTGTAGCACACTGGTAAATTAACCTGCATAGCACACGGGTAAATTAACCCGTGTAGCACACTGGCTAATTACCCTGTGTAGCATACTGGTAAATTAACCTGTGCAACACACTGCTAAATTAACCTGTGTGGCACACTGGTAAATTAACCCGTGTAGCACACTGGTAAAATAACCCATCTAGCACACTGGAAAATTAACCTGTGTAGCACGCTGGTAAATTAACCCGTGTAGCACACTGGTAGATTAACCCATGTAGCACACTGTTAAATTACCCTGTGCAGCACACTGGTAAATTAACCCGTGTAGCACACTGGTGAATTAACCCACATAGCACACTGGTAAATTACCCTGTGTAGCAAACTAGTAAATTAACTCATGTAGCACACTGGTAAATTAACCCGTGTAGCACACGGGTAAATTACCCTGTGTAGCACACTGGTAAATTAACCCAAGTAGCACACTGGTAAATTAACCCATGTAGCACACTGTTAAATTACCCTGCGTAGTACACTGGTAAATTAACCTGTGCAGCGCATTGGTAAATTAACCTGCGTAGCACACTGGTAAATTAATCCATCTAGCACACTGGTAAATTAACCTGCGTAGCACACTGGTAAATTAACCCGTGTAGCACACTGGTAAATTAACCCATGTAGCACACTGGTAAATTAATCCATCTAGCACACTGGTAAATTAACCTGCGTAGCACACTGGTAAATTAACCCGTGTAGCACACTGGCAAATTAACCTGTGCAGCATACTGGTAAATTAACCTGTGCAACACACTGCTAAATTAACCTGTGTGGCACACTGGTAAATTAGCCCGTGTAGCACACTGGTAAAATAACCCATCTAGCACACTGGGAAATTAACCTGTGTAGCACACTGGTAAATTAACCCGTGTAGCACACTGGTAGATTAACCCATGCAGCACACTGTTAAATTACCCTGTGTAGCACACTGGTAAATTAACCCGTGTAGCACACTGGTAAATTAACCCACATAGCACACTGGTAAATTACCCTGTGTAGCACACTGGTAAATTAACCCATGTAGCACACTGTTAAATTACCCTGTGTAGCACATTGGTAAATTAACCCATGTAGCACACGGGTAAGTTAACCCATGTAGCATACTGTTAAATTACCCTGTGTAGCACACTGGTAAATTAACCTGCATAGCACACGGGTAAATTAACCCGTGTAGCACACTGGCTAATTACCCTGTGTAGCATACTGGTAAATTAACCTGTGCAACACACTGCTAAATTAACCTGTGTGGCACACTGGTAAATTAACCCGTGTAGCACACTGGTAAAATAACCCATCTAGCACACTGGAAAATTAACCTGTGTAGCACACTGGTAAATTAACCCGTGTAGCACACTGGTAGATTAACCCATGTAGCACACTGTTAAATTACCCTGTGCAGCACACTGGTAAATTAACCCGTGTAGCACACTGGTGAATTAACCCACATAGCACACTGGTAAATTACCCTGTGTAGCAAACTAGTAAATTAACTCATGTAGCACACTGGTAAATTAACCCGTGTAGCACACTGGTAAATTAACCTATGTAGCACATTAATAAATTAACCTATGTAGCACACTGGTAAATTAACCCGTGTAGCACACGGGTAAATTACCCTGTGTAGCACACTGGTAAATTAACCCAAGTAGCACACTGGTAAATTAACCCATGTAGCACACTGTTAAATTACCCTGCGTAACACACTGGTAAATTAACCTGTGTAGCACACTGGTAAATTAACCCATGTAGCACACTGGTAAATTAATCCATCTAGCACACTGGTAAATTAACCTGCGTAACACACTGGTAAATTAACCTGTGTAGCACACTGGTAAATTAACCCATGTAGCACACTGGTAAATTAACCCATGTAGCACACGGGTAAATTAACCCATGTAGCACACTGGTAAATTAACCTGCATAGCACACGGGTAAATTAACCTGTGTAGCACACTGGTAAATTAACCCATGTAGCACACGGGTAAATTAACCCATGTAGCACACTGTTAAATTAACCTGCGTAGCACACTGGTAAATTAATCCATCTAACACACTGGTAAATTAACCCTTATAGCACACTGGTAAATTAACCCATGTAGCACACTGGTAAATTAACCCATGTAGCACACGGGTAAATTAACCCATGTAGCACACTGGTAAATTAACCTGCATAGCACATGGGTAAATTAACCCGTGTAGCACACTGGCAAATTAACCTGTGTAGCATACTGGTAAATTAACCTGTGCAACACACTGCTAAATTAACCTGTGTGGCACACTGGTAAATTAACCCGTGTAGCACACTGGTAAAATAACCCATCTAGCACACTGGAAAATTAACCTGTGTAGCACACTGGTAAATTAACCCGTGTAGCACACAGGTAGATTAACCCATGTAGCACACTGTTAAATTACCCTGTGTAGCACACTGGTAAATTAACCCGTGTAGCACACTGGTAAATTAACCCACATAGCACACTGGTAAATTACCCTGTGTAGCACACTGGTAAATTAACCCATGTAGCACTCTGTTAAATTACCCTGTGTAGCACACTGGTAAATTAACCCATGTAGCACACGGGTAAATTAACCCATGTAGCACACTGGTAAATTAACCTGCATAGCACACGGGTAAATTAACCCGTGTAGCACACTGGCAAATTAACCTGTGTAGCATACTGGTAAATTAACCTGTGCAACACACTGCTAAATTAACCTGTGTGGCACACTGGTAAATTAACCCGTGTAGCACACTGGTAAAATGACCCATCTAGCACACTGGAAAATTAACCTGTGTAGCACACTGGTAAATTAACCCGTGTAGCACACTGGTAGATTAACCCATGTAGCACACTGTTAAATTACCCTGTGTAGCACACTGGTAAATTAACCTGTGTAGCACACTGGTAAATTAACCCACATAGCACACTGGTAAATTACCCTGTGTAGCACACTGGTAAATTAACCCATGTAGCACACTGTTAAATTACCCTGTGTAGCACACTGGTGAATTAACCCGTGTAGCACACTGGTAAATTAACCCATGTAGCACACTGGTAAATTAACTCGTGTAGCACACGGGTAAATTACCCTGTGTAGCACACTAGTAAATTAACCCATGTAGCACACTGGTAAATTAACCCATGTAGCACACTGTTAAGTTAACCTGCGTAGTACACTGGTAAATTAACCTGTGCAGCGCACTGGTAAATTAACCTGCGCGTAGCACACTGGTAAATTAATCCATCTAGCACACTGGTAAATTAACCTGCGTAGCACACTGGTAAATTAACCCGTGTAGCACACTGGTAAATTAACCCGTGTAGCACACTGGTAAATTAACCCACATAGTGCACTGGTAAATTAACCCACATAGCACACTGGTAAATTAACCCGTGTAGCACACTGGTAAATTAGCCCGTGTAGCACACTGGTAAATTCAACCACATAGGGCACTGGTAAATTAACCCGTGTAGCGCACTGGTAAATTAGCCCGTGTAGCACACTGGTAAATTCAACCACATAGCGCACTGGTAAATTAACCCGTGTAGCGCACTGGTAAATTAACCTGTGTAGCACACTGTTAAATTAACCTGTGTAGCACACTGGTAAATTCCCCTGTGTAGCACACTGGTAAATTAACGTGTGTAGCACACTGCTAAATTAACCTGTGTAGCACACTGGTAAATTAAACTGCGTAGCACACTAGTAAATTAACCCGCATAGCATACTGGTAAATTACCCACGTAGCACACTGCTAAATTACCCTGGATAATACACTTGTAAATTAACTTATTTGTCCTTCATTTTTACCCACTTGAGGTTGTGTCTCGCTACGGATACCCCCAAATCAAAGTTGGTGAAAATTACCAAAATTCGTTTAATTTGATACTAAACATCTGCAAATCTTGATGTTGAAACGCTCATTTCGTTCCGAATAACTGAATTTTACAATCTAATAAAACTGATTAAAACGACGATGCTCTCCCTTAGCGGTTTAGGGTTAAATCATCCCTGGCAATAGGAGCAGGAGCAAATATAGAAAGTTTCAATGTGATCAATTTTTATATATCAATATTACCATGGTGTAATATAACAGTGCAGTAAGTACAAGTCAAGTACGTACAAAACATAAAGTACAAAATTACACATCGCTCCAAGCGTGATGTTTCTTGCACAGAAATTCATTCGTAATCATGAGAAAGCACCACTTATTGTTCGGGCAATGCAACATTAAATCCTCGATATATAATCCAGTAAATATTTCAGAAAAGTGCAACAAATGACAATAGAAAATTAAATTTACGTATGCATTTGCATAGGATCTTAGGACAACATATCAAAATAGCACGATTAACCAAATAGGAACAAAGCCAAGTAAAACAAACAGTCGTTTTATTGCCGTATTTATATTAATAATCCAAAGAGCGTTTTGCTCCACTAAGCAACAGAAAATCACTTATGGCTATTATAGTAGGAAGAAAAAATATATTGTTAGATGTCTGCCATTTTGAATTTATTTAATACAGATCTCGAAGTAAACTGATTGGAAATTTTTCATTGTGTTTTCTCTTGTTGATGGAAAATACAGCAGTGCTGATTGTAATGTGATACATATAATATATTGCAAAAGCGATTGCAAGCATATAAACTTTCAGTATGTTGCAAATAATAATTTCGTCCTCTCCAATACATTGTTATTATTGCTATTGATCATCACAGTCTCTATAAATATAAATACCATACATCAGCTTCAATTAATAAATGTGATGGCCAATGTATCGTTTTTAGGTAAATTTCATCAAATTAGCTTGGTAAACATTTAGTATTTTGATGTACATATCCAACAGAAACGGACGAGGTAAAATTTTATAGATTGCAATTTGTTACACGTTTACGACATATCTTAGCTGGATGGATAATTTTTTTTTGTGCTTTTGAATTATTATTATGATCATATAAATGTAAATGACCACCAGCAGAGGGTATATTTTTAACATTTATGTGTAGGCCCTTCTTGCACGATTTGAGTTCCACCAGGTTAATTTGATCTCTCGGCTCCTCAACAGGATCAAATTGCCCATTATAAACCCTTACAACGCAGAATTATTTGTGTTTAAGCCAAGGAGAGTATTTTTATCAATTTAAAATCATCATTAATGTCTTAAACAGCTCATTCCGCTTAATTTAAATGTCTAAGTTACGGTTTAACGGCCAATCTAAATTTTTAATTATTTCAGTGCGAGGATCGACTTTAGACTCCAGATTCTATACCCGTTACTGGGTGAAAGTGGGTAAAATGGCATAACTCAACTCTTTAAGGATTAAATTGCTTAAATTGCACAGGGAGGGCTCAAATTGATACACTGCCCTCTGAATTAAATAGATGTTATTGTGCTATTAAACCTTTAGACGTCCGACGTGTAAAGTCGGTTCCCGCGCTGATTTAGTATAATTCTATTAAACTCAATGGCCTTAACCCCCATTGTTGTCAACGAGCTGGCTAATACAATGAAGTATGGGGGGTCTTATATAACTTTATTTTTACAGAGCTCCCATTCAAAACGGTTTTCGGTGACGTCACTGTGTTTCACAGAATATTTATAATGACCATGGACCCATGCCAGTTATTCAAATGAAGCAGAAAGAGCTTACTAAGACATTTATGATGATTTCAAATTGAAAATAGCCCTTAGTTCCCTTGGTTTATATAAAAAAAAATTCAGCGCTGCCATCTTGTGTTGCTGGAATCGGTTTGAATCATGTTTTGTCCAAAAGAAAAATTACTGACATTGCTAGAAAGTGTGGAAAATGTTCTGACAATAAAAAAATATGTATTTTTCTTGTATCAGTTTTATGAATACAAATCATTTTCGTCTTTTGAAGCTGGAAATTTTGCTAGCAATTCCATATGACAATGAATGTAAAATATGAGCAAACAATTCTGCAGGGTTAACTTAGATAAACTCGTCTGTACATGATAAGTACGGTTTTCTCCATCTCGATATAACATATTATTATTAAAATTATCTGATGGTCTATTTTTCATGAATATACATATTTTGCGTCACTTGAAGCTGGAATTTGCGTCAGCAATTCCAGCTTCAAATGAACGAAAATAGAAACAAACAATTTCCCAGGACGAAGGTTAACCTTTGTCGCGGCTGCATATATTTTTTTCGAGCAGACTTTAAACTAAATAAAATGCCAATGGAAAAGCGTTACTTTGTGGTAGATGCTCAGCTAATCAAAATATTCAATTTCGGAAAAATATTTGGTTTTACTGATAAACATCCCAAAAATCATATGAGGTTTGGTTTTCCTAAAAGTTTTTTTTATGAATTTCTACGGTAATTTATTCTTTTGATATATTAAAAACAGTTATTACATATGCAATTTCAAGCGTCAAATGATGAAAAATGATTCATTTTGTAAATAATAAAAATGAGATAATTAGATAAACTGTCCTCTACTTACTTTGTCATGATGTGCACACCTGTCTCCTCTACCTCCACCTCTTGTAGCCCATCCTGTTCTGTGGGTGAGATATCCTGAGATGGCAGTTTGTCTGTGTGTTCAGGACCTCTTGCCAGCATGTTGTAATGTACCATCACGGTGAGGTGGATGGCAAACCAGCTTAAAGATGTCAACAGTATGGTCAGTAGAACCTGAGCGTTGGATAAAGTACGCCGCCGCATGGTGAACCTAACCCTAACCTTATATTAACCTCAGTCAATTCTGAGGCAGCAACAACCTCAGAGCAGAAAGTATTATTGTATATTGGAAAGATTTCCAATAATTTTCAATTCACCGGGACTAGCACCAGGATTTGAAACTGATTTGAAAGCTTATTACCAATTAATTGCAAGACTATTCTGAAGTTCGATGCAATTCCATATCAAGCAATGTCTCCACAATCTAATATTTTTCCCCACAACTGGCGACGTCCGTTTCATGCGGAAAAGTATTTCCCATTGTTCCGAACTCTACTCTCAGGCGTGATCACAAAAATAAAGTTGTGATTTCACTTTTGTTTTGTTTTTGATATTCGTCGGATGTAGTCCCGCTTTTTGTCTTAATTTGTTTAATGAACCTCCTCATGATTCACGAATCGCCAACAGACACATGCTTGTTTTTTGACCTATACGTGTCAGCCTAGCCTTACATCTGATTTAACGATACTACAGGTATAGACAACACATGTCAAACGTCAGTGTTAGCATAACGTTGGGACAACGCTGGTCCAACATTTCAGCGCGATCCCAGCAAACAGAAGACAGTCACTCATTGTCTGATCACTGTTGGAACATCGTCTCCCACGCTGGTACAACATTGAGAAAACACGCAACATTTTGTGCTTGGATATTTGTCCCAGCGAACACAATACGTTTATAATAAGTTGTTTCAACATCCCTAATATCGCTTGAAATCCCAACATGAGACGTTGACCCATTGCTGGGATGATGTTGGGCCGATGTCGCGAGCGGTGGGCCAACATTAAGCCACATTGGACCACGTTTCATGCTTTATGGGATACTATACCATTAGGCCAAAAGGTTTAGATTCTTAGTTGCTGTTTTCGACCAGATAAAATAACTCACTCACTCACTCACTCACTCACTCACTCACTCACTCACTCACTCACTCACTCACTCACTCACTCACTCACTCACTCACTCACTCACTCACACTCACTCACTCACTCACTCACTCACTCACTCACTCACTCACTCACTCACTCACTCACTCACTCACTCACTCACTCACTATTTATCACTCTCACTCTAATGTATTCTCACTGTGGCCTTATTGATTATTTCCCGTGCTGTCATCATCGATTAGTGACACTAGTTGCAAACATCTGTTTAAAATGTGCAGCTGACAAAAAACATTGGATTCCTTGACGAATATAACTGTTAATAGAATTAGTATCTAAATATATCAGCTTGATCATATTTAACCGCGTATTCCATGAATTCGTAACTTATTTACGTTTACTCCATTAATTTATTCCGCCACCGATTCTACCAATCAGACTTTAGACAATAATTTAATGTTGTCTTAATACTGGGCCGTCATTAATCCAACAATGGGTCAATGCCTTATGTTTTTTGTGACCAGTTTAATTTAGTCTAATTTAGTCTCCCTGAGCCCATATATGTACGTCTATGTGTTTAGGTACCTTTTAAACCAAATATATATTTCCTAATATCAATGAAAAATGTATGATATATGCTGTGATATTCAGATGATTTAATTTGGAATATGTTTCTGAGTAGAAAAAAAAAACTAATAAAGCTGAAAATTGGCCAATTTATAAATGCTAATACTAAGTGAACCTTCAGCAAGACAATGGTTAAAGGGACCCCTTGGGATGAGACATTTTAAATGTTGTCAATTTTAACAATTTAATTCATATGAAGCTATATAGCCTACTGATCTTAACTGAAAATACGAAAAAGTCAAAAAACAATTTTAAAGTACCGAAAAAGAGTGAAATAGTTGTATTTCCAGGTCGTATATTGCCATGTAAACAAAACAAGTCAGCAATATTCAGCACTTTACATCACATATTCCCACGTATCAGACGGTAAGATCAGAGCAGTCGCCGCTAATTGGTGTCTAATAGTCAGGACACGGGAGGACACACCTGCAGCACTGATTGTCTACCCAACGCTGGGCCGATGCCATCAGCATGTGGCCCAATGCTGTGAAAACATTCAATCATCCTTCAGGTAAACAAATAGTTTGGGCTACTTCTGGTTTCATAGAAATGTTGGTTAAAAATATTTGTAAAAATATGAAAAGTCTGAAAAAAATAAAAACATAAATCGTGGGATACACTAGTTCAGTACGGAATTAAAAACGAAAATTGATGTCATCCCAAAGGGCTGCTTTAATTTAAAGATATAATTGCAAAGATAGTTTTCATCTTCAAATGCGTCAAAAATAGTTTTTCGTTAAAAATCCACCTATATCGAGCACCCCCCCCCCCCCCACCCCCTTGGATATGAACGGATGCATATGGCACTTGCCGTATATAGACGTCAGATTCTGACGACTGACGTCGATCCCCGCGCTGTAAGAGTAAAACTATTTATGATGGTCGTAGACCCATAACATAGGTATTCAAATGAATCAGAAAGACCTAACTAAGACATTTATGGTGATTTCAAACTGAAAAACCCTTTAATCTCCATGTCTTTTTACAAAAATATTTAGCGCTTCAGGGGTTAAGAATCTTATATTTACACCACGTCACCGCTCATTTCTCATCACCCTTATCCTGATAAATTATATTATTCTATTTTCACTTCATTTGAAGCTTTTACTAACCGAATTTCTGCTCCCTTTGAATACCGGACATTATAAATATTTTACTCTTTCGGTAAGGGGATCGACTTTAGACGTCAGAATCTGACGTCTATGGACGTCAGATTGAATTTCATTTGGTCCGACACATCTTTGAAAATGTTTATAATAGTATACGGTCCCAACAGGACTAAGAGCGGGGTCCTAGGGTAGTGGTTAGCAGCGCTGCCTTTCACGCTACAGCTCGGGGTTCGTTTCCCGGTCTCGGCGTTTTGAAAGAAACCAAAATGTTTCTTCCCCATCCACTCGTAAAACTCGGTATTATGAGGAGCCTCCGTGACCGAGTGATAGCTTGCTCGGCCTCAGACCTCCAGGGTTTGATTTTCGAATACTGTGTCTGGAGGGCAGTGTCTTCTCACTCATCTCACCATCCTCAGGAGGTTCTCCTGGCCCAATTTAGCCTGCTTGTGCACAAAAGTGGCGTAAAGCCCGATTCATTTCATCTCCCAGCAGGACTATGATGAAGATCGCTATATCACTGTGCTAAATCACAGTTTATATTAAGCACAATACTGACAGCAATGTGTAGTATTATGTTCAAATATTTACAATATCCCCATTGTGGACGTAAAATATTAAATATCGATCTATTTTTTCTGCGTTGAGCCACAGGTGTTTTCACATTTTATGACTAATTATTGATCCGTTGTGTGTGTATGCACACGTGATTCTGCATTGTGTGCACATGTTTGTGCACACAGGTGCATTTACATATCGTCCCCTTGGATATGAAAGGGTGTATCTGCTACTTTACAAAGTGGCAGATACACCCTTTCATATCCAAGGGGATGATATTTGCGCGAATAGTTATGTTATGTTATGTTATGTTATGTTATGTTATGTTATGTTATGTTATGTTATGTTATGTTATGTTATGTTATGTTATGCTATGCTATGCTATGTTATGTTATGTTATGGTTATGTTATGTTATGTTATGTTATGTTATGCTATGTTATGTTATGTTATGTTATGTTATGTTATGTTATGTTATGTTATGTTATGTTATGTTATGTTATGTTATGTTATGTTATGTTATGTTATGTTATGTTATGTTATGTTATGTTATGTTATGTTATGTTATGTTATTAGGACCGGCGGTACGTATCCCATTAAGTTTATTTTGCCTGAGTTTGTGTCCTATTTAGGGGAAAAAGGGGTGCTGTGTGTGGGAAACGGTTCACATTTCTGTACACCAGTCCATATGAACATGTGCAATATAACGTTGGAGGACCCTAGGTTAAGTACTTTCGGCTTTAAAAAGTGTTCAGAAAAAATATACCTTCACGATTAATTATAGTGATTAGAGCTTAAAGGGTTTTAATTGGAATAATGTTGGCCGAGCGTCGCAGACAGTGGCCCAGCATTACATCAGCATTGGGCCAATATATCGTGTTATCTGGTGTTTCTGGCGCCGGGATTGAAAGTGTCACCCGCATAGTCACCCTCATGCAGCAGTCATGTTATGGTATGTTATGTTATGTTATGTTATGTTATGTTATGTTATGGTATGTTATGGTATGTTATGGTATGTTATGGTATGTTATGTTATGTTATATTATGTTTTGTTTTGTTTTGTTTTGTTTTGTTTTGTTTTGTTTTGTTTTGTTTTGTTTTGTCATGTTATGTTATGTTATGTTATGTTATGTTATGTTATGTTATGTTATGTTATGTTATGTTATGTTATGCTATGTTATGTTATGTTATGTTATGTTATGGTTATGTTATATTATGTTTTGTTTTGTTTTGTTTTGTTTTGTTTTGTTTTGTTTTGTTTTGTTTTGTCATGTCATGTCATGTCATGTCATGTCATGTCATGTCATGTCATGTCATGTCATGTCATGTCATGTCATGTCATGTCATGTCATGTCATGTCATGTCATGTCATGTCATGTCATGTTATGTTATGTTATGTTATGTTATGTTATGTTATGTTATGTTATGTTATGTTATGTTATGTTATGTTATGTTATGTTATGTTATGTTATGTTATGTTATGTTATGTTATGTTATGTTATGTTATGTTATGTTACGTTACGTTACGTTACGTTACGTTACGTTATGTTATGTTATGTTATGTTATGTTATGTTATGTTATGTTATGTTATGTTATGTTATGTTATGTTATGTTATGTTATGTTATGTTATGTTATGTTATGGTATGTTATGTTATGTTATGTTATGTTATGTTATGTTATGTTTTGTTTTGTTTTGTTTTGTTTTGTTTTATTTTGTTTTGTTTTGTTTTGTTTTGTGTCAACCAAAATAACATAGGTAATGTCTTTGCCGCGTTCGTATTTGTGCATATGTAAATGAACATTTATGTGGAATGAGCGTCGGTGCAAAATTCGAAAGATATACAGAAATTAGGGAGAATACAAATGTTTTTACAAAAGATTTCTGAACTTAGTATTGTCGAGAAAAGAAGCGAAGATGCAAGACATTTGTATAATGTGTAAAACAGTTTTTGCAGAGGGATTGTCAGCGTGAGTGAGAGCTGTAAAATTTAGGATGCGATACCCCATGTTTTCAGTCGGTCATTTCAAAAATAAAAACAATTCACTGGACCGACTGGAAAATATTCAAGTATCTTCTCAGAGAGTGGGGCATAGCACAATGGTTAGAGCGCGGAGCTTTGCCAATGTCACTGCCTGCCGTGTGGTTTCGAATCCCGCTTGGTGTAGTATTTTCAGAGAAATATCATGTTTCTCCCCTGTCAATATTGGGACATTATTCCCTTGTTGCTGTGTCCTTGGGCAAAGCACTTTACCCTCTAATGCTCCACTTGACAAAGGTGAAATTGAGTACCTGGTAGGACAGAGATGGCAATGTGTATAATAAGTTCAATGTACCGAAATGGCTGCAGGACTGAATGTGCTCTCCGTGAAGTTAAGATGACACACGAATGAGCAGGTCCAGTGACCGGGAGGGGGGGGGGGGGTCGAAAATGTAAAAGTCGGATGAAATACTTGACTATAAACCTGCAGCTTTACCTTTTTTTTTCTTCAAATTTGTTATTGCTTTGACCCTAAAAGCGCTGAATATTTTTCATTAAACCACGGAAAACAAAGGGTTTTTCAATTTGAAATCAATATAAATGTCTTAGTTAGCTCTTTCTGATTCATTTGCATACCTATGTTATGGGTCTACGGCCTTTATAAATATTTGTACTCTTACAGCGCGGGGATCGACTTCAGTCGTCAGAATCTGACGTCTACGCGCTGTAAGGGTTAAGGTTGAGTCAACATCTTGGCTATAGTCGGATTCACAATAACCGTGGTGAATGATTTTCGCCGATTTCTCAGTCAATTCTCAACCAATTTTCGCACACTAGCCAATTTTACACACTCTATTATCCATTCATGTCGTGACCACCCTGTTAGTTTCGCGAATTTTTGATAAATATTTTAAAAGTTAGACCATTTGACCATTCTGACCTCAAAGATTATATCTCTGATACCACACGCTCATTTCGCCGTATGCACGCATGGCGATTGACCAGATTTATCTGCCGTTATTGAGCGTTACCACGTGATTTTATAACCATTCCTATAACCACGGAACTATTTCGGTGTTCACTTCGACTCATTACTTATCCTTTTTTCAGTATGTAATTTGATCTTAGAGTTTGCTACAGGTAAGTGCTATTTATTTTGTTTAGTAGTGGATAAATTGAACCAGCACAATTCGCATGCCATTCAGTAATTTATATTTGCCAGTGTTTTGAAGCCGATTGTAAATTTCTGTCAGAAAAACGTAAACATGGATCTTCTCACAGCAGCGCGTAGGCAGAAAAAGTAATCCATTGAATGTTTTCTATTTCTATGTGAATAGAAACTCATATGTGGTGGAGTAGTGGTGTTTTATATTTGCCTTATATATTCAGGACACTCAAGCATGTTTATAAGCCTACAGTTGTTATATCAACAAAACTGCTCAAAATGAGCAGTTTCTGTCGAAACATGGCGTGTGGTTACAGAGAGAGAGCGGGGTTGACCTGAGCGACATCTATGTGCGGAGAATGCCATTTGACATGTAGTAAATAAAAAAAAATGTTGCCCTCTCTAAACCCACTAGCTTCGTCTCAGAATTTGTTACATGTCAAATGGTCTAACTTCTACAATACTTATCAAAACTTCGCAAAACTTTCAGGGGAGTCACGACATGAACAGAAAATAGTGTATGTAAAATTTCATGAAAATTGGTTGAGAATTGACTGAGAAATCCGCCAAATTCAATAATCCTGGTTGATGAATTTAATGTGAATCTGACTATAGAGAATAACATCCGCTCATCTCTCCCGGTCCCCGGTCCCCACACGTTCACAGCAAACATGAAACGTTCACCGAATGCTGCTGCAAAGTTGTGGCAACATCGCAGACGATGGATAGCTTTACAGCCACACTGGGTTGATGTGTTTGCTGAGTTATCTCTATATTATGGTAATGCATTAAAACATATTTAACCCTTTCAAGCCTAATTTTACCATTGTGATCTTCATCGACTACAAGCCGCGAATAAAGAATAAGTAACTAATTTATTGACGTATTAATAAACCATTTCGCCGCTAAGCACAGTCGTTTTTGATCCATTTTATTAACCAACGAATTCACAGTTATTGGGAACGAAATGATCGTTTAAACATCAAGATTTGCAAATATTTGGTCTCAACTTAAGCAAAAATTAGTAATTGTCACCCACTTGAAGTTGTGGGTCGCGGCCGCGAGACACAGCTTCAGGTGGGTGAAAATTTAAATAAATGAACTCAGCGGAATAAGTGTCAATATATAAGGGCTTATAGAAAAATGAGACAACTGCTCGTGTTTGCCAGTCATTACATGTGCACACATAAGGCTTGACTGCCACCATGGATTAGAAAACCCTCTGGATCCGATCCTGTCACATACACTGTCCGTAGAACGCATTTCCAGCGGGTGTCATAAAAAAACTGACTACTCAGCTGTTCTGTAGCTTTTTATGCCATGTTGTAATCTTTAACCCTTTCAAGCCTGAATTTACCATTGTCATCTTTATCCACTACAAGCCGCGAATTGCTGTCGCAATTCCCGACTTGTAGTAGATAAAGATGATTTGAAGTGGGTGAAATTGAAAAAAATTGACATGTATTGATCAATCAGTTTCTTGGAAATATTCATCCTAAATGCCCCAGTTATAGGAAAATTTAGTCTGTTTTCAGGGATATCCAATGATGCTTTAATGCATCGTGAGGGATTAAAGGGTTAATTAAAAGTAAGATAATCTCGCCAGCGGACGAAATTCGATATTAAAGGTTACTACGACATTGATTCGCATGGCGTCGCCATGCTTCTCATTTATAATCCCGTGTTCTGGGAAAATAATATGTCAGCAGACGCGAGATGTAGAATCAATGTTGGTTTAACGTTTGTCCAACGTCGCAGAAGGTGGACCAACGTTAAAACAACATTGATTCAACATCTTGTGTTGTGTGAACAGGACCAGACGTAGCATGTGGCTGTAATATTACACCCTCAAACCTACATGCACGTGGGCCCACCTACAACCGGCAGGTCAAAAAAGAAGTGCAGATGTCATGTGCGTGCTAACATTTTACGCTCCAAGCTGGATAGATAAAAGTAATTTTTACGTACTTGCGATGACAGCTTCAAATTCGTTAATTTTGATCGCAAAAAATATCCATTCTTAAAATGCGTCATATGACTTACTTTAATAATATCAATTTAATTTAAAAATCCCAGCCCAAATTAAAATGAGGACATTTTGAGCTGTACTTTTCATATATATTTTCTAAAAGTGTGTAATCCCCACTCAGTGTGAGATGTGATTCTCATCTCGTAGCAAATGAAACTAAGTTTCAATTTCTGGGTAGATGAAAGATTAAATTTAATGGGGGATTCCCAATTTGAGAGGCTGTTAAACAGTTGGTCAACTTCCGAAATTCTCAACCTTAACATTATTTATAATTACTTTATTACCCTGTGTTTCAGTAAACAGGATAGGCGAACACCGCGTCAGTGATCAGTAAGCATGACTACGTGTGCGGCGTATTCATCGCCCCATGTATTAAAACGAGATGCTATCCGTTTTAAAAACAGGTGCACTTTTAAGGCTGCCGTTCCATGTGACCGGTGTGACAGAGCCGACTCATCCTACCTTCAGCCATCAAGTTGTCTGCTACAGACTGAGTGGTCTGCCTGTCTGGCCCGACTAGGCAAGATGGGCACAGCTAGCTGTGACATTTTCTTGTAACAAATCAAAGATTTGACGTGGTCAAAACTTGGTACATTGAGTACCAATAACAAGTAACAAGTAACAAATATTTATTTCTGATGACCTCCAGAGAGGCAAGACAGAGTACGAAACAGAAAAGGAACAGTCGGATAATCTGTTAACCTACCAAGCGCTGAATTAAATAATATAATAGTTTCACCCACTTGAAGTTGTGTCACGCTACCGCGACCCACAACTTCAAGTGGGTAAATTTGTTTAATTTGGTACCAAACATTTGCATAATAATATTGATGTTTGAAGGCTCATTTCGTTCCGATGACAGTGATCTATCTGATCGGCTAAAAAATGGATTAAAAACGACTACTGTCGTGCTTAACGCTTAAAGGGTTAACGTCACGTTGGACTGGTGTCTCCTGTTTTCTATTTTCTCGTTTTCTGCGTCGTCTTGTGCTTCAACCCTTTCAGGCCTGAATTTACCGTTGTCATCTTCATCCACTACAAGCCGCGAATTGCTGTCGCAATTCTCGACTTGTTGTGAATGAAGATGATTTGATGTGGTTTTAAAAGTGAAAAAAATTGTCATGTATTGGTAAACCAGTTTCATGGAAATTATCGTTATAAAACCCTTGGTTGTTGGAAAATTAAGTCTGTTTTCAGGGATGTAAAATGATGTTTTAATGCATCGTGAGGGCTTAAAGGGTTAACAAATTCTTTCCAGGGTAGTTACAGGTCGTATAGTAAAGGCTCGGGTTACTTAAGCTAGTTAAAATGAACAGCTAGGGAAACAATACTAATAGACTGCTTGCACAAGTTTGCGCAGTGAACAATTGGCTGATTAAAATAGTTCCGAGTTGCTCACTGTGTGGCGTGTTGTCATTGGTAAGTGTGTAACAGTTGTCTGATTAAAACAGTTCAGCGTTGCTCACCGTTTGGCGTGTTGTTATTGGAAAAGGTGTATAGTCGTAAAATTAGTCAAAAATATAATGGCGACGAGCGACCTATATTCGTTTTCCAAGTTACCGACATTTTTATATACTGCATACATATCTAAACCGTGTCCCTGATTGTTCTATTGTGTTTGGTTAACAAGACAAATTAATAAGAGACACCACCTATATAAGACATATGTTCATACAATCTTTCACATTCCGTATAGCCACATACACAGATAAAGCCCACGCTATATCATGCTATATCACCTGAAGCGAAAGAAATAAAAAATATATTTAATATTTACTATAATTGTACTATTCGAATAAAAAAATTGAAATAAAAAAGTAGTTTAATCCATGGTTAGAAAAGAAATACCACTGATGAATGAGTAGACGTATAGTGTATAGTATTTATTAGTAATGTATGTCATATTTCAAAAGTCAGTATGCTATACTAGCCCCAGCAGGGTCTGAGATAGCGAGTGAGCAAAATTAATCACAGTTTTAGATTTCAATCTCGCTTACTACTCCAGAAAGATCATCAAATTGCATTCACGCTGTTATGTATATATCCTGCTGTATGTTATACTAATTTTACGGATAAATCTACGTTTTCACACTTTGGAGATGAAAGGGTGTTTCTTCCATAGGCCTATAGCGTAAACCCTTATCCCGTAATTTTTTTTCACCCACTTGAAGTTGTGTCCCGCTGTAGCGGGACACAACTTCAAGTGGGTGAAATTGCGCATATTTGCCTTATTTGAGACGAGACATTTGGAAGTGTTGATGTTTATACTCTCATTTCGTTCCCAATGACAGTGATTTAATCGGCCAGTAAAACAGATTAAGAAGGACTGTCGTCACACTTAGCGCTAAAAGGGTTAAAATTAAGCCAGAAAACACGAGCGCTGACCCAATGCATCTCTAATGCTGGGCCGGCGTCTCAGACAACAACTGTGGCATTAATATTCAACTTCAATAATTATGGTAATGAAACAGCAATAATTCAGACGATACAAAATATCAATATTAGTTGGTACAAGCCAGAAAAATTGCAATAATACGTATACATGAAGACACATGGAAAGACCTCAACAGGAAAGTTTCTGATAATTGTGAAGGAGTAAATATTTCCAGCAGATTTATTCGGCTACCGAGCTCTGTTTTCCATCAAACTGAGTTTCGGAGATTCACTTCTCGGGATCTCTGCAACAGAATGGGATAATAGAATAAAACAATAAGAAAATAAACCTTCTTGATAGACTTGGCTACAACTGTGTGTGTTCTATAGAGATGTAGACATGTTGGGTGGCCCTCGCGATAGCGGTTATATTTAATCTTAGCGAGGGTCTCCCAGCATGTATTTTTTGGTGAAATAAACGTACTTCTCTCTCTCTCTCTTAAATATAGTGAGAACAGCCCGGCGTTGCACTCTGCACTTGGTGGCAATATCGCGACAGGGCTGCTCCGTTTGAATCGAAGAATAATATTATAACCTGGCGTTCACCATATGTTCGCTCTAGAGGCGTTTTGGTGTGTGGCCTACATGGCAATCACCACGTCCGCTTGTGTCATACTTTTATTGTGGAGAAGATTTGTTGGCCCTAATCAAGGGAAATCAATTAGGTTAATCATGGGAGATCATTAAGTTAACTAAACATGAAATTGACCACCCTCTGCGTCAAGGCCTATGCTTGTGCAAAGTATGAAGTTGATCCATCAATAGCAGGGTGATCTCCATAACCATGTCATACATACATGTCCTTGTAGGATAATTGCTTGATCGTACCCCTGGATCGTAAAAATACTAACATGAATCTGATTTTAACTGTCTCTTATCACCATTAGAAAAGTTAGGATCGATCCTACTTTTTCTATTGGAAATAAGATAATGTTAGAATAAGATGAATGTTAGTATTTTTAGTGAGATGCCCGCAAAAAACCCGCCCCCCCCCCCCCCAGACAGCCACTTACCTGTTATGACAGTACCCTGTGTGTCCCAGGGGGTAAATCATGTTCTTGTAGTATAATTGATTTATCATACCCGGGGGGGGGGGGGGGAACATCTCATTAAAAATATTCTTTTCCTAACTTTCTCTCATTTCCATTAGAAAAGTTAGGATCTATCCTACCTTTTCTTTTGGAAATAAGAGAAAGTTAAGAAAAGAAGAATGTCATGATTTTTAGTGAGGTGGCAGTTACTCACCTGTTATTAGCGTGCCCTGTGTGTCCTAGGGGGTAGATCATCTCTGGATCACTGACCTTATCCTGTTTGAGCCTGGGGAGGTATCCAGCCCAGAGACTCAGAAAGTGACGCTTAGCCACCGTATCCTGTGTGCGATCTGAAAGAAATAACCCTTCAGTGTTTTAACCCTTTAACCCTTGAAGCGCGGGAATCGACTTTAGACGTCATAATCTGACGTCTGTAGACGTCAGATTATGACGTCTAATGTCGATCCCAGCACTCACAGACGTCAGATTATGACATCTAATGTCGATCCCCGCACTGTAAGAAATGAAATAAATCGGGCTTTAGGCCACCTTTGTGCACATATAGGCTAAACTGGGCCAGGAGAACCTCCTGAGGATGGTGAGATGATTAAGATGACACTGTCCTCCAGACACAGGATTCGAAATTCGAGCCCTGGCGGTCTGAGGCCGAGCACGCTACCTCTCGGTCACGGAGGCTCCCCACAATACTGACTTTCACACGTGGATGGGGAAGAAACATTTTTTGTTTCTTTCAAACCGCCGAGACCGGGAACCGAACCCCTAACTCTGGCGTGAAAGGCAGCAGTGCTAACCACTACCCTATGCCCCCCCCCCCCGCACTGTAAGAGTAGAACATATTTATATTGGCCGTAGACCCATAACATAGGTGAGTTAAGTAATAAATAGTTCCATAGAAGTTTTAACCCTTTGAACCTTACAACGCTGAAATATTTTTTGTATAAAACATGGAGACCAAAGTTGTTGTTTTTTCAATTATAAATCAGCATAAATGTCTTAGTCAGCTCTTCCGCTTCATTTGAATATCTATGTCATGGATCTACGGCCAATATGTATTTTTAGTTCTTTGAGTGCGGGGACCGTCTTTAGACGTCAGGATCTGATGTTTATATAGCTTTCACTCACTTGAAGTTGTGGATCGCGTCAGCGAGACACAACTTGAAGGCGATAAAAATTACATAGACGTCAGATTCTGTCGTCTAAAGACCGTCCGCGCACTGAAAGTGATAAATAGTTCAAAACCTGTTTTCAGTTTGATATGTGCTTCAAACAAAATATTTTTATGCAGAAATAAACATTAAAATGACTAGATTAGTTACATTTTTATTCAAAATCTGCACATTTTTTACCCAAATGAAGTTTTGGATCGTGGCAGGATATATTTTAATGACAGTTTTGCTGGAATATTTACAACAATTATTCTTACTATTCCTGCACAATCTCTGTGCTTCAAACAATATATTTGTATGCAGAAATGAACATTGAAATGACTAGACTAGGCCAGCTTACGTTTGTATTAAACATGTAAGTATTTTTTACCCACTTGTCGCTGCAGGATATAGTTTCATGACATATTTACGAAATATTTACTACCATTATACTTACTATCCCTGCACAATCTCCATTAAAATATTAATTTTTATTCCGTTTCGCGTCAAATTCCCATTATCGTAAAACGCCAGCCCCGCGTTCTCCATGCCTGTTATACTCTGTATGACGCTAATTAACTGACATAATTACTACCGTATTGGAGAGAATGGAAACCCATTATTATCACTCTTCCTTCATAACCTCTATTAAAATATCAAATTGTATCAGGCTTGGATTCAATTTTTTGCTATTTTTGTATAGTTTTCTATCGCTATCACTATACTAAACGTCAGCCCCTCGTTCTCTATACCTGGTGTGCTATCCTGTGTATGACGTTTGTCTGACGTGAGCTCAGGCATGTGGGCGTCACTTCTCATGTCCATCAGTAAGGCGGAATCACTTTTCGTCTTGTCTTGAATAGCTATGTATTTGTTGGCTGTAAAATGAAAATATGTATAGGCTATATGAATATAGTGTGCGTGGTTCAAATATATTTAACCCTTTAACCGCCGGTGCCGCATATATTCGGGTTTTAATTTTTTATTAGCACATTAAGTGCCACATTTTAAACATGTTAAAGATAAAATGTGACATCAATCAGCAAGATTTGAAAACAGTTGACCTCCATATTGTCAAATCTGAATAATTTTCACTCACTTGAAGTTGTGGATTGTGTCAGCGAGACACAACTTCAAGTGGGTAAAAATTCATATTGAATAATTTGGCGGTTAAAGGGTCAACGCTGATTTTAACTTATCAATTTAACATATATCATTTTTTGTTTACATTATTACATCGCTGTATTAACCCTTTCAATCCAAGGCACAATTATCATCGACCTTTAACTGTTTTTTTACACGCTCTATTAGTCGACCAAATCACTGTTATGTGGGACAAAATGAATATTTGTAAATGCTTCGTCTCAAATTAAATTAAAATGACATACATCTTTGATAACTTTTATTTATTTATCAATTTGATTTATTTACTAATACAGACAGCCAGACAGATATTTATTGGCATAAGGAAAAGTCATTACTGACTTATTTGTCATAGAAATGATAGAATATATGTACATTTAAATATAAGATAATTAATTTGCTAAAATCACACGACAATTTACATAGTATCACACGCAGAATTAAAATCATGTTAAAAGGCATTGCCATGGTAAAACACTGGATATTGCGATAAAATAACAGATAATTGATTACTACCGAACAAATTAGAAGGCAATGCCAATATGTGAACATAGGGGGTCTATCATTTTGTTTCCCGCACCAAAACCAGAGATAAAATAGCTACTATGTATGATCCACAAATCATATATGACAGCAAAAAAGACACTCTGGAAAGCGTAGAAACCTAAAGATATATACAAATGCATAATTATGTTACTGGAGTATATACACGGAAGTACTAAAACGACGTTAAGGATTATACAGTATTTTAAAGGCCCCATGTAGTCCCCAGACCTACTCTGCTATTTCATACTATTTTAGATGACTTTTTAAATATTAGAGTGCTCAGCTCTTATTTTTAAACCACTTGGAACGATTTTCCCAAATGCAAAAGTAGGGGGCGGAGCTAATTCGTGACGTCAAAAGGTGGAGACATGCTTGGCTGGTTATAATACATGTACATGTACTGATGAACGCCGGTCCAACGCTGCCTGAATGCAGGCGCAGCACTAGAATTGATGGCCATCACCGCGACCGCTCCTGGCCAGCGTCTAGCATTGACTCACCCCTTGTTCACCCGGTCGGTGCGGACATATTGGAATGAATAGAAATCTAGTTCAGCTCATGTACAAATACAAGAAACATTAAACATATACCCAATGCAGTTTCAATGTTAATTCAGATTCGATAATGGGTGGTTTTTGTGTGTAAAGTCATGAGGTGGGATATCCGCCAAGCCAAAGAAATTCCCACATTTTCAGTTTTTATTTTTGAAAATAACTGATAATTAGTGGACTAAAATAATCTGCTAAGTTATGAGATAGTTCATTGTGATATATACTTTAATTATATTGATGAATTGAAATCACTTCACAGGGCCTTTAAAATCTCAGGTAAATTCAATAAATGTGGAAGCCCGCAAAACAAGTAACTCCGAAACATGTGACCATGCAAGCAGAGTCGCTATGTACCCGGAGATTCCTTGATATTATCGAGTGTTGCAGACTTAGTGACGTAATAACAATAACAATTACGGATAAAAATTATGTGTGCCATTCACGCAGGACATGGTACTCACACTATAGCATTACAGTGTATTTAATTAACTAGTGATTTGTTATCTACATGGCCCTCGCACAAAAACATTACAGCTCATTTTAAATCACTATGTTGTTTAAACATTCCCGAATCTCATAGAGAAAATCAGTTGACTTAGCAACTCTGAGATCCTCCATAAGGCCCCACCTCGTCTGATAACAAAGGCGACGGAAACGTCCCTAACCGGCCCTAAAAACCAAATAATAAGATCCGAGAGCAACAGCCGTCTGGATATGTGGTAATACCCAAGTCAGCTCATAAAAGCATGATAATATGGATAATATAGCGACAGGTGACTTGTGATTATTCTAGATAAAAATGTAGCGTTATATTGCGTTACATTTGTTTTTCTCAGTATGTTTAACCCTTAACCCCTCAACCGCCGGTGTCGCATATATTCGGGATTTCATTTTTTATTAGCACCTTTAAGTACTACCTTTTAAACATGTGACAAAGACAAAATGTGACATCAATCAGCAATATTTGAAAACAGTTGACCTCCATTTTGCCAAATCTGAATAATTTTCACTCACTTGAAGTTGTGGATCGCGTCAGCGAGACACAACTTCAAGTGGGTGAAAATTCAGATTGAATAATTTGGCGGTTAAAGGGTTAACTTGTTTAAAACAATCATAGATACATTTCGCTAGTGACTTCACCACTGCTATGTCTCTAGATGTCATAATTCGTAGAAACATATCATTTGTCGGTTGCATATTGATAATTGCGGCTACAAAATTAAGCAAGATTTCGCGTTCATTGTTTATAGCATTACAGTGGAGAAGAAGATGTATTTCGTCGTCAATTTCGTTTGATTCACTCCTTGTGCATATTCGTTGGTTTATTGGAGTTATTGGATTATTAAATCATGTGAGCATATTCGACATCTCGCCATTGCTGTTATGAGGTGGTTCCCCTTTATATTTAAGATATATGGCTCAACACACAACGATTTGTTTACTAATGCATATGTTTGCAGCTTATTTAAACTCTCGATATCTTGTCTCCACCGCTGTGTAAATATTCTAACAATTGAATCTTTAAAGGAATGAATTTATCTGCTTTGCCAATATACTGCGTTTCCCAAGCTTGATCCAGCCCGGTTTGTTCAAGGACAGACCGAATACACGAGCACCAATTTGTGAATCCAGTGCCATCTAGCTCTAGTAGCATATTGTAGGCATTTCTGACAGAGTGGTTCTGTGATAGGTCTAGAATTCGTCACCAATATTTTACAGCTTCAATATGTTGCCTGATGATCAATGGAAACCGTCCTGTGTCACCATATATCGCAGGAGTGGGTTTCTAGCACCTAGAGTTGATTTAATAAATTTTAGATGTTTTTTTCCAAATCATTAATACTATCACCGGTATACCATATATCACTTGCAAACTCTAATATGGGCAGTATTTGACAATCAAAAATCTTGAACGCAATAGTAGGTGACAATTTACCGACTACATGACGAGATTGCTTGTGTAGAGAAAAAACTGCTTTGCCAGCTTGGGAAGTGAGATGAAGGAACGTTTCTTTCAATACATTCTTAGGATATTTAGTGCTATATACAAGGTATTGATATTTTTCAGCTTTCTGACTATAATATGCCACAGAGAAGCATACTTATACAGGTCAGTTAATTGCTTTTGCAATCCATTAGCAGAATCTGAAAAAAGGACAAGGTCGCCTGCAAATAACAAGTATTCAATTAATAAAGTATTTACGGGGATACCCCAGACATTGATCAAATGATACAGATATATCTTGTAGAAATTCTGTAAAACCTTTGGAGCTGAGCATACCAGCTTGCAGGACACCAAACTCGCTTTTTAATATTTCGCTGATGCACGAATCCCATTTTACACGGCACTCAGCTTTAGAGAACATACTATTTATTACATTTAAAAAAATACCGTCTATTCCTCTGCTCAGTAATTTATAGTACAGTGCTGATCTGACAATATAGTCAAAAGCTTTTGTAAAATCAATAAAACATGTATACAGGGGCTTTGAAAGACACCTTTACTTATCTATAATGGCACATAGTATAAATATAATATAAGTTGTCCAGGAGTTACTGCTGAAGCCGGCCTGAAAGGGAGCATTATCATTGCACATATCATTTTTAAAAGACAGCCTGCTATTAAGTACAGATTTAAATAATTTTCCAATACATGACATTACTGTAACTTCCCTGTAATTATCGGGCACGTTATGGGCAGCTTTTTGTGAACAGGATGAATTATACCAGTGGCCCAGCTTGATGGATATTCTCCATTTGCAATAATGGTATTAAACAGCAAAACTAGTGCGAGTGAGAGTTCATTACGACCATGTTTGTAAAATGGGGATGATGTCACTAGGCTTATTATATTATTCATATGATCGTAGTCAAAATCGTCAGCATGAGGAGGGTAGACTTGTTGTTCAAGATATTTAAAGCTATCCATTTGAAAATATAACTCTTATGAAGTTGTGTCTCACTGACGTGATCCACAATTCCAAGTGGTGGGAATATTACTTTTATTTGTCAAATCTGAGTTTGTTCGTCTAAGAAAAGTTCAAATTTATCATAGATATAATTATATTTGTGTGAATTAAAATAATTTTACTACATTTAAAAGCAGAATGATTTAGCCAATTGAAGTTGTGTCAACTTCAAGAGAGTGCATATTATTCAGATTTGAGAAAATATAGATAAGTGATTTTGAAATCTTGTTGGTTGCTGCGTTTTATTGTTTAAAAGCTGGTACTTAATTTGCTAATAAAAAATGGAAAAAACACGAAAATAATCGTGACCGTCGGTTAAATGTTTAATTGCGATTTAAGAAGAAACCTTTGTAAAATGTGTTCATTTTCACTTTGTAAAATGACAAAGAGCGTCTGTTGACGTCAGTAGTTGGCGATACGCCCAACCCCAATCCTAACCTATAAAGGCTCACACCATATTTTTCGAAAGAGTGTTTTCCCATATGGCACTCAAAAGAACGCCGTTTGCATATCTTAAGGTGGCACAATTCAATTACAAGGGGGGGGGGGGCTGAATTAAAAAAAGTATATATATTGTCAGATTAAATTTTCGTGAAATAAATAATTGTCTGAAGGACATATTGTAAATAATTAATTAATGGCCCTTAAACAAATGGTCAAGCCGAGATCCAACTTTGAGAAAAAAATCCTTTTGCTTGAGACAGAGTGTTAAAACAATAAAGTTTATTAGATGTTTTAATTCAAACAATTAATATAATTGAATACCCAGCAAAGACAATACTTTTTAAAAACATTTGTACAACGTCGGTCCAACGTCTTCGACGTTGGACCAACATTGTAAAAATGTTATTAAAAAGTTTTGTCTTTACTGGGTAGTAGCCCCTTTACCGTGTAGTTGGTTGTAGGTCCACTTGGTAGTTTGTGATCTCCATGTGTTCTCAGGCCTCATCACCCCGCAGTTTGTGGTCACCAGAGCGGATAATAGCAACAGAACCACACAGGTCTGGTACATCGTGATCTCGCTGGTTGTCTCAATCTGGACGGTCAAAAAGTGAGGGCGAACCTACTCGACCGGTATTAGTAATAAAAACACTGACTGAATTAGCAAAATACAATTTGACTTTGTCTGCAGTTTGTATCTGCGCCCTACGAAATCAAAATTCTATGTGCGCCCTGAACAAGAGTAAGCAGCCAATGAGCACTTCGCTCTGTCTCTGTGCGGGGGAAGGGAAGACTTATTTTTCTGTTGACGCTGAAGCTGTAAAATATGAGATTGTTGCTAACAGGTATCCAGATGTGAAAAACTGAGAAGATCACCTTGCCGATTCTGTCCTATTCGTCAGCTAATAGCAGACAAACCACGTGATTCACAGTGTCCTCTGTCGCGGAGACGTTGGAGCAGGTTGTTTTATTGATGGCCCACCGTCTACGACGCTGGCCCAACAAAAAAAACCCATTTGGTTCAATGTCTTATGTTTGCCGGGGAGAAGGGCCCAGTAAACACAAAACATTTGTATGACTTTATGCAATGCTGGACCAACGTCGAAGACGTTGGGCCGAAATTGCATAAATGTCATACAAATGTCTTGCGTTAGCTGGGGGATGCATGGATCACCCACGTAACCCAGTGAACACTAGACACCAGCCTAATGATGGCTCAGCTTTGGGCCAGTGTCGTAGACGGTGTCCCAACGTCATACCAGCATTGGGCCCATCTATCGTGTTTTACTTGCCATGGTCCTTACCTGTATCGCTATAGGAGGGATGAAGGAAGATATGAGATGTTGATACAATGCTGTGTAAATGTTGGGCCAGCGTCGCAGACGTTAGCCCAACCTTAAACCAGCATTGCGTCGCCGGGAGGATGCTGCGAGATGCACCACCTGATCTCCGTAACCATGACAATCAGAATCTCATAACCATGTCAACACTGTATCAATGCTGGGGCAGAGTCAGATGTGATGGCCCAGCGTTGAAAGATGATCTGCCAATCATCATATTACATCTATGAATCCATACACACCTAATATCACACCTGACACACAATGTTAGTCCAATGTTAGTCCAATGTGGTGTAGGCGTCATCCCAGCATGCCGTGTGTCTAATTGGGCTGGTTTAGCTAATCCCTTCACAAGCCTCCCACACTGTTGTCTGGCAAGGTGTTACTCGATCCATAATCAGGTGCGGGGCCGAAATGGAGCACGCGACAACAGAAAACTAATCTGGACATTTATTACCAAATATCAAGCCGAATTAAGCATCTTTGCGATTCTAGACCGACTTCTACACAGGACAAAATCGCTGGCCGAAATGAAGCACGAACAAAATAAATATAATATAATCATGTAAAAACCAGGTATCAAACTGAATTAAATCTTTGTGTCATTGTAGGCCTACTTTTAAACACGACACTGGTACTGATTTTAATTATATTCATCGTGCATATTTTCAAAATAACAGGTTTGTTAGATTACGATACTAATTTCGTGTACATACATGTAAAAATGTAAAGGTGCAGGTTTATAGTCTGATGTTAAGTCTGATGACCTATAATCCGACTTTACATTTCACCCCCTGGTCACTGGACCTGTCCATTCGTGTGCCACTTCAACTCCACGAGGAGCATACAGTTCTGCAGCCATTTCGGCGCATTGAACTTATCGTACACATTACCATCTCTGTCCTACCAGGTACTAATTTTCACCAATTTAAGTAGGACCTAATTTGATTACTCAAAGCGCTGAATCAATTTTGTATAAATCATGGAGACCAAAGGTTTATTTCAATTTGAAATCAGCATAATTGGCTTAGTTAGCTATCTTTGCTTCATTTGAATACCTATGTTATGGGTCTACGGCCATTAGAAATAATTTTATTCTTTCAGTGCGGGGATCGTCTTTATACGTCAGAATCTGACGTCTACAGACGTCAGATTATGACGAATAAAAACGGTCCTCGCGCTGAAAGGGTTAAGCCGTATATCTAATAATAATAATATACAGTTATATGGCGCCATATCCAAACTTAATTTGCTCTTTGGCGCTACAAACAAAAATGTCAATAAACATGATCAACTTGGTACATTGAGGTTAAAAATTATAGCATCTCCACAAGTATGCGATATTGAACAAATAACTTTTTAAGTGTCGCTTAAATTGATCAAGTTTGTTACAGATTCGTATGTGATATGGTAATTTGTTCCAAATTAAGGGGGCAGCTTTATTAAATGATCTATCACCATATATTTTTAACTTTGTGAGAGGCACCACCAACAGATGTTTGGTGCGCAACGGGCGACATGGAGAATAAGGGATGATAGTCTTTTAGATAACTGGGTGCTAGGCCATGTTGCGCTTTGAAGCAAAGAATAAGAAGTTTATATTTTATACTTTCTCTGATTGACAGCCAATGTAATTGTTTCAAAAGAGGTGTCACATGATCAAATTTCTTTCTTCGATATATAATCCTTGCTGCACTATTTTGAAGTTGTTGTAGTTTTAAAACACAGCTATTTGGCAAGCCATACAAGAGATAATATGTACTGGTCTAGGACCACAAGTCTTAACCCTTGAAGTGATCAATTAAATCATTTAAATTTTTACCCACCTGAAGTTGTGTCTCGCTAACGCGACCCAGAACTACAAGTGGGTGAAAATTACTCATATTTGTTTAATTTGAGACCAAGCATTTGCAAATCTTTATGCTTAGACGTTCATTTAGTTCAAAATAACAGTGCATTGATCGCATAATAAATGAAATGAATCGGGCTTTAGGCCACCTTTGTGCACATATAGGCTAAACTGGGCCAGGAGAACCTCCTGAGGATGGTGAGATGATTGAGATGACACTGTTCTCCAGACACAGGATTCGAAATTCGAAATTCTGAGGCCGAGCACGCTACCTCTCGGTCACGGAGGCTCCCCACAATACTAACTTTCACACGTGGATGGGGAAGAAACATTTTTGTTTCTTTCAAACCGCCGAGACCGGGAACCGAACCCCGTGATGGCATAAAAAACAGGTTAAAAACGAGCATAGTCGACTTACGGATTCGGGCTTAGCAGGCTGTGAATTTCAGGTGGTGTTTGTAGCGGTACACTATTTGTATTTGGACCTGCGAGTGGCCCTGTGCAAAAATAACTCCACAAGGCCGCCATTAACGTGATCGCCTAGTCGCTTTGAGAGGGGGAACAAATGATGTTTAAAGTCGTCATAAATGTCTTAGTTATTTCTCTTCCAAATCATACTGCTTCATATTATATTCATTCGAATAGCTATGTTATTGGTCTACGGCCATTAGAAATATTTGACTCTTTTAGATCGACTTTAGACGTCAGAATATGACGTCTAATGACGTCAGATTCTGACGTATAAAGTCGGTCCCCGCGCTGAAAGGGCTAAGCAGATTATTGCCGAATGCTGATCTATCAATTTGACGATCCGAACGTCAAGGTCAATCATAATCTCTTTCCGGATCACCGGATAGCTCAAGTCGTTGTTTGGATCAGTCTATTTTAGAGCCATTATCTGTGCTACGAAATTAGTATGCTTTGTGTTCTTATTAGACGCAACATCTAAAGATAGGTGTCCGCCGGGGTTTGGTTATATATAGTTGCGTTTTGACAACGGGTGGTATTATAGCAGGTGGGTCGTCACATTCGCTGACTACAGGTTGTAGGCTCACCCGCATGCGCAGCATGGTCAACATTATAAAGAGTGGGGTTTGTCAAGAAGTTATTATTTTGAATCAGTGAAGCGAAACGACTGACCTGCTTTTTAACCCTTGTCCTACTGAATTGTTTGTTACCAATTTCCAGTATTCATTTCAAGCTTGGAATTGCGTCAGGAATTCCAGCTTCAAATGAAAAGAACCAGTTGTATTTATAGAAAATAAACAGATCCAAAATTAAACTATTTGGTTAAAGCAGCTCTGTCGTTTTGCTTCACTGAACAATAATATTTACATTGCGGCGAACCCCTGGCCGTTGACCATAATGCGCATGCGGGTTGGCCCACAATGCTTACTCAGTAAATCCAGACGACCCACCTACTTCTGGTAACTGAGCACCTCTGATATTGATTTAGGTGACATTTCAGCAGAATTAACCCTTAACCCTTCAAGCCCTCACAATGCATTAAAGCATCATTTTACATCCCTGAAGACGGACCTAATTTTCCTACAACTAGGTGTTTTAGAAGGACAATTTCCATGAAACTGGCTCACCAATACATGGCAATTCTCTTTAATTTGTCATCCACTACAAGTAGAGAATTGCGACAGCAATTCGCAGCTTGTAGTGGATGAAGATGACAATGGTAAATTCAGGCTTGAAAGGGTTAAAGCGCAAAGACATGTTTTATAATCCATAGAGACCAAAGGGTTTTTGTCATTTTGCAATCATCATAAATCTTTGTTAGCTTTTCCATCTTAATTTGAATACCTATGGTATGGATCTACCGCCATTATAAATATTTCACTCTCTTTCAGTGTTGCGATCGACTTTAGACATCACAATTGGCCGGCTGCGATGGCTCGACTGGGACCAGGTTTGAACCCCGGCCGAGCCGGATATTTGTCATCGCGGTTGTGTATATATAGTGCTCCAAACTGTTCAAAGGCCCGGAGTGTACAGTGCTGCCTGTGGTACTGTGCACTATAGAGAACCCTTGAAGTCATTCTAAATAAGAGTAGGGCATAGTTGCGCCTATGGGCCTCCTTCTGTCGCGATATTGCCATGATTGTGCAGAAAGCAACGTAAAGCAATATTCACTCACTTACTCACTCACTCACTCACTCACTCACTCACTCACTCACTCACTCACTCACTCACTCACTCACTCACTCACTCACTCACTCACTCACTCACTCACTCACTCACTCACTCACTCACTCACTCACTCACTCACTCACGTCAGAATCTGACGTCTACATTCTAACGTCTAAAGTCGATCACAGCGCTGTAAGGTTTGAAACTGGCTTAAAACGTATATGCTATAACGGCCCTGGCAAAGGGGTATAGAACGTATGAATTCAAATTTAGCTCTGTGCGATTCTTAGGTCTATACTGGCCACGAGAAAAATACTAGTATCCATGGGGACAGCGGAGAGCCAACGAATTTAAATAGTGGTCTCCAAAAATACCTTTCTTTTTCCGCTGATTGACTACTGAATGAATGAAGTAACAGTACAAAATGTTAGGTATGTTTTATTTCGTTGAATCACCACTTTACTGAACCATATTTACCATATTTGCTGAACATGGAATTAGGTGTATTATCCAACATCATCCTATCACAACAGACTGAGAGAAGTACACAAACGGAACAAGTATTCCGAATTATAGAATTTTCACCCACTTGAAGTTGTGTCTCGCTACCGCGACCCACAACTTCAAGTGGGTGAAAATTAGTTTAAATTTGAGACCAAACTTGTGCCAATTTTGCTGTTTAAACATTTATTTCGCTTACAAAAACAGTGATATAATCGGCTAATAAAACAAATCACAAACGACTACAGTCCATCTTCCTGGCAGCAAGTCTTGACACAGCGAGGCCGTCAGGCCAAGCTTTGCTGAATTAGCCATACCATCCACCTATTGGGGTAGGGAGGAAGAATTAGATATTGAATATTCATTAGTTTTTCAAAAAATGTCTTTTTATTGTTGGCCCGCTGTCTGCGACGTTGGCTCACCATTAATTCAACCCTCACGCACGTGTCGGTGAGATGTGGTGGTCTGTGTCTGAGACGTTTCCGGTGAGCTACTCGGCCAGCAGACATGTGTTGCTTAATGTAGGGCCGGTGTCGTAGACAGTGGCCCCACATTAAAACAACACTCATGCCAGAGGTCAAACAGAAAAAATAGAAAGTCCCCACTCCAATAGGCGGATTCAACACTGTTACAGCTAGGTCGGTCTACGACCTCAGGAGTAGCTGGTCTACGACCTCAGGAGTAGCCAGCCTTGCAGAGGAAGATGCTACAGTCGTGCTCAGCGTTTACAGCATAATTAACCACAACCACCAATGTAATACAATATGGTTGAATCTAAGAATAGAAATCAAGGATATTTGATGTGAATGAGTGGATGATTAAATTATATTATTGATAAATGTATCCAACTGACCCACAAAATAAGACAGTGATAGATGCTGTTTTAATGTTTGGCCAGCGTCATGACGATGGACCAACACTAAAACAAAAGTGAGTGTTATAATAATATGAAAATCATCGCAATATTATCGCGATGTTTCTCATATATAATCTAACCACACTTAAATATTTATTTATTATTAATATAATTATTATACAACCTATACTTGCCGTCAAATTAACCAGGATCGCATGATTTTCGGCGATTTCTCCGTCAATTCTAAACCGATTTCCTTGAAATTTTGCAAAGGCCATTTTCTACTCAAATCCTAACAGCCCTGAAAATTTCGTAAAATTATATAGCGTATTTCAAAAGTTAGACCATTTGACATGTAGTAAATTAAAATTACGACGTCCCTCTATAACCCTATTAATATAAACTAACTCTTGAATTTTATTACATGCCGAATGGTCTAACTTTTAAAATATTAAATATAATTTTGCGAATTTTTTACCGCTGTTAGGATTTTAATAGAGAATGGCCTTTACAAAATTTCAAGGAAATCTGCTCAAACTTGACGGAGAAAACGCCGAAAATCATGCTATCCTGGTTGATCAATTTTAACCCTTGTGTTGCTGGGACCTATACATTTATTTTAACCCTTGTGTTGCTAGAACCGTATATATCTATTTTAACCCTTGTGTTGCTGGGACCTATACATTTATTTTAACCCTTGTGTTGCTAGGACCGTATATATCTATTTTAACCCTTGTGTTACTGGGACCGTATATATCTATTTCAACCCTTGTGTTGCTGGGACCTATATATCTATTTTAACCCTTGTGTTGCTGGGACCTATATATTTATTTTAACCCTTGTGTTGCTGGGACCTATATATCTATTTTAACCCTTGTGTTGCTGGGACCGTATATATCTATTTTAACCCTTGTGTTGCTGGGACCTATATATCTATTTTAACCCTTGTGTTGCTGGGACCTATATATTTATTTTAACCCTTGTGTTGCTGGGACCTATATATCTATTCTAACCCTTGTGTTGCTGGGACCGTATATATTTATTTTAACCCTTGTGTTGCTGGGACCGTATATATCTATTTTAACCTTTGTGTTGCTGGGACCGTATATATCTATTTTAACCCTTGTGTTGCTGGGACCTATATATCTATTTTAACCCTTGTGTTGCTGGGATCGTATATATCTATTTTAACCCTTGTGTTGCTGGGACCTATATATTTATTTTAACCCTGGTCCAGTATAGCCTATATATGCACAAAGGTGGCCTAAAACCCCATTCACTTTCATGAATATAAAAAAATAAAGTTTACATAAATGAAAATGGCTTGAGAATTGAGTGAGTAATCTGCGAAAACCTTTCATTTTGACAATCCCCCACCGTTGGACAGACTATAGAAATATAAAATAATAATATAAATAAAATAGTAATATGACAGCCGCACAAGTATAAGGCTGGATTTGTTAACGCAATTTCCAGGTTCAAATGACGAATACATACATTTTGAAATACATTAAATCTCCCAGATTAGAATATTTCAGTAAATTACTTAGCACTTAGTACCATACATATTTTATACAATTAATATAAAGGCTTTCCGTCCAGGCTTGCACAAAAACTGAAAACAACGTGTGGCGGACCACTGTATAGAGACTTGTGTAGACAGAACTGCCAGCATAAAGCAAGGCACAACATGCAAAATGACATGAGCTGACATATCATACACAGAGCTCTGTGTAGCCTGTTCCAACCAGACACAGACGGCACGCGTGTATCCAAATGCCGACAGTTCTCCCTGCAAAGACGAGGACTTGACCCGATGTTGTTTCAATGTTGGTCCAGCGCCGTTGGCGGTGGGCCAATATTGAAACAACATTAGGTCAAAACCTCGTGTTTGTTGGGCTCCCCACAGGTGTTTGTCTACACCCAACCCTCCCCCTCCATGATATTTTCGCCTGCCGATCACGGTACTTTAAGCAATACAGCCAGCCAATCACAAGCTTACTACAATACTTGCAATTGAGAGTGGGGACATATGACATCATCCATATGCAAATTTTAACATGCGAAGTAGCAGTGTCTACGGCGGGCAGTGTAACATATCAAGGCACCAGCACAAATTTACGTCTGTGTGTTTGCAGTAAGGTTTACTATGAGGTAGGCCTGCAGCATTGAGACACGTGTTTTGGCATTGTAGACAGAGAGCTGTTGTGATGACCTGTTAACTCTACAAACATCTGCCACTACTATGGCAGACATAAAGGCTCCCACATACTGCAAAGACCACCCGCGATTGCCTAAAATGCGAACGTCGTGGCAGGTTTAAAAAATCGCAGACAAGCTGGTTCTACGACAGCAGCATATCACACCAGGAAGACTTTGGTGTCGTAAGCTATAGCAGCGACCCTAGTGGTGATCGTGTAGGCCCCCTAGTGGGTGTTCCGGAAGCAATATTGAGACACTACTATCGCGTCGCAGGACATGCACATAGCAACGGCCAGCTACGACGGCTAAGGTGGGCCACGACTAAGACTGTACATGTTTAGTCATGAATACAGCTTCCGACGTGAAAAAATCGACATAATCGCAGTCGTGGGAGTGGCCACACCGCACCATTTGTTTAAGATCATCGTTGCATCTAAAGCAATCGGGGACGGTTCTTGCAGTGTGTGGGAGCCTTTAGCTTTCAAAACAAAAACACACTTCAGTGTTGTGGTAAACAAACACAAGCGAACTGGTAGCGGACCAAGTCCTTTGAGTGACATTATGGCTTGTAACGTATAATGTAGTGGTCTTGTAGGACCAGTGTTTATTGCACAATATTGAATATGAAAGGGTGTATCTGCCACTTTATGTAGTGGCAGATACACCCTTTGATATCCAAGGCGACTTTATGATGTTGAATGTTCTATCCCAGTCGTGACCTTATCAGGATGGGGCTAACAAGGGGACTATATGATGTTGAATGTTCTATCCCAGTCGTGACAGCATCAGGATGGGGCTAACAAGGGGACTATATGATGTTGAATGTTCTATCCGAGTCGTCAGCTCATCAGGATGGGGCTAACAAGCAAATTCGCTGTAGAAAAACTGTGATAGAATCTGCAAATAAAAACAAACAACAAAATACATGAAGCATCTTCTATTTATTTTATACTTATCTTATTATATACGATTAGATGCGAAGCTTCTGCAATTTATTTCGATGTTGTGACATTTGATCATCTATAATTAGTAATAATATGTTTTAACATAGACAAAGTGCTGAAGAAAATTAGTTATAATAAAATACTTTAAGGCATTTTTGTTTACGACTGGAAGATATTGTTTCTGGACGTAAAAGATGTTTTACATCCGATTTTGTTAGTGGCCAAGCTGGATTGTCAACCATTAATCGCACAAATTAATTTAAGTGAACATCACTGCATCCAGGAAAGTTACATGCGAAACAAAAAAACAAGAAATGCCTTGGCCTTTAGCATTGTTTTCAAAATCTGCGTAATGAAAAAACAAATTGATATTGATTTCTATTGCATGGAATCACCGTTGACTTCAACGTCAAAAATTGATTTACACATTTGAATGGTTGAAGGACATTGTGGAAGTGTAGTATTTTCTGATAAATAACATAGATATTTGTAGTTACCTGATATATTGTTGATAGTTTTGTTATCTTTCAGGTAGATACCCAGGTAATATACCGGCATCCCTGATAGGAAGATGACGACACTGACGCCTGTAGTGATGGGGTCGGCGATAAAACTAAATAGAATGGTGCAGAACAAGAACAGCATCCCCAACACGATCAAAGGCCAAGGCACCTGTAAAGCATACAACACTAGGTGAAATAACATTCACGACACGATCAGTGGCCAAGGTACCTGTAAAACATACAACACAAGGTTAAACAACACCCCATCACGATCCGCGGCCAAGGTACCTGTAAAACATAAAACACTAGGTGAAACAATCTCCCCAGCACGATCAGTGGCCAAGGCACCTGTGGAACATACAACCACCTTCCTTTTGACATAGATTTTAATGTCCAATGTCGATCTCCGCACTAAAAGAGTAAAATATTTATAACATAGATATACAAATGGAACACAAGGAGCTAACTAAGACATTTATGATGATTTCTAATAAAAAAAACTTTGGTCTCCATAGTTCATACAAAATAATTCAACGCTTTAAGGGGTAACCCTTGTCCTGCTGAATTGCTTCAATTGTATTTTACGTCATTTCAAGCTGGAATCGCTAACGCAATTTTCAGCTTCAAATGACAAAAAATATTACTATTTATGAAAAATACATATGTCTAAAATTAAATTATTGGATCAACTAAGCATCTACTAAAAACTATTTTATCAAAATTAAGTGATATCTGTATTGATCTAAAACATCCCTAACCCCTTATATATCCGGGCATAGCAGGACAAGGGTTAACACACTTGTCCTAAACGTATAATAGCAATAACTAGAAGGGACTTTTTAAGTAACAATAATGTTTGGACTAGGTTTATGAGTTTTTTGTTGGCCACTTTGAATTTTGTTGGGTTTTTTTATTATGACAGATTGATTGGAATTTTTCTTATGTTTTTTTGGTAGCTATTTTGAATTGGAATTTTAGATATCAGACTTCGGACTACAGACTTTCAGAGATCAGGAGTTCTCATTGAGCTTTTGTACTTTTAAATGGATACAGTACAGACAGTGGGGGGGGGGGGGCACACGATATGTGGCAGCAATTACCGTGTGTTACGAAACGGACACACCTGACCTGGCACGGGGTGAGCGTTGAACACCGTTTAGTGTGGACGCCACAGATCGATGGCTTAATCACACCTCGTTAAGATAAGCAGGTGACCATTGTTCTGCTAAAATAATGGGCACGCCCACCAGCCTTCCCGTCTGAACCCTTGTAGTACCATCACCCACATATTATATCCTCACACATTAAAGTGTGTAAATTACAATTACGAGCCATATTTTTCATCCTACATATCATTTTATATGTTTGGAAGATGTTTTATCAATTAAACTATTTCATAGTGATTTAAAGAATACAAATGAACTTAAGTTTCCAAAGTTTGCTGAAAGTTCGAGTAGCGATAGCTATAATAAATAATTTTAACTTGTGGGACTAAAGTTTATCTAGCAGATATATTAGTCAGGGTCCATTTTTCAAAAAGAGGCATTCTTAAAGTTTGTAAGGCATTTTTTAGTAGGATTTGTCTCGCAATTGTTTTTACACAATTCGGATATGCTGATTCAAAATCTGCCCCATGCCAAGCTCTATTTTTAGTTTTTCCCTTTCAAAATTGCAAAACAAAATGGCCGCCAAAATAGCAGATAAAGTCTCAATTATCATGATTATACATCATGTCTGGGGGCACAGCGGACACACAAACTTGACTTTCGTGTTCAAAATAACATTTTTGTTTTGAGGAATTTCATGTTCTAAGACCTGGTCAACTATCACGCAAAAAATCCAAGATAGCCGCCAATAATACAGAAAGTACCATAACGTTTTTCTGAAAGTCATAGAAAGTTGTTTTTGGTAGCTGAATATAAGTTTTTAAAACTAATAAATCTAGTACAATACAGTAATAATCTCTAACTTTTATATTACATGTAGTTTTAGAGAAAAAATCAAGATGGCCCCCAGTTATACAGCAAGTACTATAACCATTTTTCTAAATATCGTAGGAAGTTATTTTTGACGCTTAAATGGTTTTCTGATACAAAAAAATTACACAGCATTAGAAAACTAACCTTCCATGTTACATGTAGTTACGGGGAATGCAAAAAATATGATTATTTAAAAACAACACATTAACTATGAGGAAATTGCACAAAAATAGCTCATCACTGTAGCTACATAGGCTTGCTGTGTATATCTCAGATTTGCATGAATGTCAATGCCATCATCTTGCATAATGATAATGCTAGAATAGTCACCCTCATCAATATATTGATAATATATTTGTGCAGCTTCGGAATTGATGTAGCGATTCCATGATAGGACGCCATTGGCTACTTTCTCGTGGTCCTAATTCACACTTAATCAAACTAAATGTGATAGTTCTTAAGGTTGAGCAGGAAGCTTTTACACGAGAACTAGTTGCAGTTGTCCATCAATGAAGCTCCAACCACAATCTCGTAGATGTTCATAATATTATTATCCGGCCAGAGCTGTATTTATTGCTAAACGGGCCTAAAATACAACGGAAACAATATCCACTTTTTGTGGTAGGGGTTATTGACGAAGAGGATACATTGAAATACTCAAATTAGCTTAAGTTCTAGTTCTGGATGTTTATGAATTATTTTAAATGTCTTTATTTTAGAATTGATGTGCTGGTGTTGTGGAAGCCATTGAGACGGTTGAATGGTACGATAAATATCACCATGGAATATTGTGCATGGAAATGTTTTTGATGTAGGATACATGTGTCTTGCATAGTTTATTAGTTGATCAATGTTTATTACAAAAGAATATAATAGATAAGTAGTAAATACTCTGTATTAATGATAATAAATCTACTATGTCTGGAGGAGACATATAGTTATTAGGGACCTAAATATCTTCAGTCCATCATATGATTGTATCACTTTATATATGGTAAGACTTATTGTCTTTAACATTGATACCTCTTTCTGCAAAATAGGGTGATCGCTCCCATACCACTTCAAGACACACCTGAACCTGTTGGGTTATTGTATATTATGTGAGAGTGAGAGCTTATATCTGATTAGAAGCATGCATGACCAGAACCTACTGATTCCTCATACATTCCACCATATCACGACCACATCTAGAAAGTTTATGTATTTTATGTTAATCTTCATAAAAACATCCTGATCGTGCTACGAACGGTGTTATTGCCCCAATTACCACATATTTTGCATCATATCTTGTTGTAATAGTGTACCCAACAATCTTTGGTGACTTGTTCATGACACTCTATAGCAATTAGTTGCCAAGACATCTTCTGAAGATGGTGTATGTTCATACTATATTTATCAAATAAATTCATCGTCAGTATTTTCAACATCACCCTAGCATGTCCTCAACCATCAATCTTATATGCCCAAAACATTATTTAAGTCAACTTCTGCATCAAATCATATCGTGTAACTGTATTTTATCATAGTAATTGATGGTGATATCATTTATCTCATTCAAGTTAGGGGAGTGGAAATATGTGTAGCCTACATAACGATTTTGTGTGGATCTCTGAGCCGATGGTTGGGACTTTATTCGTTCAATTATGTCTGAAAACTGTGTTATCAGCGCATTACCAGGCTTTTGTACGGTATCTATTCTGATCAAAAATATAAAAAATAAGATGACACTATTATCATGATTATGCAAATTGTCAATCCGATTGAGAAACATAATTTTTATGTTATGTGTACGTTTTAACCAGCACAATATACCTAGTAACAAGAATCATAAATTGTTAAATTTAAACGACTTTTTGTCTCAATAGGAACGGAACATGTATGTGTGTCATTATTGCCATGGTTATGCAGACCACCTTGACAGATTAACTTCATGTTTTGCTTAACCCTAGTACAGGGCTTGGGCAGGAGGGTGCCACCCGTGGCCAACGCACATTTAAATAATTGCTTTCTTCCTTACGGTACTGTAAAAACACGATGCAGGGGGATACAACATAGGCCACATACTAATAGGCCTAGAACGGATATATGGTGAGCGACAGGTTATCTAGTGCCGGAAAGTGATCAACAATCATAAAACATTTTTTGTCAATAGTCTAAACATTTTTACAACATGCCGGATATTACGTTTGTTTCCCTCGGCTTCTGAATGTGAAATAATGACTTTATTAGAAAAATCATTATTATTACACTGGACTACGATGTGTCGTTTTCTTGGCGCAACATGTGTTTTTTTCACCATAACTTTGTGAAATATTGATAATATATGTTATCACGGCTCTGAATTGGTTTCCCGGGTGTGAGAAACCTATATGTAGACACCAAAAACACATCTCTACGTTATTTGGAAGCAAAGTTATGGCACATTGCCCTGCAGTGGCGACCATTTTGGATTTTCTCCTCTAGCGGCAAACGCACAAAGTGAAATTCAGGGGACTTCAAGTATGTTGCTCAGGTTGGTTTTAATACACCAACATTATGTCTTTATGTTCATTGTAAGCCAAGCCGTGATGTAAAGTTGTGACATTTTCACTAATTTTGGCGGCCATTTTGTTTTTGAATTTTGAGTAGGAAAAACACAAGAAATAGCTTGGCAAGTCAGAAATTTCGAAAATGGGCCCTGACTATATTGAGAGATGAAACAATCCAACCAAGGTAATCTTCAACGTTTACTTACAATATATTATTCAGCGTTAATGAGTATTTTGTGTTTTTAATGTATTCATGTTTTTAACCAGTAATATTATAATTTTTATTGCAATGGTTTGTTTTGAATGACTACATGTCATGTACTATTTATGTGTAATGTTCCCGTCTGCTGTCATAATTTTTGTCATAATTGCATACGGTGGTCCAGCATCAAACCAGCATTGCATTAAAGTGGCATGTTTGTCATACCCAGACGCTCGCTAACAGACTGTTAGACGAGTGGCCTCTGAGGCATGCCCTGCTGAGTTAGGTAGATGTTTTTTTTAGTATTTATAATGATACAACAAACTCACATTCCTCAGTTCATCGGTGACATACATAGGACATACACCATCAATCAAAATGAAATTATTTCATTGCTTTCATCATAGAAAAAACCCATAGAGGGCTATAAAACGGCTACCATTCAGAAACGGCCTAGAGAAAAAAGACATGTAAATGTGTTATGGTCAGCTGTGAAAGATTTTGAAAATATTTTTTCTCCTAAAAAATAACTTATATACAAATGTTTTATAATTATGTAAAAAAACGTCAATAATCTAGGCACAGCGCCAGGACGCATATCAGATCATAGTGGCTGACAAATGTTTTCCGGGGATATATTCATTTTTACTGTGTAATAATACTTTTTTTGTTATTAATTTAAAACCATGTTTGAACGTGGTTTTCAAAGCATATATTTATTTATATGCGAACAGTTAACACCTAGTGCACCCTTGGCTTCACAAGGTGCAATTACAGCACTGATTAGCAGGAAAAGGCAGTGGTGTCAGTGCGTCAGCTAGGTGTCATAAACATCCCAATATAAATTACTAACTTTTAAAATTTTCATCGTACAAGCTCGTAATAAATATCACCAGAAAGCTTATTCATTACTCAAAAAAATGATTTAAATTATATTATGATTGCACGTTAACTCGCAAAGTTATTAATTTAGAAAGGTAAGCAGGGTTTATCAGTGTTGGCGTGGCTGAGGCATAACAAGTAGTTAGCGAGGTGTGACAACACAAAACAGTTGTATAACATTTATACAATGCTCGACCAACGTCGAAGACGTAGTGCCGGCATTCTCTAAATGTAATACAAATGTTAAGTATTTACTGGGCGATACAAATTCCTAACTTTAACTAAGATATAACGTCTTCGGCACGCGAGGAAAATATAGGCTAGATCCAATCCGAGTAGCGTCAATTAAGCAGTATGTAAACATGCAGCAGCCAACAAAACATGGGAACGATTGCGGCGTCCAGTAAGACAGTAGTTACATTAGCTAATTAGCACTTCAGAAAATTAGTAAAAATATAAACATTGCCGTTGCTAATAAACAAATTGTAAAAATACAATCATATTTTAAGTTTGTGAATAAAATAATACTTTGATAATTGTATTTTTCGTGACTTATTAATAAATCATTGACTGGTAAGAGAGGTCAGGTTAAACTGGCTTATCTGAACAGCAGTGCATAGCGTTATCACCTCGTACGTCTGCGTTTGATCCACCTGCCGCGTGCCTCACTCTAACACCACCCCCCTGTGCAGGGTGACGCGACGTGGAGGTGCGCAGTGCCCTAAAAAGTGTGACAGGGGTGTGCGTCGCTCACTAATGTTTGTGCCCCCCCCCCCCCACTGTCTGTACTGTATATATTTGTTTGTCAAATGGAATCGTATTCAGAGTGCTCAGTACACACATTGACTTGTCTGTCTGTTGATTTAGTGTTTTATCATTGTTTGCCACGCTAGCCCGACTTTAAACATTGAGTCGACGTTTTTAGTTTGAATGGAATTGCAACTGTTATTTTAATTGTCTGATGTAGTATTAAGGAGATTTCTACTGTCCATACCAAAATCGCAATATTGGCTCAATACTGGGCCACTGTCTGCGGCGCTGGCGCGGCATTGAAACATTACTGAATAAATGTATTTTAATTATTATATGTAGGGGTGCTCAAAGGGTGTCGGTATAGAGTCGCCTATAACAAAAGGTCAAACATCCAGTGAATGGGGCTTCATGTACATCATTCAACCGACATCTATCCACATAGTGATCCAGAAAATCCTGAATAAATCCGGAAGAACAACTGGGAATTCTTCAGAAAGATATAACACACCTTTTCAATACCTAAGGATCATTGTGCCAAGGTTGAAGTTGATTGGATGAAAACTAGGCAGAAAAAGCACTCCAACGTTTGGATATGGCCATTTTGAATTGGAATTTTAGACTTCAGACTTTGGAATTCGGACATCAGACTTCAAATTTCAGAGATCAGAAGTCCCCACTGAGCATTTGTACTTTTATATAGATATATATTTGTTTGTCAAATGGAATCACATTCAGAGGGCCCAGGACACACATTGACTTGTCTCTCTGTTGGCTGAATGTTGTATCACTATCTGCGACGTTGGTCTAACATTAAAACAACATTGGATCGACGTTTCGTGTATGCTGGAATTACAACTGTTATTTTATTTTTTAATGTAGCATTTAAGAGGTTTCTACTTGCGCAAATATGCTATTTGCGCACCACTTGCACAAGTACTTGCACACTTATACACTTAAGCACTTGCGCAAGTACTTGCTCACTTGCGTATTTACGCAATTGCACAGGCAGTTGCGCAGTTGCGCATGTACACACTTGTACGAGTACTTACCGAAGCACTTGCACACTTGCACAAGTCCTTCCGCACTTATGCACTTGCGCATGTACTTGCGCACTCGCATACTTGTGCACTCGCCAACTTGTGCACTCGCCAACTTGTGCACTCACACACTTGTGCACTTGCGTACTGGCACAAGTACTTGCACACTTATGCACTTGTGTATGTACTTGCGTACTTTCGCACTTGCACAAGTACTTGCACACTTATGCACTTACGCATGTACTTGCACACTTGCATACTTGTGCACCTGCCTACTTTCACCTTGAGCAAATACTCGTGCAAGTACTTGTGCAAGTACTTGCGCAAGTATTTGCGCACTTGTATTATTGCATACTTGGGCACTAGCGCAATTACTTACGCACTTGCGCATGTACTTGCAGATGTACTTGCACACTTGCGTATTTGTGCAAGTACTTGTGCACTTACACACTTGTGCCCTTTCACATTTGCATAAGTATTTGCGCACTTAAACTCTTGCGCACTTCCTTTTTGTACTTTTAAACAGACAGATATTTGCTTGACAAATTGACGTACATTCAGTGTGCCCGGTAAATACATTAACTTCACTCTCTTTTGGTTTATTGCTGTATCACTGTCTGCGACATAGGATCAATATTGAAACAACATTAGGTCGACATTTCATGTTTGATGGAATTACAACTGTTATTTTAGTTGTCAAATGTAGCACTTAAAATATTATTCAAGGTCGATTCAATGGTGGGCATCCGACCAAAGACTGGCCTTGCATTGAAACAGCATTAGGCAAAGGTGACTCTTTTAATAAATATCGCATTTAAAGGATTAATAGTGCGACTCAGCCCGGACATACTGCCCACATTTCAGCCTGAGTCTACTCATACAATGAATGTGGCTTAACCCGACATGCACAACATTGAACCTTACATCATTGAACCGACATCGATCCACATATTGTGATCCAGAAAATCCTGAATAAATCCGGAAGACAAACTGAGAATTCTTAAAAAAGTCTTGGCAATAAACCTCAATACATGAGGATCATAGTGCCAAGGTTTAAAGTCTATTGGATGAAATAGCACATCATTGGAGAAATAGCACATCATAATCCCTCTACATGCACATCATTGACCCGACATTAATTAACACTTAGTGATCCAGAAAATACTGAATACATCCGGAAGAACAACAGGGGATTTTTTAAAAAGATATATCATAGAGCATGACCATCTGAGGAACATTGTGTCAAAACTGCAAGGCGATTGCATGAAAACTGAGGGAGAAATAGCACTCCAACATAGATAAATAAAAACGAGCAAGAACCAAAGCAAACTCAATATCAGTTTGCCAGGATTATTTTATTATCTAAATATGTTTAATGTGTGCACATGTAAGTCCCATCTAGTTAAGTTTAGTAGTATTACTTCGATTAGACTGTTACCCTGGTGGAACGAATTTTAATTTCTGAGAATACAAAAAAATTATTCCGCATGATATGGTACACGTTTCTGTAATACGGAAGTCAATACGGGTAATACAGGTTCTGACGATTTGTAATGTGACAAAATGAAATGAAATGAAATGAATCGGGCTTTAGGCCCCGAAGTGTGGGAGTTTAGGCATGGTCTAAGAAGAAGTAAAACATTTATAATGGCCGTACACCCATAACATAGGTGTTAAAATGAATCGGAAAGAACTAGGCCTAACTAAGACTTTTATGATGGTTTCAAATTTCACCGTTGATCTCCGTGATTTATACAAAAACATTTCAGCGCTTCAAGGGTTAAAGAATGATTCAACTGCAAAACGCGCATGACTGGGACGGTCAAGTGTAGGCCAACAGTAGCCTATTGAGTACAGATTGACGGCATTAATATAGCCACTGAACTGATTACAAGATACTACTTAAACGGGACATTGATCCAATGCTGTTTTAATGCTAGGCCAACGTCTGCGACGCTGGCCCAACATTGAACCAACATTGAATAAATGTACAATGTTTGAGAGAAAGTCCTCCTGCCCAGCAAACACAAGACATTTGTATAACATTTATACAAAGTCGGCCCAACGTCTTCGACGTTGGTCCAACATTGCATAAAGTCATACAAATGTTTTGTGTTTACTGGGCATGTCAATACATGTTTTGTGTTTACTGGGCATGTCAATACAAGCTTGGGTCAAGCAGTTTCAACATCCCCGCGGTAATACAGTCAGTTTGTTTGCAAGCCAGCGACCACGTAGGGGTAAGGGCCAAGAGCTTTGAATTATAAACTCATAGATGCCGCTCAAGTATATATGAACTTGCTGTGATTTGAGAACTTGCTCTTAATGAGGCTTTAGGTATGAAACGCATATTTAGTATTATTATGGAATAGGGACTTGGCCTACCCACGGGCACTATTGCCTTCTGGGGGACCCTTGTCCCGCGAATTTTGACAGTTGACCACACCTTTAAAGTGGACGTGTTTAACCCTTCAAGCCCTCACGATGCATTAAAGCATCATTTTACATGCCTGAAAACAGACTTAATTTTCCTACAACTGAGGGTTTTAGAACGAAAATTTCCATGAAACTGGCTTACTAATACATGGTAATTTTCTTTTTTTTTTAAACCACATCAAATCATCTGCATTCACTACAAGTCGAGAATTGCGACAGCAATTCGCGGCTTGTAGTGGATGAAGATGACAATGGTAAACTCAGGCTTGAAAGGGTTAAACCTTTCACAAATATCCCACTACATAACTACATTTAAACTGCAATTTATAATTGCCTTAGCAAATGTAGCTATTAATGTGCGTGGTATAATCACAACCACGATGGCAAAGATCCAGTGGTCTGAGATTTGAGCCTGGTATAAGTTACAAGTAATAGCTGATCTAATAGGTCACCGCGGCCGGTGCAAATGTGTATTGCGCCATGAATGAAAGTTAAAACGAGCCGCTGGCAGAACATGACACAAATATGGACCGAGGTTTTTATTTAAAAAATGCTTGTCCTTGCAACTGTTAGCAAGAGCAGAACATTTGAAAAAATATACAAAAATATTTCAACGCTTTGAAGCTTTGAGGTGTTTTCACAAATATAATATCACAACCCACATATATCTATATATACCTCTAATCTGTATGATTGCTCAAGCAAATAAAGCCTGTACGTGTAGCTATAAATGTGCGTGTTAATGTGGGGATTGTTGAAACATGTGTTACTTTAAATGTGCGTGATAATGTGGGGACTGTTGCATGATGTGAGATGTGACCTTTTCCTTGTAAAAGTAGGAGCAGGTGTGCTGTGTTCAAATCTGACACCGCCTTCACCTTATGTCACCCAGTGTCAGATTCCTGATGCTATAGTTGTTGGGTATAAATACTAATAAAAGATAAATGTCTTAGTTAGCTCTTTATTTGAATACCTATGTTACGGGTCTACAGACGTCAGATTCTGACGTATAAAGATGGTTCCCGTGCTGAAAGGGTTAATGAAATGACTGTTTTAACATTAAAATATGCCAATGTTTGGTCTCAAATTAAACAAATATAGGTATTTCTAAGCCGCTTGAAGTTGTGGGGGGAACTAAGGGAGATAACAGATAATATAATAAAACGTCCCCCATAATATTATAATATTTCAATGTAAGAGATTACAATAACTCTCAGTTGCGCTTTTAACATTATCTCCAAGCATGTCACCCATATTGTACTGCGCGGGTGACGACAACCGATCACAATCGATATACCATATTTACGTATGGTTAATCACCAGGTGGGGCTTATGTTTTTTCAACAATAAATACAAAATAAGCGCCACCTGGTGAATACAAATAGACTCACCTTGATTGGACTTTGATATTTCTCTCGTTTGATTCTAAACCTCAGTAAACATAGGACAGTGAGGAAGGTGACCATCATACCGGCCAGAGACGCGAGATGGACAAGGAGGTGTAGGTCAGGCAACAGTGTGTAGATCAGGTACAGGAAAGGCTGCAAGAAAAATAACAAGATTATAGGTGTAACAGTATACAGTAATGTGTACTAGAGACGCGAGGTGGACGAAGAGGTGTAGGTCAGGCAGCAGTGTGTAGATCAGGTACAGGAAAGGCTGCAAGTAAAATAACAAGATTATAGGTGTAACAGTATACAGTAAGGTGTACTAGAGACGCGAGATGGACGAAGAGGTGTAGGTCAGGCAGCAGTGTGTAGATCAGGTACAGGAAAGGCTGCAAGTAAAATAACAAGATTATAGGTGTAACAGTATACAGTAAGGTGTACTAGAGACGCGAGATGGACGAAGAGGTGTAGGTCAGGCAGCAGTGTGTAGATCAGGTACAGGAAAGGCTGCAAGTAAAATAACAAGATTATAGGTGTAACAGTATACAGTAATGTGTACTAGAGACGCGAGGTGGACGAAGAGATGTAGGTCAGGCAGCAGTGTGTAGATCAGGTACAGGAAAGGCTGCAAGTCAAATAACAAGATTATAGGTGTAACAGTATACAGTAAGGTGTACTAGAGACGCGAGATGGACGAAGAGGTGTAGGTCAGGCAGCAGTGTGTAGATCAGGTACAGGAAAGGCTGCAAGTAAAATAACAAGATTATAGGTGTAACAGTATACAGTAATGTGTACTAGAGACGCGAGGTGGACGAAGAGATGTAGGTCAGGCAGCAGTGTGTAGATCAGGTACAGGAAAGGCTGCAAGTAAAATAACAAGATTATAGGTGTAACAGTATACAGTAAGGTGTACTAGAGACGCGAGATGGACGAGGCGGTGGAGGTCAAGTAACAGTGTGTAGATCAGGTACAGGAAAGGCTCGTGATAACTCAACACACTAACATGTGTAGCGGATATAAGGTGTACAAGAGAGGCGAATTGTCAATACCAGACATTGACTGTCAAGGCGAATTGCACCTCAGGCAACACCAGACATTGACTGCCAAGGCGAATTGCTCCTCAGTCAATACCACACATTGACTGTCAAGGCGAATTGCACCTCAGGCAACACCAGTGATTGACTGTCAAGGCGAATTACACCTCAGGCAACACCAGACATTGACTGTCAAGGCGAATTTTATCTCAGTCAACACCAGACATTGACTGTCAAGGCGAATTACACCTCAGTCAACACCAGACATTAACTGTCAAGGCGAATTGCATCACAGGCAACACCAGACAATGACTGTTAAGGCGAATTACACCTCAGTCAACACCAGACATTAACTGTCAAGGCGAATTGCATCACAGGCAACACCAGACATTGACTGTTAAGGCGAATTACACCTCAGTCAACACCAGACATTGACTGTCAAGGCGAATTGCATCACAGGCAACACCAGACATTGACTGTCAAGGCGAATTGCATCACAGTCAACACCAGACATTGACTGTCAAGGCGAATTGCATCACAGGCAACACCAGACATTGACTGTCAAGGCGAATTGCATCACAGTCAGCACCAGACATTGACTGTCAAGGCGAATTGCATCACAGGCAACATCAGACATTGACTGTCAAGGCGAATTACACCTCAGTCAACACCAGACATTGACTGTCAAGGCGAATTGCATCACAGGCAACACCAGACATTGCTGTTAAGGCGAGTTATATGCCAGTCAACACCAGACATTGACTGTCAAGAGAGGGTAACAAGCATTATGTACACCACAGTCTACACAACATAACATTCAGCAGTACATGGGTAACAAACAGCTAAGCCACATATACAGAAAATAGTTTAAAAGACAGGGAAAATACAAAGGGGAATAGAACCACACAAAGAACCTTAACACAACCATAACCAGCGCCCTGATTCGCATAAAAGGAAGAATGTGGTATGTTCCATTCGAGAATGTCACATACCACGATCTGCTGGAGATAATCCCATTGATATTTAATCAACTGGTGCTGTAAATTTATTCATCACTTTTTTTTCACTATTTTCTGACAAGCAAACAAACAGGGAAAATAAAAAAAAACAGAACCAAAATAATCATGTTAAATTCCAGTTTCTATTTTCTGTTCATATTACATAAAACACATCCTCGCATAGATCAGTTTCTATTTTTCTTTCAATTTATTAGCAAAAATGAAGAAAAAAAATATTTACAGTTACTGTAAGAATGATCGATTTTACAAGGTATACATAATACTTCAAGTGGATATTTCGGCCCGACATTTTAAGATATCATAATCATTTTGAAAAATAATTTTAGTAAATATTACCACAAATATACTGGCCACCAGCGGACTGTTGAACTTTGTACTGATAAGTGCAAACATCTGTGGCATTTGTCCCTTTCTGCCAGCAGCGTACTGGATTCTAAAACATACATGTTGAGTGAGTGAGTGAGTGAGTGAGTGAGTGAGTGAGTGAGTGAGTGAGTGAGTGAGTGAGTGAGTGAGTGAGTGAGTGAGTGAGTGAGTGAGTGAGTGAGTGAGTGAGTGAGTGAGTGAGTGAGTGAGTGAGTGAGCGAGTGAGTGAGTGAGTGAGTGCCCTCACCTGCTGTCGGCTACGTGGATAGCACAGTAGCAGCCGATACATGACATCACAACACAGACGATAATCACCCACTCCCAGCCTGGCAAAGCGCTTTGAGCAAAATCCTGCAGCAAAAAACATACATAACATAATATAGTGGATTAACTTAATTTTCGACATAGTTGGCCTTGATGGGTTACAGACAAACTTTATTATTTTAAAAACAGTGGGAAAACTATACAGGGGCGGATCCAGAAAAAAAATTGACAGGGTTTCAATTTACTTATATACATATAATATATCTATTAAAACCTTATATTATTTGTGTGGGTAACAGGACACAGGGGGTGGAGTGAATGTTATGTAATGGTCAAGGCGCCAACATCGGTGTGATCCACTGCTTACACAGCAATTAGGCGTGACAATTAAAGGCTCAGTGCTACTGACCGGCCCCCCCCCTCCACACTTTCTAGCGCCAACAACTAGGCTTATCAATCGTTTTAAATTACTTGTCTCCTAAATTAGAATTAACGAAAGATAAGTGTCACTTTTGTTTTGGAACCCGGTCAGTTTAATTTTAAAAAGCTGACAGGGATCCAAACCTAAAAAATGCCTTTTTCAGGTGTGAAACCCTGTACTGTGATCAATTTGAAAATGCTGACAGGGTTCTGTAACCCTCTCAACCCTGTCTAAATCCGCCCCTGCTATACATGCAGTTACTGCATTATACAAATAGAGCTTGCAGCAAAGCAAAGCTTGCAGCAATACAATATACAAAAAAATAAGTGTGACATAATTTAAGCTGTTTTTTGCAGGAGAAATTTCGGGAAATCACATGTTGAAAAAAATGTCCTTAGTTCTTGTACATTTACTGTTTTTAGAAAAGAATGCTCGCCTTCATATTTTAACCATTTCAAGCCTCAGTTCACCATTGTCATCTTCATCTACTACAAACTGCAAATTGCTGTCGCAATTCTCGACTAAATTGCAGTGGATGAAGATGCCTTGTAGTGGGTGGCAAATAAAAAAATACACTGTTATTAATAAAACAGTCCTATAGAAATATTCGTTCTAAAAACGTGGCTCTTAGGAAATTAAGTCATACTTCAGAGATGGAAAATGATGCTTTGATGCATCGTGAGGTATTAAAAGGTTGAAAAAAATTATTTCCCAATTTCAAAAAAAATCTTCCCTGTTTCATGGACATTTAGTATTTGAGAAAAAACTACTGGCCTATATATAATTTGTATATCACACATAATAGCTATTTTATACATGGTTTTGGTGCGCGAAACTGAATAATAGACCGCTATGTGCATATATTGGCATAGGGGCATTCTAATTTTTTCAAGCAGTAATCATTTATCTGTTTATATTATCGAAAAATCCGGTGTATTATTATGTCAATGCCATTTAGCGTGAGTTTTAATTCTGCATGTGATACCATGTAATTTGTCGTGCGATTTTAGCAAATTAACGATTTTGTAGGCCTATAAATCTTTATGTACATATATTAAACGGGTCGATATACCACATGAGCCAAAAAATAAAATAAAAAAAAGGTTTCTCAACGGTTTTATATCCTTCTGGATATAGTCAATGACAAAAAAAGTACATCAAAATCTGACTCATAAAAGTCCGGAAATCCAAGATGGCCGCCATTGGCCGTTAAAATCGGTAAAATCATACTAAGTTGCCCAAAATTTTACAATTAAACCATGATTCTTGTTTATAATCCATGTTTTGAAGAGTTGTGGAAATTATTAGTTACCTTAACATTCCGGCACTGTCAAAAATCTATGATGGCGGAGGGACTAGAGGGCAGAAACCAAGGTCAAAGGTCAATTTAAAGGTAAAATAGGATTTTTCAAAAAATAAAGGTAGGAACAAATGTAATACATTTTCTTCGTGTAATTTTGACTAGAAAATCCACCCCTTATATTATTGTCAGTATTCAAGGTCATCTTCAATGCTATAAGGTCAATTTCAAGGCCAAATAAAAGGAAATTTGATTTTTACCAAATAAAGCTCAGAACATGTGTAATACCTCTTTTTTATCTTTTTTATGGGATTTTGACTGGTAATTCATTCTATGGCTTTATGTTTGTGATTCAAGGTTACCTTCAAGATCAAAAAGTCAATTATAATTTCCAATTCCTAAAAAAAACATTTTTTAACAAGTTCAAATATCAACAATCATAATGTGTAATACCTTTTTTTGATCTGATTTTTACTGGAAAATCCATTTATGGTGTTATTTTGATGATTCAATGACACCTCCAAGATAAAAAAGGAAATTCCAAGGTCAAAATGTAATAAGTATCATTTTAAAGAATAAAGGTCTCCGATGTCAAAACGTCAATTTTAAGGTCAAGAGACCAACACATGATTTTTAAAAAGTAATAACAAGTGTAATACCTATTTTTCGGGTATATAGAGATAACCGACCCAACCTAGCCTACTGGAAATCCATTTCTGGTATAGGCAGGTCGATTTATGCAAATAGCCAGTAGTTTTGTGACCTATGGGATGTACTTCATAGCGGGAAAAAAGTCTTATCAAAATCTGACTACCAAAAAGGTGGAAAATCCAAGATGGCCGCCAATGACTAGACGGAAATTTCTATGAAAGATTTAGTGTATATAATTGCTGTTATATGTTTACTCAAAGTATTAAATGACGTAATATTCACTGGCCTAATGTTCTGATGTCCGAATAATACCCATACTACAAGCTGCATGTATTTGTATGGTGATGTAGATATAACTTGTACAACGTTCTTGGATATAGGCCTACAACATTTATTCCGACCTTTTTAAATGTAATTTGCTCGAATATTTGTGAATCATCACAAAAAAGCAGCTGGTCCATATTGTTGAAATTGTATTGATGGTATTTTCTAAACGCTATATGTTTGCCCTTTTTAAATATATATATTTTAGACCATACATGCCGCAGTAACATTTACTGGAAGATATGTCATGCATAAGCAGTGAAATTCAAGGAATACATGTACATTGTGTTTATATAATTTATTTTATTCAGATCTTTTATCAAGCTAAAGCATGTGAGTACACCCCCTTCCCCTCTCCCGACATAAAAATTAACCTTAAATGCTAAGCTCTTGGTGTGCACTCTGGGAGGTACAAATCATATATATGCCCCAAATTACACAACGAATGATATCTCGTTCAGGAGTGATATTCAAAGGATAATTGAATTTTTGTAATGATTCAGCATTCTCAAGGCAAAAAAATGAATTTAACTTTGTGAAAACGTCATTTTTAGAAAATAACATGGCATAACAAGTGAAAGGCCAGAGGCGTTAAATGGCAATGGGAAGGCATTGAAGGGCGATTTAAAAAACGACGAAGAGGCGTAAAAGTGCGACTTCGTGTGGTAAAAGGTGTTGGGGAGGCATTAAAGGGCGACGAGGAAGCGCTAAATGACGATGTGAAGGCGGGCAGTAAGGAAGCGTTAAAGGGTAACGTAGATGCCTCAAATGGCGCTAAAGAGCGATGAACAGGCGTTAAAAGGTTATGGGGAGTGGTAAAGGGACGACAAAGATTCGTTTAAGTGTGACGGGGCGCGTTTAAGGGCAATGGGGTGACGTTGGAGGGCGAAAAAGATGCGTTAAAGGGTAACGGAGAGGTGCTAAAGGGCGATGGAAAGGCCTTCATTCCCAACCGAGAGGCGTCAAAAGCCGACGTAGATGCATAAAGGGCGACGAACCGATGTGGAGGTGAGATGTGGGTGCCTTAAAAGGTGATAGGTAGGAAATAAGGCGTGATGTGGAGGTGCTAAAGGGCGACGAACAAGCATTAAAGGGCATCAGGCATTTAAGGGCCACGGCGAGGCGGTAAAATGCAACAGAGAGGCTTTGAAGAACGAGGGGCAATGTCAGATTGGCTGAAGAAACGAAAGATCTCTGAAGATGTTGTGAAAACACTAGTTAAAGAGGGATACACGTCAATGGAGGCCCTAGCCATGTTGAGGGGCGAAGACATTACTGATTTAAATTTTACCGCCACAAAGCGCACACGCCAGCTGCTGCACAATGACCACTGCTGGTTGCAATTAAGCCACCATTTATATAATCCCTGCTGGCCAGCCACACCCGAGCAGCGCACAAGGAAATAGGGCTAATTAATTACTGTGCCTCTATTGACGGAATTAAACCGGATTTAACGAGTCAAATCCACCAAATAATAATGGCAATGGGATGGTGTGGAAGGGCGATTGGGAGACGTTATAGAGCATTTGGCAACGTTCCATAGCGACGGTGAAGCATTCAAAGACGATGGGAAGGAACAAGAACAAAAACATTGTATCCAGTCAATAATAGCTAATTAACCTTATAGCCACAACTATGATATTCGTATTTTTGTTGAAGATAATGCTTTCAGGAATTTAACCTTAAAATTGACCTCTTGACCTTGAAGATCACCTTGAATCACAAACATAATACCATGAAATGATTTACCAGTCAATATCACATGAAAATGAGGTATTACACATGTTCTTAGCTTCATTTGGTAAAAATCAAATTTTTGATTACTTGACCTTGAAGTTGACCTTTTGACATTGAAGATGACCTTGAATCATGAAATTACACGAAAAAAAGGTATTACACTTGTTCTTACTTTTATTTGTTGAAAAATCCTATTTTACCTTTAAATTGAACTTTGACCTTGCCCGACTTCCATCTTAGTTTTTTTATACCTCCAGAATGTTATTGTGACTAATGAGTTCCCCAACTCCTAAAAACATGGATTATAAACAAGAATCGTGGCTTAATTGTAAAATTTTGGTCAACTTAGGATGGTTTTACCGATTTTCACGGCCGAATGGCGGCCATCTTGGATTTTCGGACTTTTATGGGCCAGGTTTTGAGACTTTTTTTGGGTCATTCACTATATCCAGTAGGATAGAAAACCGTTGAGTAACCTTTTATTTTATTTTTTTGTGGTTCGGGTGGTTATTTTCCTATATCTACCCGTCTATATTCTATCATTTGTATGACAAATAAGTCCCCCCCCCCACATACACACACAGGTATGAACAGATTCCCAGAAAACACAAACGGTTCATCCAATGCTGGTTTATGGTTGGCCCATCCTTGTCGATGCTGGGCCAACATTAACCCAGCAATGATTAATCGTTTCCTGTTTGCGGGTGTTTACCAAGGCGACGGCTCCTGATTGGCTGAGCTGCTCAGGGGTCAGCACGCTGAAGTAGGCCACGTTAGCCAGGACAAACACCGTGGTCACCAGTAGGACCGATATAACTACCGTCAGCGGCAGATCTCTGAAAATATAAAATCAAACAAAATAATAAGTATAACCGATATAACCACCGTCAGCGGCAGGTCTCTATGAATATAAAATCAAACAAAATATTAAGTATACCCGATATAACCACCGTCAGCGGTAAGTCTCTGGAAATATAAAATAACAAGTATAGAACCGATATAACCACCGTCAGCGGCAGGTCTCTGGAATTATTAAATCAAACAAAATAATAAGTATAACCGATATGACCCCCGTCAGCGGCAGGTCTCTGGAAATATAGAATCAAACAAAATAATAAGTATAACCGATACAACCACCTTCAGCGGGAGGTCTCTGGAAATATAAAATAAAACAAAATAATAAGTATACCCGATATAACCACCGTCAGCGGTTAGTCTCTAGAAATGGAAAATAACAAGTAGAACCGATATAACCACCGTCAGCGACAGATCTCTGTAAATATAAAATCAAACAAAATAACAAGTAGAACCGATATAACCACCGTCAGCGGCAGGTCTCTGGAAATATAAAATCAATCAAAATAATAAGTATAACTGATATAACCACCGTCAGCGGCAGGTCTCTGGAAATATAAAATCAAAAAAAATAACAAGTAGAATCGATATAACCACCATCAGCGGCAGGTTTCTGGAAATATAAAATAAAACAAAATAACAAGTAGGACCGATATAACCACTGTCAGCGGCAGGTCTCTGGAAATATAAAACAAACAAAATAACAAGTAGAACCGATATAACCACCGTCAGCGGCAGGTCTCTGGAAATATAAAATCAAACAAAATAACAAGTAGAGCCGATATAACCACCGTCAGCGGCAGGTCTCTGGAAATATAAAATCAAACAAAATAACAAGTAGAGCCGATATAACCACCGTCAGCGGCAGGTCTCTGGAAATATAAAACAAACAAAATAACAAGTAGAATCGATATAACCACTGTCAGCGGCAGGTCTCTGGAAATATAAAACAAACAAAATAACAAGTAGAACCGATATAACCACCGTCAGCGGCAGGTCTCTGGAAATATAAAATCAAACAAAATAACAAGTAGAGCCGATATAACCACCGTCAGCGGCAGGTCTCTGGAAATATAAAATAAAACAAAATAACAAGTAGAACCGATATAACCACTGTCAGCGGCAGGTCTCTGGAAATATAAAATCAAACAAAATAACAAGTATAGCCGATATAACCACCGTCAGCGGCAGGTCTCTGGAAATATAAAACAAACAAAATAACAAGTAGAACCGATATAACCACTGTCAGCGGCAGGTCTCTGGAAATATAAAACAAACAAAATAACAAGTAGAACCGATATAACCACCGTCAGCGGCAGGTCTCTGGAAATATAAAATCAAACAAAATAACAAGTAGAATCGATATAACCACTGTCAGCGGCAGGTCTCTGGAAATATAAAATAAAACAAAATAACAAGTAAGACCGATATAACCACCGTCAGCGGCAGGTCTCTGGAAATATAAAACAAACAAAATAACAAGTATAACCGATATAACCACCGTCAGCGGCAGGTCTCTGGAAATATAAAACAAACAAAATAACAAGTAGAACCGATATAACCACCGTCAGCGGCAGGTCTCTGGAAATATAAAACAAACAAAATAACAAGTATAACCGATATAACCACCGTCAGCGGCAGGTCTCTGGAAATATAAAACAAACAAAATAACAAGTAGAACCGATATAACCACTGTCAGCGGCAGGTCTCTGGAAATATAAAATAAAACAAAATAACAAGTAAGACCGATATAACCACCGTCAGCGGCAGGTCTCTGGAAATATAAAATCAAACAAAATAACAAGTAGAATCGATATAACCACCGTCAGCGGCAGGTCTCTGGAAATATAAAACAAACAAAATAACAAGTAGAGCCGATATAACCACCGTCAGCGGCAGGTCTCTGGAAATATAAAATAAAACAAAATAACAAGTAGAAACGATATAACCACCGTCAGCGGCAGGTCTCTAGAAATATAAAATAACAAGTAGAATCGATATAACCACCGTCAGCGGCAGGTCTCTAGAAATATAAAACACACAAAATAACAAGTAGAATCGATATAACCACTGTCAGCGGCAGGTCTCTAGAAATATAAAATAACAAGTAGAATCGATATAACCACCGTCAGCGGCAGGTCTCTAGAAATATAAAATAAAGAAAATAACAAGTAGAAACGATATAACCACTGTCAGCGGCAGGTCTCTGGAAATATAAAACAAAACAAAATAACAAGTAGAAACGATATAACCACTGTCAGCGGCAGGTCTCTGGAAATATAAAATAAAACAAAATAACAAGTAGAATCAATATAACCACCGTCAGCGGCAGGTCTCTGGGAATATAAAATCAAACAAAATGAACATGACAGATATAATTACCAGATCAAAGTCAGGGGTAAAGCTCTGGTGATTTATATAAAAATCAAGCTGACGGTCCTAATATGAGACCACTATTAACATTTAATTTACCATGCTTAGTGGACTGTCAGGGCTGAATTTCTGATATTATTTAAAAACATATATGAACTTGATATCACAGGAAATACTTTTGTGGAATTTAGGCTAATTAACCATTGCTTAGTAGACTTTTGAAAGCATTTGTAACTAGGGGAGGCGCACGCCCCTCTGATTCGCCAGTGTAATCGATTATTAGGACGATAACATTCACAACTATTATACTTGCATATAACTGACTATCAGGACTGAAATGAAAATTCCTAAAGGCTTTTACCCCTTTAAACCTTGGAGCGCTGAATATTTTTGTATCAACCATGGAGAAAAAATTATCTCTTTCAATTTGAAATTATCATAAATGTCTTAGTTAGCTCTTTCCGGTTCATTTGAATACCTATGTTATGGATCTACGACCATTAGAAATATTTTTACTCTTACAGTGCGGGGATCGACTTTTGACGTCAGAATCTGACGTCTAGAGACGTCAGATTCTGACGACTAAAGTCGATCCCCGCGCTGTAAGGGTTAACCGCTAATCACAAATATAGTTGTTTTTAAAGTTTTTTTATTAGCAAATTACAGTTATTGGGAATGGAATGAATGTTAAAATATCGAGATTTGCATTATGTTTGTTTCTCAAATGTAACAGAAATGAGTAGGCCTACTTGTGGGTCGCGGTAGCGAGACACAACTTCAAGTGGGTGAAATTTTAAATTATTTTATTTTGCGTATAGAGATCTCAATCTTAGAAAATTGTAATATTTATAATGGTCGTGGACTCATGACATAGGTATTCAAATGAAGCAGAAAGAGCTAACTAAGACATTTGTGATGATCAGGACGAGAACAAGCTATTGTAAAGTTCTCACCTGTATGGATTGACCATCTCTTCTGGTAATGTATTAATTCTTTCCCTGCAACAAACAATACAATAAATAACACAATACAGCAACCCGGTGTTCATACTGTATGTAAGTTATGTATCCCTAGATCATGACTTTCAACTTCTACTCATTTACCTTATCAAGTTTGACTATTTCATTGTGTATGCATTGTATTAACCCTTATCTCGTACCAAGGATTGTATTGTAACGAATACAAGCTTTTCTTACCCGGCTGATACAGCTATGAAGATTTAGAGGAACCAACTTGTGATGGTAGGTATACGTTAGTTATTCCCCCGGGGATGTTTGGTCATTGCATGTTATCTACCGCCTACGCCCAGATCACCTTCTAAACTGCAGTTCTCTATACAGTCTAACGTAAGCATAATTTGACTGAAAATGTTGGTATAAGATAAAAAGACCATACCATGGCTAAAGTTGTATCGGTCCGCACATCAGCCCTCCCTAGTTGTATTCTCCCTCGGGTCATGGGTCTTGTATCGCCCTAGACCTGCGGTCTTCGGGCGATACAAGACCCATGACCATCTGGAGAATACAACTAGGGAGGGCTGATATGTGGGACGATACAACTTTAGCCATGGTAAAACCTCTAATTTTATCCTGCTGATCCCGACTATCGTCGTATTGGCCGATCAAATCACTGTTATTGGGAAAGAAATGTGTGTTTAAACATCACGATTTGCAAATGTTTGGTCACAAATTAAACAAATATGCATAATTTCCCCCACTGGAAGTTATGGGTCTCGGTAGCGAGACACAACTTCAAGTGGGTGAAAATTTAAATAGATTGTGTTTGACGCTATTTAATCGATTTTTAAATTGTGTACTTCGTTTTTAATTAGGTGTATTGAGCCCACTATTCATTATTTAACATGGTCGCCATCGCAAGAATATTATTGTGACCTAGGATGAACTGGGTCTGGTGAGGTTTGTGACGTTCTGTGTCAGTAACTTAGAGAGAATATCGACTTACAAGGCCAATATTCTACATCGATGCAGAGCATTTGCTTGACCCTTATCCTGCTAAGTACTTAAATTATCAACCACTTGAGGTTTTGTCTCGCTACCGCGATCCACAACCTCAAGTGGTTGAAAATTTCTCATAGTTGTTTAATTTGAGACCAAATATTTGAAAATACATGAGGAGTCGTAGCGTATGCGTAGATCAGCTGATTCTAAATGTCAACGTATAAAGTTAAAATGAATGTTAAATGAATGAATGAAAGGATGAATGAATGAATGAATGAATGAATGAATGAATGAATGAATGAATGAATTAATTAATCGATCGATCAAGCGATCAATCAATAAAGCGATCAATCAATCAATCAGTCAATCAGTCAATCAATCAATCAATCAATCAATCAATCAATCAATCAATCAATCAATCAATCAATCAATCAATCAATCAATCAATCAATCAATCAATCAATCAATCAATCAATCAATCAATCAATCAATCATTTTCAACGGGCTTGAAATCGCTTGCGAGACACGGCGAATCTACACCAGGCCCATTATATTAGATATCCCAATCAGTTCATTTCCTGATTACAAACTTACCATCCTTTGAAGGAATAATAACACTCTAGGAAAGCGAGGGAAATCCCCTTCGGGTTCCAGTTTGTCCCGTTAAATCCATCTTCAAAGCTATTTGTATGACCTGTGAAAGTAATAGTAGACAATAGTGCGACTTGTACAAACAATAAAGTTAAATGTGACTTGAACAAACAATACGGTAGTTATAATTGGATTGCGTTACTTTAACCGCTAATGGCGATATATGCATCAATAAAATATATTTCATTAAAAGTTATTCCATTAACCCATAAATAAAATGACCTAAATTTTCACCCACTTCATGTGTCTCGCTACCGCGACCCACAACTTAAAGTGGGTGGAAATTACACATATTTGTTTAACCCTTTCAATCCTGAATTTACCATAGTCATCTTCATCCACTACAAGCCTAAAATTGCTGCCGCAATTCTCGACATGTAGTGGATGAAGATGACATGATGTGGTTTAAAAATTAAAGAAAATTACCACGTATTAGTAAACCAGTTTCATGGACATTCTCGTTCTAAAACCCTCAGTTGTAGGAAAATTAAGTATGTTTTCAGGTATGTAAAATGATGCTTTAATGCATCGTGGGGGCTTAAAGGGTTAATTTGAAACCAAAGATTTTGAAATGATTTTTTTTAAACACATATTTCGTTCCCAAAACAGTGATTTGATTGGCCAATAAAACAGATGATAAACTGCGCTTAAATTTCGATATATTCCATTTGGGTATTTTATAAAATTTTGTGATTTTATTTCACAGTGAGGTGATAATTCATCAGCAATTCAAACCTAAAAATATAGTAAATTTCACAGAGATAAAAATATGGCGAAATTCTCACAGCGATAAAAATATAACGAAATTATCATAAAAATGTGACGAATTTTTCACAATGATATAATACGACGACATAATGTCACAGTGCATCAAAATATGACAAAATCCTCACAGCAATAAAAATATGATGAAATTCTCAGTGATAAAAATATAACAAAAATCTCAGTGATAAAATATGACGAAATCCTCACAGCAATAAAGTATCACGAAATTTTCACAGTGAATAAAATATGACGAAATTATCACGGTGGATCAAAATATGGCAAAATTCTCAGTGATACAAATATGACGACATTCTAACAGTGATAACAATATCACGACATTCTCACAATGATAAAAATATGACATCAGCCAGTGATAACGCTGAAATATTTTTTTATATAAACCAAGAGACCAGAGGATTTTTTTCCAAAATAGTTCTTACCTATTCACATCTGCATTGACATATATAATTTGCGCTTCTAAATTAAAGCTTAATTCTTTTTGGTTACGCTAAACAGACATTAGATTCAAATTGAACTAAATCTGTGATATTATCGGCTGGCAAAATGAAATGAATCGGGCTTCGGGCCACCTTTGTGCACATATAGGCTAAACTGGGCCAGAAGAACCTCCTGAGGATGGTGAGATGATTGAGATGACACTGTCCTGCAGACACAGGATTCGAAATTCGAGCCCGGCGGTCTGAGGCCGAGCACGCAACCTCTCGGTCACGGAGGCTCCCCACAATACTGACTTTCACACGTGGATGGGAAAGAAACATGTTTTGTTTCATACAAACCGCCGAGACCGGGAACCGAACCCCGAACTCTGGCGTGGAAGGCAGCGGTGCTAACCACTACCCTAGGGCTGGCAATGTGCACACTACCGTAAGAAAGGGATCCTGTATTACAATGTATAGCAGGGTGAATATATTTACATGCTGGAAGTGATCAGGGCATATCAAAATCAACATGATAGAAGATTTCCAGGTGGTGAATTTCTTAATTGGCATGGTACCTGCATAGCCTCGTCAGAGTGGCAATGTAATTTATATTATATAATTTAGATTAGTTAGATACAAATGTAGATTATCTGAATAATTAAAATAGGCCACACGCGTGATCTATTTTTCTTTGTTAGTAGTCAAGTTTCATGATTATATGCGGCCATGCGGGTCATAAAGGCGAAATAATCGTCTTGTATTCTACCCCCGACCTATCGAAGAGTGGTTCAGCTTGTCACGTGACGAGATCGGCCAATCATCGCTGTCATTCAGTTGTTATTTAAATTAGAGGGTAGAATACGAGACTTGGGCCGAAACAAGAATATTTCTCAGAAAGACCTACGCAGGATCAGCTGGGTTCGAACCCGGGAAGCCTGCATGACTGGTGTGGCAGTCAGGCGCTCTACCAATGCGGCACGTGCACCTCTTGTCCGCTTATAGTTCCGGGTCAGCGGCCCATACCACTAAAAATCTTAATCTTATCTCATTTCCATTAGACAAATCTCTTATCTCTATTAGTTAAGTTAAGGGAGCGATAATTAAAAAACCGTGGCGGGCATTCAATTTTTTTCCTGCCAGATTATTTTTGTCATAATTTGCGGGTTTTTTGCCTTTTTTTCAGTCAATTTGTATTCGCTACAAGCAATACCGTGGGATAATGGACACAGTTGAGCCACCCAAGCCAAATATTTTTTTCAAAGCAGCATGAGGCTAAATTTTGCCGGATTATTTTTTCATAACATCTCCCCCTAATGTCTTATAATGGGCTCTCCCTAAGAGTATTTGATTTTTTTCTAATTGAAATGAGGGGAGGTTTCCCTCAACCCTTTAACCGCCGGTGTCGCATATATTCGGGGTTTTTTATTTTATTATTTGCACATTCAGTACCACTTTTTCAACATGTTAAAGATAAAATGTGACATCAATCAGCAATATTTGAAAACAGTTGACCTCCATTTTGTCATATCTGAATAATTTTCAATCACTTGAAGTTGTGGATCGCGTCAGCGAGACACAACTTCAAGTGGGTTTAAATTCAGATTGAATAATTTGTCGGTTAAAAAGTTAAAGCGCTGAATTAATTTGTAAAAAACATCGCAACCAAAGGGTATTTTCAAATTTGAAATCATCATAAATATCTTAGTTAGCTCTTTCCGATTCATTTGAATACCTATGTTATGGGTCTACGGCCATTCGAAATATTTTTACTCTTACAGTGCGGGGATCGACTTTAGTCGTCAGAGTCTGACGTCTACAGACGTCAGATTCTGACGACTAAAGTCTATCCCCGCGCTGTAGGAGTTAAATTGATTGTAGCTGTAAGTTTTAATAATATGGGCGCTTTATATACAAAGCTGGAGATATACCCTTTTGTATACAACAGGTCAGCATGACAAAATGTATCGAAATAATAACAATCGTGCACAAATCCCCTTCGTGACCATTGATCAGTTAAAGGTGATCTATCACCACTTATATGGTATGAATAATTATGTCCTTAGAGGGGGTGATTGGCTATCATGTGACCCTCTCAGAGGGTCACATGAGAGCCAATCACTCCATATTTGGGGTCGATTGGCTATCATGTGACCCTCTCAATCACCCCATATAAGGAAACACTTGTGCCCCATCTTGTGGCAACATTGATTTATTTGTCACAAATTTATTCATGCTTTATAAGGGGTGATAGATCACCTATAATGTATCTATCGCACCCACATGTCACACATTTTCTCTGTCCCTAGGTTTTTATGAAAGAATACAAATGGACTGCCTCCCATATGTTAAATTAAAAAACGTAAATTTGTACTCACTTGAATGATATAAAGGAATCGATTTCAATTTCTCAGCGTCAATCAATAGGTTTATGGCTACTAGTTTCCGCTTATCAGCTGAGAAATATAAATCGATTGTTACATATTCGAGACAGAGAAGATGTTTTTGTTCGCCTTTTAGAGCAGTAGATTTCATTTACTTGGAAATATGCTCCCAGCAAACACCAGACGTTGACACAAAAACAAAACAAGCGCAGAAACAATCCTGACCACGCAGGCCACGACAATACGCCAACACGCGCGGAATTTGACCCCTATTTTCTTGCATTTCAAATGCCAAACCAGTACGAGTGCGAAGAAAATCAAAGCGATTCGAAACTTTTCGCCTTTGTGTTGGATAATTATCGTGTTCGCATCGGTGTGTTTGCTTTTCAATATTGCTAAACAATTTTGCACTTGATATTCTTAAGCGCAAAATGAACCAACGCGCAAAGCGCCGGTTTTCGCGTGACCACAATCTGTCCTTGGAAGATATACAAACGGTGTTCATTTGAGTGCGGTATTGTGCGGCACTCGTCCAAGGAATAAGGTGTGAGCCTTTAGGCGAACACCTTATTCCTTGGACATGTGCTGTATTTTCCCATACCGCACGAAAATGAACACCGTTTGTATTTTCTCACACGATTGTCGAAAATTTTCAACGGCGCAAATAAGTGTACAGTTGACCGACATGACAGACGACCATAAGACCTGCCGCTCACCTGCTATACAGCATGCATGCATACAACATGTATAGGACTACATGTAGTACAGATTTCGCAATACGTCTCATAGTGGAAACACTACCAGTGAGTGTGAGAACAGGGAAGAACGCCTGACATTTCACGTTGGGCAGGCGAATTTGGCGTATGTCGTCGCCCGCACTCATCGTGTACATATTCGCGTTCGCGTTCATATTCGCGTTCGCGTTCACGTTGGTGTGTTTTGCCTTTGGACAAAATCCAAACATGGACGCATTTTAAGTGGCATATTTCTTTTTCGGCGTGTGTAAATCAATCCCTAACAGTCAGAGTGTCACATGTAACACTTATATGAGTGGCACATGCGACTCTCTGGATGCCAGGGATCGATATACCAAACATAGCTGCTGAAATATAAAATGAATGCTAGATGAAAAATCATAAAAAAATAAATCAATAATCAGCCTGATTTATCACCATAAAAATCATCGACGGTATAAGTAGGCCTATATCCCAGCGGGACACAAGACGTTGAATCAATATTGGTTGACCGTTGGTACACCGTCTACGACGTTAGACTGACGCTAAACCAACATTAATTTAACGTATTGTGTCTGCGTAGCAATTTTGCACTTCACTTATTTTTTGACGTGTCAATCGCTAGCAGCCACAGTGTCCCCGTTGGATGCTAGGGATTGATATACCAAACATAGCCGCCAAAATATAAAATGAATGCGTGATGACGAAGCATAAAACATAAATCAATAATCAGCCTGATTTATCACCATAAAAATCATCAACGGTCAGTACAGCCACGACGCTGGATCAAACATTAATTCAACGTCTTGTGTCTGCTGGGTAGGAATAGGGACAATAAACAGATAAAGCTATCAATCCAGCCACCATCTTGATATTCAGCAGACGGTGTCTTGGTACATATATTGACTAATATACAAAACTACTATTACATTGGGATAGATCAACTCGACACCTCGACAGGATACGCATCTTATATAGGTCATGTCGACAGCTAAGGCACATACATAATCCTATGGGTCATGTCGACACCTGACATAATCCTGTACAGGTTATGTCAATATTGCTAGATTATTAGCTTGGTAAATTATTTATAGGTTATTGTTAGATCAATTTGGTCGGCCACTATCCACGATGTTGGCCCAACATTGATCCAACAGTGTAGTGTTTTTGCTGGGATATACTACCTAAAATAAATAGGTCATATACCTAACACTTAACATACGTGCCTTATCTTATATAGGTCATGTCAACACCTAAGATAAGTGCCTAATCTTATACAGGTCATGTCAGCACCTAAGATACGTACCTAATACTATATAGGTCATGTCAACACCTAAGATACGTGCCTAATCTTATATAGGTCATGTCAACACCTGAGATACCTACCTAATCCTGTATAGGCCATGTCAACACCTAAGATACGTGCCTAATCTTATACAGGTCATGTTAACACCTAAGATATGTACCTAATCCTATATAGGTCATGTCAACACCTAAGATACGTGCCTAATCTTATACAGGTCATGTCAACACCTAAGATACGTACCTAATCTTATATAGGTCATGTCAACACCTAAGATACGTGCTCAATCATATACAGGTCATGTCAACACCTAAGATACGTACCTAATCCTATATAGGTCATGCCAACCCCGGAGATGAAGATGAGGCTGCTGATTTTGACTACAGTCAGAAGGGTTTGAAGGCGGGCCGACCATTTGAGACTCACTGCGTTCAAAACACTGAAAATCACTGTAATAGACAAAAACACAAATAAAATAAATATGACAGATATAATAACATAATGAGATATAATAAGATATTAGGATTTAGTGACACAATACGATGTAATAAATACAATAGGTGCCATTTTGTTAACTTTTTCGGCTGCTCAGTTTTTAGTTTCTATTATTTTGCTTAACGTCACTTCTCTACAGATCATTTAAATGACTTTTCAAGTGATATCTTTGAAAACTGTAAATACTAATTATAATTAAACTGTATTCAAAATTACAATAATAATAACACGGAAAATCCCTTGAAACATTTAACATCCTGAGCTGATAGACAATATAAATTAACACATACAGAGAATTGGTTAATGTAACCACTTACCTAGGTATATGTAACCACTTATCTTGGTGTATATAACCACTTACCCAGGTATATGACAGCCAGCAGGGTGACGATGGATTGGCTGTCCTCCACGCCTAGTAAGCTAGCTGTGTATCTCCCACAAGTCTGTAAGACCACGGCCGCCGTGGCAGGATTTCTGATCACTTCAGTCGCCCAGAGAGCGACAAACGCCGGCATATCACCCAATACCTACAACAAAACCACGACATAATCACAACATGATCACTTCAGTCGCCCAGAGAGCGACAAACGCCGGCATATCACCCAATACCTACAACAAAAACACGACATAATCACAACACGATCACCTCAGTCGCCCAGAGAGCTACAAATGCAGGCATATCACCCTAAACCTACAGCAAAACCTCGACATAATCATACATGATCACTTCAGTCGCCCAGAGAGCGACAAACGCTGACATATCACCCAATACCTACAACAAAACCACGACATAATCACAACATGATCACCTCAGTCGCCCAGAGAGCTTCAAATGCAGGCATATCACCCAATACCTACAACAAAAACACGACATAATCACAACATGATCACCTCAGTCGCCCAGAGAGCTACAAATGCAGGCATATCACCCTAAACCTACAGCAAAACCACGACATAATCACAACATGATCACTTCAGTCGCCCAGAGAGCGACAAATGCCGGCATATCACCCAATACCTACAACAAAACCATGACATAATCACACATGATCACTTCAGTCGCCTACACTGTAAAAAAAGAAAGTTTCAAAACACTTACAATAGAGTTACACACATGCTTTAGGTGTTTCGACACACCGCATTTGGTTGTTGCTTGATTCGTTTTTCAAAACACCAAAATGTGTTTCAAAGAACGTAAAATGGTGTTACACACATGCGTTAGGTGTTTCGATATCCCACACTTGGATGTTGATCGATATGTGTTTCAAAACACCAACATGTGTTTCAAGAAACCTAAAATAGAGTTGCGCACATGCGTTGGGTGTTTCGATACCCCACATTTAGATGATGCTTGATACATGTGTTTCAAAACACCAAAATGTGTTTCAGATACTGGAGGACCCCTTATCCACCTAAAAAACTATATCAATCAGCAATTAGGTAAAGATAACCTGGACCTCCATCAGAGTAACATTCCAGGGGAGAAAATATTAGACATTGTTTTTTTCTGTTATAGTGCCTAGGTTTAGTGACCGTTCACATGGCGAATCAGACTCACTGGTCTTTTAATGCTTTGGATGCCATACTTTACGGTTGTCATTATGTCGTGCATTTGAACAGTTCGGGTCACTGCATAATGTGTGCACGAAGGAAAGATATCGGCCGCAGTGGAACTTGAGTCAACCACGCTACGAATTAGCTATCGTGGCTCCATCATTTTGGCGGAAGTCGAGCAAGTACCAGGAGTTTACAGGTTAGTTATTAATATCTGCACCCCCCCCCCCCATTGTATCGAATAATAGTTACAAACCCTGACTATGCAAGTTATTTAATCTTATGCATTGTTTCTGATCAGATTTAAGCCTTTCCATACCGAACCCGGATTGCCTCTATCTACTTAGACATATGAATGTGCGGCTATTGGACCACTGGGGGATTAATTTATTCAATATAAAAACCGGTACTTATTACTCTTGTTACGCAGTGGGGTAGTTATACATCTAATTCCTTGATCTAATCATCCTCCTGGTGACACTACAGACTGGGTTCTCCTGGTGACATTTCAATTCACTGCTGGTGACACTACTGACTGGGTTCTCCTGGTGACATTTCAATTCACTGCTGGTGACACTACTGACTGGGCTCTCCTGGTGACATTTCAATTCACTGCTGGTGACACTACTGACTGGGTTCTCCTGGTGACATTTCAATTCACTGCTGGTGACACTACTGACTGGGTTCTCCTGGTGACATTTCAATTCACTGCTGGTGACACTACTGACTGGGTTCTCCTGGTGACATTTCAATGCACTGCTGGTGACACTACTGACTGGGTTCTCACGGTAACATTTCAATTCACTGCTGGTGACACTACTGACTGGGCTCTCCTGGTGAAATTTCAATTCACTGCTGGTGAAACTACTGACTGGGCTCCCCTGGTGACATTTCAATTCACTGCTTTTGACATTACTGACTGGGCTCTCCTGGTGACATTCAAATTCACTGCTGGTGACACTACTGACTGGTTTCTCCTGGTGACATTTCAATTCACTGCTGGTGACACTACTGACTGGGTTCTCCTGGTGATATTTCAATTCACTGCTGGTGACACTACTGTCTGGGCTCTCCTGGTGACATTTTAATGCACTGCTGGTGACACTACTGACTGGGCTCTCCTGGTGACATTTCAATGCTCCGCTGGTGACACTACTGACTGGGTTCTCCTGGTGACATTTCAATTCACTGCTGGTGACATTACTGACTGGGTTCTCCTGGTGACAGTTCAATTCACTGATGGTGACACTATTGACCAGGCTTTCCTGGTGACATTCCAAAGCGCTGCTGGTGACAATACTGTCTGGGCTCTCCTGATGACATTTCAATTCACTGCTGGTGACACTACTGACTGGGTTCTCCTGGTGACATTTCAATTCACTGCTGGTGACACAACTGACTGGGTTCTCCTGGTGACAGTTCAATTCACTGCTGGTGACACTATTGCCGGGCTTTCCTGGTGACATTTCAAAGCGCTGCTGGTGACAATACTGTCTGGGTTCTGCTGGTGACATTTCAATTCACTGCTGGTGACACTACTGACTGGGTTCTCCTGGTGACATTTCAATTCACTGCTGGTGACACAACTGACTGGGCTCTCCTGGTGACAGTTCAATTCACTGCTGGTGACACTATTGACCGGGCTTTCCTGGTGACATTTCAAAGCGCTGCTGGTGACAATACTGTCTGGGTTCTGCTGGTGACATTTCAATTCGCTGCTGGTAACACTACTGACTGGGTTTTCCTGGTGACATTTCAATTCACTGCTGGTGACACTACTGACTAGGCTCTCCTGGTGACATTTCAATTCACTGCTGGTGACACTACTGACTGGGTTCTCCTGGTGACATTTCAATTCACTGCTGGTGACACTACTGACTGGGTTCTCCTGGTGACATTTCAATGCACTGCTGGTGACACTACTGACTGGGTTCTCACGGTAACATTTCAATTCACTGCTGGTGACACTACTGACTGGGCTCTCCTGGTGACATTTAAATTCACTGCTGGTGACACTACTGACTGGGTTCTCCTGGTGACATTTCAATTCACTGCTGGTGACACTACTGACTGGGTTCTCCTGGTGATATTTCAATTCACTGCTGGTGACACTACTGTCTGGGCTCTCCTGGTGACATTTCAATGCACTGCTGGTGACACTACTGACTGGGCTCTCCTGGTGACATTTCAATTCACTGCTGGTGACATCACTGACTGGGCTGAGGCTCTCCTGGTGACATTTCAATTCACTGCTGGTGACACTACTGACTGGGTTCTCCTGGTGACATTTCAATTCACTGCTGGTGACACTACTGTCTGGGCTCTCCTGGTGACATTTCAATGCTCTGCTGCTGACACAACTGACTGGGTTCTCCTGGTGACATTTCAATTCACTGCTGGTGACATTACTGACTGGGTTCTCCTGGTGACATTTCAATTCACTGCTGGTGACATCACTGACTGGGCTCTCCTGGTGACATTTCAATTCACTGCTGGTGACACTACTGACTGGGCTCTCCTGGTGACATTTCAATTCACTGCTGGTGACACTACTGACTGGGCTCTCCTGGTGACATTTCAATTCACTGCTGGTGACATCACTGACTGGGCTCTCCTGGTGACATTTCAATTCACTGCTGGTGACACTACTGACTGGGTTCTCCTGGTGACAATTCAATTCACTGCTGGTGACACTACTGTCTGGGCTCTCCTGGTGACATTTCAATGCACTGCTGGTGACACTACTGACTGGGCTCTCCTGGTGACATTTCAATGCTCTGTTGGTGACACAACTGACTGGGTTCTCCTGGTGACATTTCAATTCACTGCTGGTGACATTACTGACTGGGTTCTCCTGGTGACATTTCAATTCACTGCTGGTGACACAACTGGTGACATTTCAATGCGCTGCTGGTGACACTACTGACTAGGTTCTCCTGGTGACATTTCAATTCACTGCTGGTGACGCAACTGACTAGGTTCTCCTGGTGACATTTCAATTCACTGCTGGTGACACTACTAGCTGGGCTCTCCTGGTGACATTTCAATTCACTGCTGGTGACACTATTGACTGGGTTCTCCTGGTGACATTTCAATTCACTGCTGGTGACACTCCTGACTGGGTTCTCCTGGTGACATTTCAATGCGCTGCTGGTGACACTACTGACTGGGTTCTCCTGGTGACATTTCAATTCACTGCTTGTGACACTACTGACTGGTTCATCCTGGTGACATTTCAATTCACTGCTGGTGACACTATTGACCGGGCTTTCCTGGTGACATTTCAAAGCGCTTCTGGCGACAATACTGTCTGGGTTCTGCTGGTGACATTTCAATTCACTGTTGGTGACACAACTGACTAGGTTATCCTGGTGACATTTCAATTCACTGCTGGTGACACTACTGTCTCGGCTCTCCTGGTGACATTTCAATGCACTGCTGGTGACACTACTGACTGGGCTCTCCTGGTGACATTTCAATGCGCTGCTGGTGACACTACTGACTGGGCTCTCCTGGTGACATTTCAATTCACTGCTGGTGACACTACTGACTTGGTTCTCCTGGTGACATTTTAATTCACTGCTGGTGACACTACTGACTGGGTTCTCCTGGTGACATTTCAGTGCGCTGCTGGTGACACCACCAGACTCTATCAGTCTAGTTGAATATCAAAAGGGGGCCAACTGTTACGCCTATTTACATTTGTGACGTCACAATTGACTAACAAATTGTTTTTAAATAAAACACTGCCTACAATTCTGACTGGACTCACTTGAGCATTGGCGGTCGAGATGATCAGATCGTCGCCATGGCAGAAGCTTTAGGACATGCTTCAGTACAGTATTAACATAATTTATGCCTGGGATTTCAAACGGGGACTGCTCAATCACAGTCGCTCACCTGCCCTGGTCTTTATCAATGGCAGTGTCTGAAGAGTTAGACAGTCATTGATTAGGCCTAAGATTACTAATTTTATAGATTAGTCCTGAATGAAATAGATGAGGTCTAGACTATTGTAGCCTCTAAAGCTCTCCTGCTCTCGATTTTATAGTCTGTCTGACGCGACGCCGACGGTGACATTTCAATTCACTGCTGGTGACACTCCTGACTGGGTTCTCCTGGTGACATTTCAATGCGCTGCTGGTGACACTACTAGTCTACTGACTGGGTTCTCCTGGTGACATTTCAATTCACTGCTTGTGACACTACTGACTGGTTTCTCCTGGTGACATTTCAATGCGCTGCTGGTGACACTACTGACTGGGCTCTCCTGGTGACATTTCAATTCACTGCTGGTGACACTACTGACTTGGTTCTCCTGGTGACATTTTAATTCACTGCTGGTGACACTACTGACTGGGTTCTCCTGGTGACATTTCAGTGCGCTGCTGGTGACACCACCAGACTCTATCAGTCTAGTTGAATATCAAAACGGAGGCCAACTGTTACGCCTATTTACATTTGTGACGTCACAATTGACTAACAAATTGTTTTTAAATAAAACACTGCCTACAATTCTGACTGGACTCACTTGAGCATTGGCGGTCGAGATGATCAGATCGTCGCCATGGCAGAAGCTTTAGGACATGCTTCAGTACAGTATTAACATAATTTATGCCTGGGATTTCAAACGGGGACTGCTCAATCACAGTCGCTCACCTGCCCTGGTCTTTATCAATGGCAGTGTCTGAAGAGTTAGACAGTCATTGATTAGGCCTAAGATTACTAATTTTATAGATTAGTCCTGAATGAAATAGATGAGGTCTAGACTACTGTAGCCTCTAAAGCTCTCCTGCTCTCGATTTTATAGTCTGTCTGACGCGACGCCGACGGCGGTGGAGGGTGGATGAATTAGCACACTCCTATAAATAATTTACTGTGTCTCTATGCTTCCAATAAAAATTGACATATATTATTTAGTATTTGTTAACCCTTGTGCTGCTGAATTGTTTGTATTTTTCATTCATTTGAAGCTGGAATTGCTAACGATAATTTTTAGCTTCAAACAAACAAAAATAATAATATTTATGAAAAAAAAATTGACAAATTTAATTAACTGAGCATCTACAAACAACTATCTATTTAGATCTAAAATATGCTTGACACCATATATATACGTGTTAATGTCGTTATAGTTAATTTGGCTCAATTGTTTTTTTCAGATCATCGAAGAACGGTTTCTTCTGCCTCCGTCATCCGAGATGCATGTACCTACAGACTGGGGTGAATATGTTGATCTTGAAGAATTTAATCAATTGTAGGACAAAATGAAACTGAAGGTTTCTCCTCTGTCACTGCCTATATCTGCCGGTACATCTGTCGTTTCTACTAGAAGATAACCCATCAATTCCAATTGCATCATCACTGATTTCCGTGAACAATTCCCAGGACTGTTTACAAAGGAGTGTATTACTCAGGAGTATATATGAACTCGTGTCTGGTGAAGATGGTAGCCTACACGTTGCATGGCGCTCAGGAAAAGTTTTTCGCAAGGCAGATTCCCTGATCAACCTGGCTCGGGATGCTGTGAAGGCCGATGTAAAAAACCCCAGCAATACACTTATATCTTGGATGCCATACAACATCTTGCAAATGATGTAGATGGAGATGAAAGCAGACAAGAGAGTGCGTACAGCAGAGGTGTCGGCATCATACTAATGCTACCTTCTCAAAGATGTCACTGATCCGCTGTAGGCCTACATGTTTTATCAGGTGATTTTACATTTATATTATTTCTTTTTTAATGAACACCATCTATCATTATTAGTTAGGTCTTTACATTTTTGTCACACATCCTCAGTAAAATGATTCCTTAAAAATATACAAATAAATTCGCTATTGAAATTTAAATGACTGCAACAAGCAACGCAATCGCTGTGTTTTGATATTATAACCAGTAAACAAAAGCATAGGAAACTGAGAAGGTGTTATTCTCCTTTTAATTCTGGGTCAAAAAATTTACATCAATGATCATTTATTGTGATGTGCATCATTTTTTAATGACTTAATGCTATGTGTTGCAGGCCTTTGGTATTCCGAATATCACAAATACACCCATGACACCATATATGGCAATTTTCATGACATGCACAACGCGAGGTAGGCCCCTATGTGATGTATACTGAGGGCGTCAAGTGCGTGGAGGTGAAAAACATACTAACTGGAATTATCATCGTATTCATGAGTTACTACGTATTTTGGCTGGAATATCCCAAGGACTTAAGTTGTACCTTGAAGCATATCCAAACCATCATATATTGAAGAAGTAATGACACAGTGGTCCAACATCATCTAGACTCTTGAGATTGATTGCTAAGTGTTCTAAATAAGAAAAGCAAAGTTAATATTAGGGTTCCTTCGTAAATGGTTGCCTGCAACAAGGTGACATGGACGCTCTATTTGCACATGTTACATTTGTTGCTAACAACAAGGTGACACCCGTACCTTACACGTTGTTTGCGACAGTTCGTTTATATTACGGATTAAGTTATGTTTCTTGTGTAGGCCTACTTTGTACATATGACAACTCAACTTGTTGTGCTGTTGTTTGCAATGGCATTGCAATTACCTCTGTTTTTTTACAACAGTGCGACAAGTACAGCTGTCACATTGTTTCAAGTATACGCATCGAAATGAAATTTAATGTGAGCATGTATTCATCATCAATATCCTAACTTTATAGTTAAATTTGGGGATAAGTTTTCTCAATAAATAAGCCACAATTTTCAATTTATTATAATGTGTACCTATTGTAAAATCTTAGTAAGTTATTTAACCATGTTAACGAGCATGTGTATATATTTTCAACAATGCGATAGATCAAAGTGAACATTGTGTGGGTGAAGATATGCTTTAAATGGTTTTTTCCCACCAAAAAATCTTCAAGTATACTTTAGTGATGTGTACGTGGTAAAAAATTCAGTAAGTTTGTGAGAAGAAACGTTACATGTATACCTAACTTAATGAAGTTGAACATTATCCTGTAATTTTTTCAATGAACAATATTTAGACTTACAAAATATTTTTGCATAGCTGAATAATATTCTTGTTGTTGGACTGCACTGCGCCAACGGGTGTTTACATTGCCCACAGAAAAAAGTCGGGTAGCACCTTTTTCAAATGCATATACACTTTGCTCAGGCAGGACTATATGTGTGTTGATGGATGTAATCTTATTTTGCTCTGATAGTCAGCTATCTAGTTGTAAACTCAATATATCGAGTTGGCAACTCAATATATCGAGTTGGAAAAACAATGTATCGAGTTGTCAACTCAATATATCGAGCTGTCAACTCAGTATATCGAGTTGATCACTTGTTAATGTATTAATAGTTTGAATATGTTAGTTTTAATAAATATATGGTATTTCGATTTATTTGGCTATTTTTGATTATGTTATTGCATGCAGGATTTAAGAGAGCCAACAAATTACCGATGAATATTTTTGTTTAACTGTTTAATATAGAAAAAAAGGAAATTCTAGAAATTTTCGTTAGTTTGTATATTTGGTCATGTAACGTCGATTAGCCAAGTGCGACTTGGACTTAATTGCGAGAGGAGGACACACGTATGCCGTACATCCTGATATCAGCGTACGTAGGCCCCACAGGAATCTGGACCGATTCTTTAGACGAGGTCCAGATTCGGTGACACATGCTGATATCACGTTGTATGACATTCCGAATGCGAAAAATCGCCATTAGCCCTAATCCTTATAATCATAAGGTTGAAAATATTTTTAAACAACTAGATATGGAGAGTTGATTGACTTAGAACATTGACACAAAACACTCATTACGGTGGTTTAATATACTACTTAGTAGATTTTCTAGACCTAGTCTGTAGTGACTCAAAGCTAGATAGAATTTAGAGTAGCAGGCATTTGTGTTTCAAAACACATTTTACGGCGATTAAAACTCCACTTGGTGTTTCCAAAGTTGATCATTAATCGGATAAAGATACTGGAGTGACCGAATGGTGTTTCAGAACACACATTACAGTGATTCGAGTCTCCGTTCATACTGTTTTCCAAACCTGTTCAACCGTGGAGTGGAAGATCAAGATAGAGATTGGATTATCCGAATATGGTGTTTCAGAACACCCATTGTAGCTAATCAAAACTCTATTTATAGTGTTTTTCTCAAATTTGATCAGCCATGGCTCAAACAACCACCCTGAGGTTTCCAAACCTGGTCAACCGTGGATTGAAAGACCCAGATAGGGATTCGATTATCCGAATACGGTATTTCAAAACACCAATTGCAGTTAATCAAAACTCTACTTATAATTTTTTCAAACTTGATCAGCCGTGGCTCAAACCACCACACTTAGGATTCAAAACCTGGTCAACCGTGGATTGAAAGATCAAGATAGGGATTGGATTATCCGAATACGGTGTTTCAAAACACCAATTGCAGTTAATCAAAACTCTATTTATAGTTTTCTCAAACTTGATCAGCCGTGGCTCAAACCACCACACTTAGGATTCAAAACCTGGTCAACCGTGGATTGAAAGATCAAGATAGGGATTGGATTATCCGAATACGGTGTTTCAAAACACCAATTGCAGTTAATCAAAACTCTATTTATAGTTTTCTCAAACTTGATCAGCCGTGGCTCAAACAACCATACTGAGGATTCAAAACCTGGTCAACCGTGGATTGAAAGATCAAGATAGGGATTGGATTATCCGAATACGGTGTTTCAAAACACCAATTGCAGTTAATCAAAACTCTATTTATAGTTTTTTCAAACTTGATCAGCCGTGACTCAAACAACCACACTGAGAATTTCAAAACACTCGTTGTGTTTCAAAACGCGACAAAATTGTGTTTCCAAACACCAAAATCGGTTGCAGCTGTGTTGCAACAAGAAGTGGTGTTTCGAAACACTCTTTTTTTACAGTGTAGAGAGCGACAAATGCCGGCATATCACCCAATACCTACAACAAAACTACGACATAATCACAATATGATCACCTCAGTCGCCCAGAGAGCGACAAACGCCGGCATATCACCCAATACCTACAACAAAACTACGACATAATCACAACATGGTCACTTCAGTCGCACAGAGAGCGACAAATGCCGGCATATCACCGAATAGCAGAACCACGACATGATCACAACATGATCACTTCAAATTAATCACTACTGTATTAACCCCTTCAAGCCTGAATTCATCATTGTCATCTTCTCCGTCCACAGCATCATCATAATTCACTGCAAGCCGCGAATTGCAATTCTCGACCTGTAGTGAATGAAGATGACTTAAAGTGGTTGGCAAATGAAAAAAATATATTGTTATTATTGAGCAGTTCCCTGAAAATTTTCGTTCTAAAACTCAAGGTTTTACGAAATTAAGTCATTTTTTAGAGATGCAAAATGATGTTTTGATGCACCGTGAGAGCTTAAAGGAAGACATCAATGGGATTGAAGTATTTGTTTAAAACAATATGGACCCAACATGTCCGGTGAAACGGTAAAGCGTAATCTGATATTTATCAGATAAATATTGGTGTTTCACAAAGCTCTATATTGCGCCTTTTACTACTTATTGCATAAATGAAATTATGTAGTATTAGGAACCTATTTAAAATAATCATGTGTGTAAAAGATGATGCGGTTGACTAGGAAGGAGGAGATGATTTAAAGCAGGAGCCAGTAAATGAGGTATCCATACACACTTTGAATTAAAATATGTAGAAGATGATAGATTTACTAGTGTCAGAAATCAGAAAACGTATTGGTATGTCCATCCAGACCTGGAAGAACTATACCATTTATGTTTCAATCAGACGATAATGTCATGTCTGGAGTACATGTGATAACAATTTTCACAACATCAACTTTTGATCAACAAAGTTTAGATATTCTCTTTAAGTTATGTATATATTGTATTTATATTGCCAGTTGTATATTTTATTTATTATTATAATTATAATTAAAAGGTGGGTCGACCATTTCCCAAGTAGGAGGCGTATGTGAGAAAGTGCTCTGAATGTCCATAAAGGTGGCAAAGAGAGCCACCTAGTGAGTCAATAGTGAAACGTAAGTGGGGCATTTAATATCCTAATGTATGGCGGCCATCTTGGATTTGTCCAATATGGCGCCCACAGCGGGAGCTCAACTTGGCTCCCGCGAAAAATCACAATCATATGACTTTGGCTGTAAGTGCTCGGCCTTATACCGCCAGGGCTCGAATCTCGAATCCTGTGTTTCAAAGGCAGTGCCATCTCATTCATCTCACTATCCCCAGGATATTCTCCATACTCAGTTTAGCCTTTATGTGCACAAAGGTGGCCTAAGACCCCGTTCATTTTATTTTCAATGGCTAATGAGTCATGGTGGACATTTTGCTTTACGTTTTTGTGTAGGGATTGTCGTGGTTTCTAGTGTATCTGAGATGCCTTCTCAGCAGATTGCCTGATCGGGGTCTTTTATCTATGTTGGAATAAAAGTGAAATTATTCCTACGGGTTCTGTCCCTCATGAAAACTACTACAACAGGAAATGTTAAATTACGTGAGAAAACTACGAGGATTATATGTTTAAGAGACTGTATCTATCTAAACGTGCTAAATTGAAAGTATGTTTACCTTTAACCCTTTCAAGCCTGAGTTTACGATAGTCATCTTCATTAACTACAAGCCGCGAATTGCTGTCGCAATTCTCGACTTGTAGTCAATAAAGATGACTTGTGTGGTTTAAAAATTAAAGAAAATTACCATGTATTGGTAAACCAGATTGATGGACATTTTTGTTCCAAGCCCTTTGTTGTAGGAAAATTAAATCTGTTTTCAGGGATGTAAAATGATGCTTTAATGCATCGTGAGGGCTTAAAGGGTTAAGTATTGGACTTTCGTTATGATCTGAGAAATACCCGCATAATTATTTTATTAGCATGCCTTTTCTGCAACAGCCATGAACCTATCACCATTATTATCGGACAAGAAAGAGCATACTCCAATATACATATAGAATGTTTTGTTGGGTGTTGTTTGCACACAGGGTATTTTAAATAAATCTAGTGATATTACAACTTGTTTTTCTTATTTTCACTCACCCTGAGTGGGCGGACACTACATGTAAGTTTGATTTCCACTTCAAAGCGAACGTAATCAGCCCTATTTAATTATAAACACTAAAAGTGTGTTCATAAAACTCGTAAAGGCAAGGGTGGAGGTGTGGCGCTACTATAAAAGACATTAGTATTACTATACATGGACGATCAGCAAAGTACGACTCATTTGAGTGTGTCGAAGCTACTCTAACATCGGGAGCTGCTGTACGGTGTACCTTCAGTTGGCATCTACCTCCCACCGCCATCAAAGGCAAATAGCTCTTCTAATAAGAAATTCCTTGACTAGTTGGAGAGCCTCACTGACACCAACCATCTTGTGATTGTGTGTGATGTCAATGTTCCAACAAATCCAACAACCATCCAACTGCGCAACATCCTGGATGATATGAACCTGGTACAGCACGTGTCAGATGCAATGCATATTGCTGGACACACATTGGACTACGTCATAACTATAAACTCAGACATTGCAGTTTTATCCGACACTGTGAATGTGTCTTAAGTACTGACTGACACACAATCTGACTAACAATCAGGACACAGTTGATTCACAACAGCCCACAGAACTATCACATGGAGCACATTATGTATCCAATGTTGGTGTCGTTGATAAGGAAGAGGTACAGGAGATCATCAGCACAACCCTACCTAAATTCCGCAGCCTGGATCCACTACCAACATCTCTGTCCAAAGAAAATATTGACATCATTTTACCAACCATAGCCAATATCGGCAACAAGTCTATAACATCTGTCCGCTTCCCTTCCTATAAGGAACTTGCCATTTGTAACCAAGATTGTCAAGAGAGTGGTGTTTCATGCCGTAACCCTTTAACCGCCGGTGCCGCATATATTCGGGTTTTTATTTTTATTAGCACATTAAGTACCACATATTAAACATGTTAAAGATAAAATGTGACATCAATCAGCAATATTTGAAAACAGTTGACCTCCATTTTGTCAAATCTGAATAATTTTCACTCACTTGAAGTTGTGGATCGCGTCAGCGAGACACAACTTCAAGTGGGTGAAAATTCAGATTGAATAATTTGGCGGTTAAAGAGTTAACACACATATGGCTCAAACATCACAGCGAGGAGTCCATAATACGACAGGCCTTAAATGGGAAGAAATGTGTGATGCGGCTACAATTAGATCTTTCTGCCGCTTTTGACACCATTGACCAAAATATCCTGTTACAGCGTCTCAGAGTAAGCGGAGGTGTATGTGGCACATTCTTGGCATGGTTTAGGTCTTACCTGACTGGCAGGACACAGTCTGTGAAGATTCACAACACCACACCAAAGCCTAGATTGCTCAGCTACGGTGTGCCTCAAGGCTCTGTATTAGGGCCACCTATTTTCACATTATATTAACGTACTCCCACAGGTGTTAGCGACCACGAGACTTGTACTGATAACTTCCGGTATCGACCAAAACTTGTCAACAATTCATTCTGCGGTTGCGAATTATTTACGTTTACTGACGCATTGTAGTCTAAATATTATAATTATCAGTTAAACATGTGGGTGGTCGGTACTTGTCGCAGATACAGCTCGGCCTGTATCTGGCGACGCGTACCGATCTGAGCCCTTATCGACCAAAAAGCAGTGCCATATGCATATCTTATGCGCCAAGGAAAGAATAGTGTGGCGACAGGACCTGATCGCTCACTTGTACTCGGACGGCATTCGGATATACGTCGTGTTTGACCAGGATGATGCTGCAGAGACAATTAAGCCGATCAAGGCCTGTGCTTTCAGATGGGCGGGAGCACTAGGGTAGTGGTTAGCACCACTGCCTTTCACGCTAGAGTTCGGGGTTCGTTTCCAGGTCTCGGGGGTTTGAAGGAAACAAAAGTGTTCACCCCCCATCCTCTCTTGAAACTTGTGGGGAGCCTCCGTGGTCGAGAGGTCGCGTGCTCGGCCTCAGACCTCAAGGGTTTGAAATTCGATGTCTGTGTCTGGAGGGCAGTGTCATATCACTCATCTCCCCATCCTCAGGAGGTTCTCCTGGCCCAATTTAGCCTACATGTGCACAAAATTGGCCAAAAGCCCGATTCATCTCGTTTAATTTTTGTCGTAGAGATAAAGTTATGGTTGGCAATGCATTGGCTAAAATGGAAAGATGAAAATGCTATTACGGACACATTCAGTGTTACTGCAACTCTCTGCTATGTGGGCTTTCATCTAAACTAATAAAGAGGTTGCAGATCGGGGTGTAAAATGCGGCAGCTAGAGTGATAGCTAAAGCCGACAGAAGGGACCAATTCTCACCAAGTGCTAAGCATCAAGATTTCCAACTGTTTGGTTAAATAAAGTTTACTAAATATAATTAATTAAAAGTTTTCACTCACTTCAAAGTGTGGGTCGCGTTGTGTGAAAAGAGCAACTAGTGGACGTATGGCTATTTGAAATCCTGTTTTAATCTGTTTGCAATCCTGTTTTGTGAATATAATGGTACAGTATCAATCCTATCATAGCTTACCTCGTGTATATAATGGTACTCTCCCCCAGCCATAGGCATGGCTGACCCCAGGTCAGCATAACATAGAGACAGCAGCAGCACCAGTAACCCGATGATAAACCAGAGTATAAGTGTAAGACCTGTAGACCCCGCGTAGTTAGCCACAGTATTAGGGGTGACGAAGATCCCCGCTCCAACCATGGAGCTCACCATGATACCTATAGCGTAGGGCAGGGTGATCACCCGGGTCAGATGGGTCACTGACCCCTCACCCTCACTCACAGTGTCTTTCTCTGTCCGAGAGGGCTCTGAGATTAGAGTCTTGTCAAATATAGTGTTATCATAGTGCTGGCTGTCTCCCCGGTCTCTGGGCAGAAGGTTTGTGTTCTCCATCATTTTAGTCGCTTGATATGCACTCCAGGTAAACACTGTTACTTCTTGTTTCACCGTGCTATGCTATGCTGTGAGCTCGTTACTTCACCATGTAGCAGACATGTCTGTATCAAATACACCTGTAAAAATCAACACACTATACTTGACACAGAAAAACAAGGAAAATTAACATAAATGTGGCCGTCCTGGATAAAAAAAATCATAAAAAAGCTACTCACATTTGTGTACGTTGTCTGATGTTTGCTGGGTTAGAGTACACAAATGATCTGTGGACTTTAACCCCTTAACCGCCGGTGTCGCATATATTCGGATTTTCATTTTTTATTAGCACATTAAGTACCACCTTTAAACATGTTAAAGATAAAATCAGCAATATTTGAAAACAGTTGACCTCCATTTTTTCAAATCTGAATAATTTTCACTCACTTGAAGTTGTGGATCGCGTCAGCGAGACACAATTTCAAGTGGGTGAAAATTCAGATTGAATACTTTGGCGGTTAAAGGGTCAACAAGGATGTGTGCCATGTGTTACACGCATATAGTGATAACTCCCCAGTTTATTCAGATATATCGTAGGCCGTGGATTGGTCGAGATACAGAGTTAACGCTTGATTGCATTCTGCATTAACCCTTTAACCGCCAAATTATTCAATTTGAATTTTCACCCACTTGAAGTTGTGTCTCGCTGACGCGATCCACAACTTCAAGTGAGTGAAAATTATTCAGATTCGTCAAAATGGACGTGAACTGTTTTCAAATAATGCTGATTGATGTCACATTTTATCCTTAACATGTTTAAAAGGTGGTTCTTAATCTGCTAATAAAAAATGATAACTTGAATATATGCGGCACCGGCGGTTAAAGGGTTAAATCTTCTGAAGCTTAATTGTTAGTTGATACTAGGTGAAATACAAACATCTCCAAAATAATTTATTTGACTAACTGATCATGTTTGATCAAACTATTTTACTGATTTAAATGACATTTTATTCGTTTGCAAGACCAAGGTTAAAGAAAATAGAAATATGAACAAAAAAATAAGGAAACAGCTCATGTTTGTCAGGTTTGACTGCCTCCCAGCATGCATTGGAAACGCCTCCACATCCGCCCATGTCTGGTGTAGTAATTTATTATAACTTAGATCGTTAATACTGACAGACGTGACAGACGCATCTGTTGACTCTTTCAGTGCGAGGACCGGTTTCAGACGTCAGATTGATAGACGTCAGAATTCTAAAGGCAATCCCCGCACAGAATGAGTGAAATCTATAATGGTCGTAGACCCATAACATAGGTAGAAATGAAGCGGATAGAGCTGACTAAGACATTTATGATGATTTAAAATTGAAAAAAACCCATTAATCTCTATGGTTTATACAAGCATACATCAGCGTTGTGAGGATTGACTCAATCATTGTCGTTTGATGACAGCTAGCCCTGATATAGCCATACAAATTAATCATAATAACGACATAATAGAGATCATTATGGAGACTTCTTATTTTTTTCATACAATGGAGAGAGATGGTTTCTAGCTTCTGCCATCCACAACTTTAAATTATTTTTTGTCTCCTGTGTTTGACAAATGTAAAGCGAATTAATATCAAGTATTTCTGTCTAATCGCATAATTCTTTCCAATAATTTTTATTCGAAATGGAAATTAAAACTAAAGTTAACCAAACAACTCACGCGTCAAAGGGGGCTCTGAATGAAAAAATAATAACTACACAAAAACCATCCTTCACACCTGTATTATACACATCCGAACAGCTTGGAGTACTGTGTTTTAAAATATAGTTGAGAGCTACATGCTGTACATTATTTCCATTAATGTAGGCTACACGTTTGAAAAAACCCTGTATATGAATTGATAGTGTACAATTTTCAGTGTCCATTATTTGTTGCATGTATTTTAACCTTAAATTAATTACCTATTACTTTATAATTACCGTATAATTACCGTATACAATTTTCAGATTATCTTATACTTGTGTGATGAAAATCAGAGAAATTTAACCCTATCAGTGCGAGGACCGTCTTTATACGTCAGGATCTCTGACGTATAAAGACGGTCCCCGCATTCATAGGGTTAAAATATATTTCTAACGGCTGTAGACCCAAAACATAGGTATTCAAATGGAGCGGAAAGAGCAAACTAAGACATTTATAATGATTTCAAAATTGAAAATACACCTTTGGACTCCATGGTTTATATTAAATTAATTCAGCGCTTTAAGAGTTAAATATTCATATTTTTAAGATTTTGACCCTTTAAGCCCCCACGATGCATTAAATCATCATTTTACATCCCTGAAAACAGACTAAATTTTCCTACAACTAAGGGTTTTAGAGCGAAAATTTCCATGAAACTGGCTTCCCAATACGTGGTAATTTTCTTTAATGTTTAAGCCACATCAAGTCATCTTCATTCACTACAAGTCGAGAATTGCGGCAGCAATTCGCGGCTTGTAGTGGATGAAGATGACAATGGTAAATTCAGGATTGAGAATGTTAATTGGGCGGGAACAATAATCCAATTTTCAGAAACAGAATAAAATTAGATAATGCATCCCAGTAAACACAAAACATGTGTATAACATTTGTACAATGTTGGATTAACGTCGAATACGTTGGGCCGGCGTTGTGACGTTGTACAAATGCTATGCAAATGCTTTGTGTTTGCTGGATGAGTCGAAACAGTAGATTTGTTGCTAAGAATTTATAGTTTCTCTGTGATAGAGTGATGTTATATTATATTATGATAACAAAATTCACTGTGACAGAATGTAGCAGTCAGTTTTTCCTAGTAATGTATTTATAAAAAGTAACTAATTCATATAAACATGATAAAGCAAAATCTGTACTAATTTCAGGATGATTAATATGAATAACATGATTATGTTTGGGTGGCCTTCACGCTAGCGATCCTTGGATCTTAGTGAAGGGCTCCTGTCATATATTTGTTTTCTTTTAATGGTTTTCTTCAGCTAGAATTATGCTATATATATATTCTTATATATTCTATTATGTACAAAAATATATGACAAATAAAAGAATCTGAATCTGAATCTGTAATGTTTATCGCGACTCACCCCCGGTGAATCACCATCTCCCTTCACTAGATTACATACCAGATGCTGTACGGAGCGATGGCTTATATTAAAATTTCCAGCCTCTGAAGCCATAAAAATGCCCAGAATGTCAAGCTTTATCATATTTATAGCTGATATGTATCGCCGGATAATACATACGTGATGTGGGAGGTATATCTCTAACTGATGAAAAGATATTAACTCTTTCAGTGCGAGAATCGACGTTTGACGTCAGATTAGACGATCTGGGCAATGAAAGAATTGGTATAAACATATTTACTGGGATTTCCAAGTAGCACAAGTGCTAATACAAAGGATCTCCGGTATACATAATACATGAATATAGTAATCAAAACAATATATCGATCGTGTGTTTACACATTGAAAACAAAATATACATATTATTTGAAATGATTAAATAATAACAATAAAATAAATAAATTCATTATTAGAGATTTTCGCACAAATTTTTAAATCGACCAGTTTTTTTCTAGATATTCATGCACGTATTGAAAAATAAATCTATTGTTGAAGCTTCAATGAAAGAATTTAAAATGTGTTATGGCTGTAGACCCGTAACATAGGTGTGAAGCGTAAAGGGCTAACTAAGACATTTATGATGATTTCAAATTGAAAAAACCTTTTTGGTTTAAATAAAAATATGTAGTTGTAGGGGTTAACCCTTTAAGCCCGCACGATGCATTTAAGCATCATTTTAAATCCCTGAAAACAGACTTAATTTTCCTACAACCAAAGGTTTTAGAACGAAAATTACTGTGAAACTGGTTTACCAATTCATGGCAATTTTCTTTAATTTTTAGACTAGGCCAGGGTCTACATCAAATAAGCTTTAATCACTACAAGTCGAGAATTGCGACAGCAATTCGCGGCTTGTAGTGGATGAAGATGACTATGGTAAATTCAGGCTTCAAAGGGTTAATATCAATATTATTCCATCAAACACGAGATCTTCGTCAATGTTGGGGCAATGATTTATCGTGTCTGGTGGGATAATATCAGGGAACTTTCAAATATCAACACAGGTCGGGGGGGGGGGGGGTGGAGATGGGGGGGGCGGGTGTCGTAGTACGTGTTTTGGCTATTATCATTTAACCCTTTTACCGCCGGTGCCGCATATATTCGGGTTTTCATTTTTTATTAGCACATTAAGTACCACCTTTTAAAAATGTTAAAGGGACTGGCCCAGGCTAAAATCATCAAAAAATCAGTGATTTTATTTCGGGTTCTTAATATGACCATATGATGTAAGCATGTACATAGACTAGAACTGCAAATTTTTATAATTTTTGTGCTGCGCATTCACCAGTTAGGCTAGATATAGAGACGAAATTCCTGATTTGTAATTATTGACAACCATGTCAAAAATAAGAAATGCGGGAATTTCGTCTCTATATCTAGTCTAAAAATATCTAGTCTAAAAATTTTAAAAATGTGCAGTTCTAGTCTATGTACATGTTTACATCATATGGTCATATTAAGAACCCGAAATAAAATCACCGATTTTTTTATGATTTTAGCCTGGGCCAGTCCCTTGAAAGATAAAATGTGACATCAATCAGCAATATTTGAAAACAGTTGTCAAATCTGAATAATTTTCATTCACTTAAAGTTGTGGATCGCATCAGCGAGACAGAACTTCAAGTGGGTGAAAATTCAGATGAGTAATTTGGCGGTTAAAGGGTTAAAAGCCACACTGTGATGGTAATAATCTACGTTTGGTCTGGCAATGTGTTCATATGAAGTCATTCTTTTATAATTGAAAGAGCGAAATATTTATAATTACGTCTAATATCTTGGTTTCCATGGTTTGTACAAGCATATATCAGCGATGCAAGAATTAACTTTATTGTCGTTTGAAGACAGTTATCCCTGATATAGCGACATATTAATCATTTACATAACATAATACAGATAATTAAGGACTCATACAAGTAATTACAGTCCCATTAACTTGCATGTATTATCGCCCCTACGCTAGAGACCACTCAAATCTACTAAACCTATTTGTCCATGGAAAGTTTAGAGATTATGAATTAAAAAAATATATACATTTTAAAGGGGGTTAGCTACAATCATTTTTTTATTATTTACAGCCGAAGTCAGTGATTGCCTTCAGAAAGTGGAGATTGTCAGTGACGCTCGTGGGTTAGAGAGAGGTTGTCATCCGGTCCCGCATATCAATACACCACTTTGTATTTCTTTTGTGTTTTCTGTGAATTCCGAACACAAAATCAACCATTGTCAGGGAAAAATGAATAAGTCTCACCTTCCCAAGCACAATAACTAACGGGATCTGGCAAAAATCTAATCAAAATTTTTTTTGCTGAATATATTTCTTATAATTAGACAGGTGAGACCTTATAGCGAGATATTTAAATTTTCATACAATGCAAGGACCGCTTTAGCTGTATATACGACGTCTGAATGAAAATGATCCTGGATAAAATGTCCCAAATTACACATTGCCCTCTGAACAAACGCTATTGTATTACTGATATTGTTACCTTATAGCTTATTCATAATATCTGTAAGTGGACAGACATGTAGAAAGAAAGCCAGGTGGGCTTAATGACATTATTACCTCAGCCAGGATGGTTATCAGATTATGTTTTGGTCGTGCTGGTTTGGTCGTCTGTCTGTGCTTTCGTCGGTTTACTCAACACGTTATGAACGGATCTGCATGCAACTTTTACCAGATGTGTGCCTCGGGCTGAGAAACGAACATTTTAATTTTTAGGGATATACGGAGAACGATCCGGATCCTGGGGCGTATATTACAAAGAATCCTAACTTTGATCCTATCCCAACTTTCTCTCATTTCCATATAAAAAGTTAGGATCAATCCTAACTTTTTATATGGAAAAGAGAGAAAGTTGAGATAGGATCAAAGTTAGGATTCTTTGTAATATGGATCAATCCTAACATCTATATGGAAAAGAGAGAAAGTTGAGATAGGATCAAAGTTAGGATTCTTTGTAATATGCGCCCCAGGATTCGGATTACAATCTGGGTCGCACGGATTTGCATACGATTTTTACCAGAGATGTGTCTAGGACCGAGGACCAACCCATCACATTTTGGGGAGGATCCAGGGGTGCATATTACAAAGAATCCTAACTTTGATCCTATCCCAACTTTCTCTTATTTCCATTACAAAACGTTAGGTGATCCTAACTTTTTGTAATGGAAATAAGAGAAAGTTGGGATAGGATCAAAGTTAGGATTCTTTGTGATATGCACCCCAGATGACTATCCGATCCAGGATCCGGATTAGGAAATTTATTTTCGGAGCAGGTTTGCAGTCTTTGTCTGACTGTTTAGTTATATAATGTTTTTATCTACACCGATGGATTAAAATAAATTTGAAGTATGTAATGTAATCAGGGATAGAACTTGGCCTTTTCTTTAACTAGACAGCAGGGGTGCATATTACTAAGAATCCTAACTTTGATCCTATCTCAACTTTCTCTTATTTCCATTACAAAAAGTTAGGATCACCTAACTTTTTGTAATGGAAATAAGAGAAAGTTGAGATAGGATCAAAGTTAGGATTCTTTGTAATATGCACCCCAGGATCCGGATTAGGATAGTTATTTTCGTTGCAGGTTTGCAGTCTTTGACTGACTGTTTATTTATATAATGTTATTATATACACCGATGGATTAAATCCTGTACAATATTTTCATATTTACAAAGTTGTTTTTTAATTCTACTATGTCTTTTCTCTTCTCTATTCTACTATGTCTTTTCTCTATGAGTTATTGATTTACCAACGGTTATAATGGCTGATGGGCGAATTGTATAATGCCTTTAATCAATTTTCTAAAAGTGTTGATTTTGTTGTTAATACATACACTGCACAGTTGTTAAATATTATTCCATACGCCGATTGATTGAATACTGTAGTGTATAAATATATTTACGAAGGTGTTTACAATCACTGTGTTATGTGATCTCTGGTGTACAGTTACTGACGTACACGTTAGTACATGATCTATGTTGTACAGTTACTGACGTACACGTTAGTACATGATCTATGGTGTACAGTTGCTGACGTACATTTTAGTATATGATCTATGGTGCACAGTTACTGACGTACACTTAAGTATATGATCTATGGTGTACAGTTACTGACGTACACTTTAGTATATGATCTATGGTGCACAGTTACTGACGTACACTTTATTATATGATCTATGGTGCACAGTTACTGAGGTACACTTTAGTATATGATCTATGGTGTACAGTTACTGACGTACACTTTAGTATATGATCTATGGTGCACAGTTACTGACGTACACTTTAGTATATGATCTATGGTGCACAGTTACTGACGTACACTTTAGTATATGATCTATGGTGTACAGTTACTGACGTACACTTTAGTATATGATCTATGGTGTAGATTAATAGACATACACTTTAGTATATGATCTCTGGTGCACAGTAACTGACGTACACTTTGGTATTTGATCTCTGGTGCACAGTTACTGACGTACACTTTGGTATATGATCTATGGTGCACAGTTACTGATGTACACTTTAGTATATGACCTATGGTGTACAGTTACAGACGTACACTTCAGTATATGATCTCTGGTACACAGTTATTCACGTGCACTTTACCACGTGATCTCTGGTGTACATTTAAATATAATATATAAATGTATAATACATCTGTCTAAGATATATATAGGGCCTTTACAATATTCATAATAAGATGTATGATGTATCTCACAATATGCAGCTGTCGCTGTACACTTTCGCAGATCGTTTACATTTGTTCTAGTTATAATCTAGGCCTACCCAACTACAATTGGTAATGTATACTACTCAGACAACAAAAACAATTGTATAACATCTGTACAATGTCGGCCCAACGGCTTCGATAATATGTATGATGTATCTCCAAATTGTACAAATGTTATACAAATGTTTTGTGTTTACTGAGTGTCCCAGCTACGGTAAACAGTGAGTCTGGGGGTAAATCCCCTAGACATGCCCAAAACCCTACAGGGCCGTATTGCAAATCGCTTGAAGTAGGTGGGTGGCATGATTCGAGTAAACATTAATGTGGGCACAATGCAATGGCACGCATGTGCAGCATGGTCAACATCCACAAGTGTTGGGCTGCCGCTCGCAGCAATATAAATAATATCAGATTATGGCTCAGTCATGCAAAACGACCGCAAAGTAACACTATAATTATTATGAAACAATTTTACTTACAATACACAGTCACCGCATGCACACATTCTCGTCGAATGAGAGATTATTATCACATCTGTGGGTCATCCTGAATAATACCAGACTGGGATGTGGTAATCGACTTGATACAAGCATTGGCCCAATGCTGTGCCAATGCAGGCCAAGCTGGCCCGTCATTGGAACAGCATAGCGCCTGTCATCCAGGTTGATTAGTACTGTGAATTGATTATACATGGCCATATATCAGTCTATAACCCCTTAAGCGCCAAAGACGGCTATAATAATACTCACCTATATTATTATTACATCAAAAAAATATCTTTTAAATCTCAAATGTATCGCATAACTGTAAATTTTGAAAACAGAAACGTGGTCTCCAATTTGACAAATCTGAATAATTTTCACTCACTTTGAGCCGTGGGTCGCGTTAGCGAGCCACAGCTTCAAGCGAGAGAAAATGCGAACTGAAAATCTTAGCGATCAGAGGTTTAAACTATTAGATGCGGGTCAGCACTACTCCAGTGACGCACGCATAAAACCTGCATGCTCACATGTAATCAGGAAACATCATTGATTCTTATTTTAGATATCCTGCACATGCGCATGCGGTGTTTTAACCCTTTTTTTCCAGTTATAAAATTAAAGTTTTCACCAACTTGAAGTTGTGTGTCGCTGTCGCGACCCACAACTTCAAGTGGGTGAAAATTACTCATTTGAGTTTAATTTGTGACGAAAAATGAGCAAATCGTGATGTATAAACATTCATTTCATTCCCACTAACTGCGATTCGATCGACTGATAGCAGGAAGTAAAAACGATTATAGCGGCGCTTGGCGGTGAATTGGTTAACGATTTCCTTTAACGTGCATTGCGAGAGATACGGGCTCGAACCCCGCCCGTGACAAATTCTTTGCCTATGTCGCTGCCTGCCGTGCGGTTCCGAATCCTGCGTGGTGCAGGATTTTCAGAGAAATATCATGTTTCTCCTCTCTCAATATTGTGGTATTGTTTCGATGTTGTGTCCTTGGGAAAGGCACATAAACCGCAAATGCTTCACTGGACCCAGGTGAAAATGAGTACCTGGTAGGACAGAGATGGCAATGTGCAGGGGAGAAAAAGAATAAAAAATGTCAAACTTTGTGTTAGTCTTGGCTAATAATTGAAACGTTCAGCCTGACTTGAAACAGAGTTATGTAAAAATAAATATGCTTAGATTGATAGTAATTATCATAGACTACTCTACCCTATGATAATTATAACACACCACAGGCACAATCCACAGTAGGCTATGAGGATCGCTTAAAACGGACAATGACTTAGAGCTGGGCGTGTTGCTCTCCCAAGCACTTGATAAAAAGAATAAGGACCACGATATAAAGATTATTCCCCAATTACCATGATTTTTTTCACCTGCTTGAATTTACTTCTCAAGAGATATCATCTCTGAGACTCGGTCTTGAAAACAAATGGATAAAAACAGGGTCGCTTTTTAAATTTCCAAAATGTAATTGTTGTATTATGTTCGTGCATAGACTTTGCATTTGTTTTAAGGGCCTGTTTGAAATCGTCGTATTTTCTCAGTGCTATAGTACTCTAGTATAGCCACTCACACGAAATAATTCAGATACAGCTAGGACTCGACAGTTTCTTTTTTACTAGAGACGAAATCAAGGATAATAATTGGAAATGAGCAGTAAAGTTGTTTTAACAATGTGGAAGAACAACCAATACTAACAATAATATCTGATATAGGCCTAAGTGATGATAAACTGGAAGATAATTTTTGCATTAAAAATTATTCTGTTATAGGGGAAGGTGGCAAATTAATAAAGATGAAATAAAAATTAATATCTCAGGTATTTTAAGTGATCATTAGTAAACGTTGTAAGCATTTTAATGGTCCAAAAGTTTTTTCAATGACATGTTATCATGTTTAATAGATGAATGTTGCATAATTACATATTTACATAAATGCATAATCGGCATTCCACAAACAAGGCTGCATAATTATTATCACAATGGGGGTGACCCAACGCTTGCTTAAAATTAATGTTGATCCACCGTCTGCGACGCTGGCCCAACATTAACACAACATTGGGTCGACAGCTGTTTATGTTTATATAGCTCATTTAATATCAGGCCCGTAGACAAAAAAACCATGGAGGCGCCATTGAATATGCCTCGTAGTTCGCCCTCGATATTAAATAAACTATAATGTTGATCATGTTTATGTTTTTTTCATTGTGTGTGGTTATGTTTGCTTAAATAGTTGGACTAGTATAGGCTATGTTGGAACAAATCTGTCATTAGGTTAATTAAAAAAACGGTATTTCAACCGGTATCTCATATCTTCGTTTTACAGCAAAGATACCACGAAATCGTACTATTTTTAATTTGATGTTTATTTGTTCAAACTTTTGCGAAGGGCATGCCCCCCCCCCCCATAGGCCCTTGCTGTTGAATGGTTTCTTGGAAATCTGAGCACCCCCCTTAATTTATTTCTGGATACGCCACTGAATGTGTATGATAAGTTCAATGCGCCGAAATGGATGCAGGACTGAATGCTCACAATGGGGTTGAGTTGTCACACGAGTAAGCAGGTCCAATGACCAGGGGGTAAAACTATAAACGTCGGATGAATTACTTGATATCGAACCATAAACCTTCACCTTTACCTTCTTTTTATAGGGCTACACTGGTGCTCACCTTAACTTATTCAGCGCGGGAACCTTTAGACGTCAAAATAGACGTCAGATCCTATCGGATATCAAAATATTATGTCCGTAGACCCATAACATATGTATTCAAAAGAAGCGGAAACTAAGACATTTATGCTGATTTCAAATTGAAAAACCCCTTTGGTCCCCATGGCTTATACACAAATATGGCAGCGTTGTAAGAGTTGATGGCGGTCTCATGGGAAATGCTCATTATAGTCCTGGGGCTGATTCTGAGAACTAGTCTAAATCCAGAGTTTGCTGCACCCCCTCGAAGAACATAGGTTTGTCACTTTTTTTTCTTCATTTGGTATGTATGTAACTAGTTTCAAAACATTACCTCTCTAAGAATGTGTCCGAAAGGAAAAAAATCGCCTCTTAAAAAAAATTATGATTTCTCATTTTTTTGCAGAAAAAAAGTATACATTTTAATTTATGACTAGGTAAACACCAATTATTACACTGCAATATTTTATAAATATATAAGTATACTGTTGAATACCTACTAGGTGAAATTTGAAATAATTGTTATGGTTTTTGTCAGCTACAAGTGTACAAATGGCAATATTCTCATTTTCATCAGAACACTATGACCGACTGCAGGAAATGGTCCTCAAAGGGTCTTTCGGACACATTTTGAAAAAGGTAATGTTTTTAAAACGGAAGCTGGTGAACTAAAGAAACAAAATATACCATAAAACCTATGTTCTTCTAGGGGTGCAACAAAATCCAAGTTTTCAGAATCAGCCCCAGGACTATTATACTCGAGAGCAACTGAAGACGTGCATTTAATGGTAGCCCGCCATCTACCACAACGTGTCGTGTTTGCTGAGAATTTAATAATGTTTTAATCCGACATCGATCTTTTGATCTGCCCAGAACACACCCCTTCCCAAGCTGTTTTTGTAACCTGATTGCTAGTGATATATTCCCAGTTTATCAAATGATTCAATTTCTGATAATCATGTCCTTTTTTCATGGATCAATATAGCGTACGTCATTCAAAGCTGGAAATTGTGTTCATCTTTATATGAATGAAAAATAGAAATGAATTTTTCAGCAGGACAATAACTCGGTTTGCTCGCCGATAGAACTCTGCAGTTGACTGTCAAATCCTGTCAAATCGTCAAACTCTTCAGATAAAAACGATAACACTTTAAAGATGAATTAGTGGGATGAAATAAATGCGCACTTAATATTATACTCATTAGTAGCAGTTTATTTTATATATACTTGTCAATTATTTTTGCGAGAATATGGGACCATAAGTATGTTAACTTGCTTTTGTTCTCGAGCCTTGAGGATAATATGTATTAGGCCTACATGGTTTAAACCTCTAACCGCCAAATTATTCAATTTGAATTTTCCCCCACTTGAAGTTGCGTCTCGCTGACGTGATCCACAATTTCAATTGAGTGAAAATTGTTGAGATTTGACAAAATGGAGGTCAACTGTTTTCAAATATAGCTGATTAATGTCCCATTTTATCTTTAACATGTTCAATAGGTGGTACATAATGTTCTAATAAAAAATAAAACCCCGAATATATTCGGCACCGGCGGTTAAAGGGTTAAAAAAAATATTCCAGCATTGTACGGGTTAAAGGAGGTGTAAGGGGTAAAAATACTATTTGTTATTTATGTGTCTGTGTTATATGGTATATGGCGGCTGAGAGTCACTCCTCAATTAACGACTGTGTGCAGGTCACAGTAAACAACGAATTATATCCGCCAAGCAGGAGCTGCTGAACCAATAACGGTTTCATGTTGCGCCAGAGTCACAAATGGTTGCCCAACATTTACCAGCATTGGATCAGTGGGTCGTGTTTGTTGGGATAACATAATTGACATAGATCAGGGTTTTATTTTAAAATAACATCACGTGTATAATGTTAACGACATCATGTAAAAATTTAATTTACATTTGGTATTTGGGGGGGGGGGGGGGTGAGCAGGGCCAGTTACACTTGACTTACAATCGACAAAAGGGCGGGGGCCTTGGTGCAGTGGTTAAAGCTGCCTGCTTGAAAAGTCAGAGATCGCGGGTTCGAACCCCACTCTGGCCACTTTGTTTCTTCTCCGCTCACTCGTAAAGATGTACTATTGTGGGCTCGAATTTCGAATCCTGTGTCTGGAGGGCAGTGCCATCTCATTTATCTCACCATCCTCAGGAGGTTCTCCTGGCCCAGCTTAGCCTATATGTGCACAGCGCTGGCCTAAAACTCCATTCATTTTATTTATTTACAGTCGACAATATTATTATAGATATGCGCATTTACGGATATTATGCACCTTTACCCGACAACTAAGTTAATTAGTTCCTCACATTCAGATATATTGTTTTCCCTCAGCAACGATCAGGCATTGTAAATAAATTGGACGATGGTATCAACCAACTGGAAGAAGCTATGTTTCATTATATAAGACTGACTTTACTATGCCAAATGTCAATATCTAATAACCTAATGTATTTGGGGATTGTCCATTTGTGTAGCTATTTCTTTTTGCATGCAAACAAATCCTTGAAACAGCGATCGTTTTCGCGTTCCGATGATTTTTTTCATTGACAACCAGGTAATGTACTTGGAGGCGTTGTCTATACACAGGAAACTTTTATATAGCCTACAAAAAGTAGGCTACTGCCGTACTGGGGCGTTCTGATAAATTAAAAATATCCAACGAAAATGAAAAGATAACCATTCAAACACCTCAGAAACACCAGACATTCAACACTCTACGACAATTATAAATTTTGTAATTCTCTCAGGGCGGGATCGACTTTAGACGTCATAATCTGACGTCTACAGACGTCAGATTCTGTCGTTTAAAGTCAGTCCCCGCGCTGGAAGGAAGAGCTAAATAAATAATTTTAATTTTAACCGCGACGAACAACTTGACGTGGGTCAAAATTATTCATATTGAGATACATATGTCACGAACTGATTTCATACAGAAAACAGACATAAACAAGTAGCTTTCTGTATTGTTTGCTGCTAATTTTCATCCATTTGAAGCAGGGAATGAAATGAATGGGGTTATAAGCTACCTTTGTGCACATATAGGCTAAACTCGGTCAGGAGAACCTCTTGAGGATGGTGAGATGAATGAGGTGACACTGCTCTCTAGACACTGGAATTTCTAGATTCGAAATTCGTGGCCTGGCGGTCTGAGCCCGAGCACACTACCTCTCGGTTACGGAGGTTCCATACAATATTGAATCTTTACGAGTGAGCGAGAAAGAAACATATTGTTTCTTTGGAACTTGAAGGCCAGAGTAGGGCTCGAACCCGCGATCTCCGATTTTCAAAGCAGGCAGCTTAAACCACTGCACCAGGGCCCGACATATGAAGCAATATTCTGGTATAAATGACGAAAATTATTACCACTAATGGAAAAGACACTCATTTCTAAAAGCTACATAAAAAATGGAAATTTTCACCTGCTTGAAGTTGTGTCTCGCTACCGCGACCCACAACTTCAAGCGGGTGAAAATTACTCACATTTGTTTAATTTACAACCAAACATTTGCAAATCTCGATGTTTAAACACTCATTTCGTCCCGAATAGCAGCTAATAAAACGGATCAAAACGACTTAGCAAACAAATGGTTAATGTTGAAAATAAAAATTGAATTATTTTTATCAACTGAGCAGCTCGTATATAATTTTTGTTATCAATTTTAGTATATAGAGACGTAAGGGTTAACTAGCCGCATATATTAAGGACCTAGCAGAGTAAGAGGTAACAACGCCATTCTCATCACATCATCATAAAAAGGGAAAATAATTCATAGAAAATGCACTAAATGTCTTATATAATGTGACGATTACATTGTAGAAACTCATACATATGTAAGGTATCATGATGTATAGTTATAATGTAATGTATAATTTGTGGTATCGATGCGGGGATGTTCGGTAATACAGGTGACAGACCCACAAAACCTTAACCTAGCCAATAGGCTTAAAACGATGTTGTTTTAATGCTGGACTGACGTCGCAGACGGCAGGTCAACATTGGAAGAACAGCGGTTTGACGTCCTTTGTTCACTTGGAGCGGAACCACCGACTCTAGCTTAGTCAGTCCCAGCAAACATGACACCTTGCCCCCAATGCTGGACTAATGTTGGCTCAGCGTCGTCGACGGTGGCCGACAATGGGTCAATGAATCGTGTTGCTGGGTTGTCGCAAAGTCAAGACTGACCAGTGGCATCAGCAGTTGATGAATGTGAACTTTTAATGTTAAAAAATATATAGTCTAAAAAATATTCTGACGTCTAAAGTCTATCCCCCACTGAAAGATTAAAATATTTATAATGGCCGTAGACCCTAACATAGACATTGAAATGAAGCGGAAAGGGCTGACTAAGACATATATAAATTTTCGTGAGAATCCCCCACAGACCAGCCAGCACTGTCTAATAGGCTGGGCCTATAAGCCCTATAGTGTAGTGGATTGTCTTGTTATTCCAACCAGTACAAGAATTAATTAGCACAGCTTGTCATTATAGTTGTATTGTTGTCTGTTATTATAGTTGTATTGTTGTCTGTCATAATAGTTGTATTGTTGTCAGCCTACACACCATTAGATCTCAATACACCATGCCATCTGCTATCACTAGTATTGTTATGGCCATCATTACATTATAATAGACATGTCATTCCACTGGAGCACCTTAATTATTCTCATGATTTATCACGTACCGTATTAGAATGGTTACTATTCAAATATTAATTATATTTCAGAAATTTGAACTTTAGATTCACTGCGGTGACATAACGTTCTGATATTCATTCATTCATTCATTCATTCATTCATTCATTCATTCATTCATTCATTCATTCATTCATTCATTCATTCATTCATTCATTCATTCATTCACTCATCATTCATTCATTCATTCATTCATTCATTCATTCATTCATTCATTCATTCATTTATTAGCTTTCAAAAAAAGAGAACATACATAAGTACAGTGAATACAAAATTATATTTATAAATATTAAAAGGCATTTAAAAGTACTCTGTTTTGTTGATCTAAAAGTAGACGTACACTGTCAGTTTTGTAAAATTATTCTTGACGACTCGCGCATTAGAGTCATCAAAAAGATATTTCAAGATATACGTTGTACTTTTCACAAGTCAGCTTGACCCTAGAATGCAGGTCTTTGTGAACGAACATTTTTAAAGATAATTGATTATATATTGTTATGTACAGTGCCGACCCGATTACACAAAACGTTACACCAGTGTTGTGAAAAAGTTGGCTCATCGTCTGCGATGCTAGCCCATCATCATAACAGCACTGTTTGAACGTCTGGTGTTTTCTGGGCGTGTCTGTGTTCGTCCCAATATACCCTTTCAGGTCGGGGATCGACATTAGACGTCAGACTATGACGTCAGAGTCTGATGTCTATAGACTATTTCGGTGCGGAGACAGAATTCGTGCGTCAGACTCCGAATTAGTGTCAGTTTATAGAGCTATTAATCTAAGATGATTTATGATGATTTCAATTTGAGAAAAACGCCTCTGGTCTCATAGATTATGTGAAAATATTTCAGCATTCTAATGGCTAATTCAATGTATATTCAAGTTCAGTTGCAAATAATTGACAAGTATACAGTATCTCATACCGCAAGTTTGCTGACGATTTCCATTGATACGTATTCTACGGACCAGGCATATCCTGAGATCTAGTGTGTATGTCTATAAAGCCTTCAACACAGCAAGGACTGTCCCCGATTGCTTAAACAATGGGTGCGGTGTTCTTCTGTTTATAAGCAGTCATCCATTTCTGCATCGTGAATCTATGTAACAGTGCAAAGCCTTCCACACTGCAAATAAAATATTTTCTGTGATTGCTCAAATGCCACCGTGGTGGCAGGTTTTAGAAAATCGTACATACGGACAGCTTACACTCCATACGGACTCATATCATGGATTTATGTGACTGTCTCCAGGATATAAATACGCGTTTATATTTTGTGTTTTTCTGGCGATAAAATAGTTGTTTTATTATAAGTGGACAATTTACACGGGATACACCATTGACCGCATATTGGTGGACTAAGTTTTATAATAAGTTAATAAACGCTGTGTGAACGCTGTGTGGACTATGTCAAGGTGAACTGCGGATGAAGGCAGAATCATAACTGATAGTCCAGGAGCACGAATTTGAAATTTTGGTTTCGTTCAACTTCAAAAGTAACAAAGTTTTGACTAGCTAGGATGATGGTATGTACATTCTAGAACAACATCAGGTAGTGTGTACAATGAAATTGTGGTATCAAATAATATTTATGGGCGATTTTAAGCAAGAGGGGTGTACAGATGGTATTACCTCAAGAATTGGAATATGTATACATACTTGTCAATATCTTTGTCAATACGCAATCAATTTTAAAGGTCATAGTATTAAAATGTAATGTTTTTAATGGTTTATGTCTATGTAAAAAAAAATTACAACAATGTTTAAGTTATAAGGGTCAATGAAGATCACAACTTGTACCGCTATATGTACTTTAATAGCATTTTTTGAGCAATAACTTTAACCAAGGTTGGACGTGATAGAATTATAGTATATACCCTATGCAATGACCTCAGCTAGGACATAGAGCGAAACTTGTAGGGCTTTTTTAATGTAGGGTGTATCATATGTCCATAATCTGTAACATCGAATACGAGTGCCAAAATTGGCAATATAATTGTCAAAAGTCATTCAATTGTATATATTTTTTTCACCAAAAACGTAAGACGTTTAATAAACTGTATATATAAAGATAAAAAACAGCTAAATGTATCAGGTTTTAAAGGTCATTGAAGGTCAAATCATCATACAATAGGTTTTTTCTGTTTTTTTGTCATACCGGTGTTTCTATTTTTAAAATACTTGTTAAACACCAAAACTAACCAAGGTTTGACTTGCTCATATGACAAAATAGAAATCCTAGAACAAAACTAGATGGTATTTGTAGCCAAAATTACCGACTATACAGATTTTGAAGTCCGTCTACTACACCTGGTGACATAGCACATGACATAGTCTGTAACACATAGTGACATTACTTATATATTATGGCCATAAGTTTGCAAATTCCAATCAAATTTAACAATTTTGGTACCGAAATGTTAAAGTTTTAACGTGCACACTTTGATAAAAACGAAATATAAAAAATATAAATTTATCAAGGGCAGAAATGTCAAAAGTCCATGCCTCAGCGATGTGAACAGTTGTTTTGTCATCATATTATTTTCACGTTGATATGATTTCCTCAATACCAAATCTGACCAAGGTTGAAATTGACCGAATAAAAAAACACAATCACGCGTAGCATGTATAGTCAAATTAAGGTGTAAATAATGTTTTAAAACGGTTTTACCCTTTTGTTTTTTCTGGTGAGATATAAATGGCACAGTCTGAAGCATAGAGCGTAATGACATTATTGACAATATATTTGACAAAACTTGATAAAATTTAGGTATTTTGGCATCAAAACTTACAGTATTCCATTTGTTTTATTTTAGAAAAAAACATGTATATTAATTGTTAAATTGGAAAGACCAGCAAAGGTCAAATCCTCATACCAATCAATCTAAGCAGATATTTTTTTTACTTATACTTTGACATAATTTCATCAACATCAAAACTAACAACGCTTTGAATTTATGGAATTATCATTTATCATATATATAATAAACGCAAGTAGTCTATATACAGTCAAACTAAGGCATAAATAATGTTTTATGATTTTTTTTTTAGCGTATCAGATTACTCAGTCTGAAACACATAGTAAAATTGAAATTACATAAGTAGCAATATATTTCCAAAAACTGAATCAAATTTTATTAATTCGGTGCTACAATGCCAAGCTATTAACGTGGAATATTTATATTGTAACAAATAAAAGGACGTGCTGATTATAAAGTTCATCAAAGGTCCACAACGCAAGCCACATCGTTCTTAACAGTTGTTATTCACCACACTATGAGTGCGTTGAAATCTCTCCCTTGACATCAAAACTAAACAAAGTTTGACTTAATATAATGATACAATTGAGCATATCGAACAAACCATCCCAGGGAGCAGGTATTTTTAAATTGTGGTCTAGATAATGTGTTAAATACTTCATTTTCATACGCAGTAATGATATCAAATAACATAATATGAAACACGGAGTTCAGTGGCATAATACACCTTTCCCAATAGCAACACGCCACACACTACAGTGACTAAAAGCTGAACTACTTAGTTGGGAGTCCTGTCACACTTTTATTACAACACGCCACACAGTGATTAAAACTGAACTATTTTGTTGGGAGTCCTGCTTATGCGCAAAATCGTGCAAACAGTGTATTGACAAAGCATTGCAAATAATCAATCAAAAGTATTGTTTATGGTATCAAAACATCCACATTTTATTGGGCTATATATTAATATCAGGGGCGTATCCAGGGGGGTGCTCAGGGTGTTCGAGCACCCCCCTTAATTTCCAGAGTGGTAATTTTCCATCTCAATAATTAGGACCGGCCTACGCCGGTATCCTATTAAGTTTTTTTTGCCTGAGTTTGTGTCCTATTTCGGGGAGAGAGGGGTACTGTGTGTGGGAAACGGTTCACATTTCTGTACACCAGTCCTTATGAACATGTGAAATATAACGTTTCAGGTCCTTAGGTTAAGTACTTTCTTGAAAAAAAGATGTTCACGATTATATTCGTGACTAAGAGCTTAAAGGGTTTTGGTTGGAATAATGGTGGCACAGCGTCGCAGACGGTGGCCCAACATTATTTCATAATTGACCCAATGTATCGTGTTATCCGGGTAGTGGCCTTTTGGGAGAGAAAGTGTCACCCGTATGGCAGTCAGAGCAAACACGGGACAATCACCCAATTATGTTTCAATGGTGGGCCAGCCTCGAATATGATTGACCGGCATTAAACCAGCAATGGGCTGCGACGCTGGCCCTACATTGAACCGGTATTGGGTGGGTACATTGTGTTGCATAGATGTCACCCAGCAAACACAAAACATCGTATTACCTTTGTACAACGTCGGCTCAACGTCTTCGACGTTGGTCCACCATAGTACAAATATTATACACATGTTTTGTGTTAACTAGGTTGGCCAGCACCGGCGATGGTGGTGGAAGGAATAGGCTTACACGTTAAAGATATACTTGTCTCCTTGGTTCTTTCAATAATTATATCCTGGACATTTAGGATTCTGACCCATGAGGAAGACCAATACACTGTCATGTTTACAACATATTAGGCCATTTTTTTTTGTCTAAATCACTCAAACAGACTAAAGTCGGCCTCGGAGTTCGGGAACTCCTTTTCTAGTTTCCTATAAGACTAATCCACCAGTGCCTGGCATGTTGGTGCCAGACCCCTCCACACCTAAATATATACCCCTTCCCATTTAAGGGCTGGTGTCTGGGATGCATCATTGGCGCCATTAGAGACTCAGAGTAGACAATGAACTGTGATGGAGTGGGCAAGTACTCGCCACAAAACTCCATGTGGCAACAGAAGCAAAAGCTTTGCAATTTTTAGATTTTAAAATTATCATAGACTACTCTACCCTATGATAATTATAACACACCACAGGCACAATCCACAGTAGGCTATGAGGATCGCTTAAAACGGACAACGACTTTGAGCTGGGCGTGTTGCTCTCCCAAGAATAGGAACCACGATATAGAGATTATACCCCAATCACCATGATTTTTTCACCTTTCTGGCGAGTTTATTTCGCAAGAGATATCATCTCTAAGACTCGGTCTTGAGAACAAATGGATAAAAACAGGGTCGCTTTTTTAATTTCCAAAATTTCATTGTTGTATTTTGTTCTTGCATAGACTTTGTATTTGTTTTAAGAGCCTATTTGAAATCGTCGTATTTTCTCAGTGCTATAGTACTCTAGTATAGCCACTCACATGAAATAATTCAAATACAGCTGGGACTCAACAGTTTATATTTTATTAGAGACGAAATCAAGGCTAATAATTCGAAATGGGCAAAAAAAGTTGTTTTAACAATGTCTTAGAACAACCAATACTAACAAGAATATCTAATATAGGCCCAACTGATGATGAACTTGAAGATAATATTTGCATTAACAATTTATATGTTATAGGGGAAGGTGTCAAATTATTAAAAAATAAAATAAAAATAAATATCTCAGGAATTTTATGTGATCATTAGTAAACATTGTAAGCATTTTAATGGTCCACAACTTTTTTCAATGACATGTTATCCCGTTTAATAGATGATTGTTGCATAATAACATAATTGCATAAATGTATAATCGGCATTCCACAAACAAGGTTGCATTATTATTATCACAATTAGGGTGACCCAACGTTTGCTTAACATTATTGGTCCCCCGTCTGCGACGCTGGCCCAACATTTACACAACATTAGGTCGACAGCTGTTTATGTTTATCTAGCTCATTTAATATCAGGGCCCGTATCCAGGCTAAAACAAAAGGGGGGGGTTACAGGTCGACCATCCGGAAATAGGGGGGCTGCATGTCACCTGGAAATTTTGAAAAAAATAAGGCAATTTGGGAATATTCAGGGGGGGGGGGGTTACAGACACTAAAAAAGAACACTGGATACGGCCTTGGATATGCCTCGTAGTTCAGTCTCGATATTAAATAAGCTAGCGTAGGCTTGTTCTAGAGGCACGATTTTATACTTCTATCAAGTCAAACATTGGTTACAAATTTAGTGTTGAGAAGCAGCCTTTTAAAAAGTATGGAGACAAAAAAGCTTGATCACTGTTGTATGATATAGTGACCTTTACTGACCTTTACAATTTCGTAATAGCTTTAATTTTTCTCTAAGAAATATTGTCGAATGAATAAAACATTTTTGGTAGCGAAAAGGTACATTTTATTGATTATTAGAGAATACATTGACAATTGTGTCATTCTACTCTATGTGGCATATTATGCTACCTGATATACACCAGTTGGAACAAACCAACAATAAAAACTTTTATATAATAATTTGACTATGCACACTACCTGGGTTTGTTGAATAGATTCCTGTCATTGTTTCATACATTCAAACCTTGGTTAGCTATGGTTTTGAGTCAAAATATTGAAATACAGACAACGTGATGACAGTCAAAAAATGGCAAACTCACTGTCGTATGCTGTTTGGACCTTTATTTAGCTTTATAACACAAACGTTGCTACTTGTTTTTTCTTCATATATATAGTTTAATATGTGACTTACGTTTTGGTGGCAGAATATTTACTTTTTAACGACTGTTGATAAATATATGGCCAATTTGGTCACTCATATTACATATTTCCAACTAGGCCATGTGCTACACCCCCAGATTTGAAAAATCCACACAATATATATTATTAACAAAATGTGCCTTGCGTTCTGTTGAGGTTATTCTAGAGGCTTTATGCTATTATTCCATCAATTTAAACTTTGGTTAGTATTATTATTAGGCAAATGACAGAAAAGTAAAGATAGTTTTATGGCGAAACATTTGGTTAATCACTGTGACATGCGGTTGTGACCTTTGTTGACCTTCATAACTTAGAAATTGTAATAACGTTTTTCTATTTATATTAATCATTTAAAACATTACGTTTTGGTGCAAGAATCGTTAAAATTGATTCAATATTGACAAGATATTGCCAACTATGCACACATACTTCAATTTTTCTTGTGATACTATACAATTTCCCTCTCCTACCCTAAAGTGCCCCCTAAAAAAGAATTGATACCACAATTTCATTGTACACACTACCTGGGGTTGTTCTAGAGTGTTCATACTACACTCCTATCAACTCAAACTTTGGTTATTTTTGGTGTTTAGATAAACCCGTTTTTAAGCGTGTTTTAGGGATTCGCTCCTGGACTATGATAAGAGGTATGGAATTCGCAGTTGTCATATTATATCTTATTTTACTTCACTTTTATAATTTTTACTTCCAATAATTACACCTTGTAACCCAGCCAACACGACATATTGCCCCAATGACGGGTTAAGGTTGGGCCGGCGTCGTAGACGGAGGGCCAACATTGACCCATCATTGGGGCAATATCTCCCGTTTGCTAGGAGCAGCCTACGTGTGACCTAGAAGGCCAAGCACACCCAAACGTTTTATTAATATTTTGTTATTCTCCCGTTATTACATATTAGTCTGGAATAGTTTACATTGTATTTGCAATATATTAAAAATCGGTTAGGTGATAAATATAGAGCATGTAGTCGTTGGTTTGTGATGTTCAATACTGCCTGAAACAGTATGTGGATGTGTCTTCAACGTTTTATTAGTATGGTATTGTCTTAAGTATTTATATTGTATGTAGGCCTATTCGTGTTTGTAAGTGGGTTACTTTATATGATTTGTGCTGGGTGATTTCTCTCGTGGAGTCCATGTGACTTGTATATAAACCTGGCCACCCCCAGGTTGATCGCCTGGCACATATTTGTACATACTGAGTATTTATACCAATGTATCGTCATTGGAGGATTTAATTATAGTCTACCAGGGTTGTAACTATTAATTTATTGATTCTTGGAATAATTTTTGTATATCTATTGATCTAATTTATATTGTGTATTGGCGCAGGCGCTGTCTCAGGCTTTTAAAAGGATTTGGAAAATAGTTCATTTTAGTAGGTGTCCCAGGCACAACCATTCATTTGAATTAATTTCACCATATATATACGTGTGTGATCGCTTAATTAATATTTCCACTTTTTTTACTTCCATTCTGAATCAGTCATCGACTTCTTGAGATGCCGGATCTAACGGGGTAGTTTTGCTTTTATTCAAGCACTTTTAGCAATATAAGCGTGTCAAATTATATTAACATCAAACATGAAAATATACTTTTTTGCACTTTTGTCATTATTATCGTAAAAATATCACGTGAAAATACCACCATAAACAGGGGGTTTTTTCAAGACAATATAAGATTGTGGTATTTATGAGATAGGGGCCTATAACCCACTGTACTGTGTCATGATACATTATGTTAGTATCAAATATGATATCCCTGTTTTACAAGATTGTCATTATCATCGTATAAAATAACATAAACAGTTTTTTGGTAATTATGGGACAGGAGCCTATATAATCATAGCATCGTACTACGTACGCGAAAGCAAGACACGCGATGCGACACATAAAAACCTTGGTCGTATAAAATGCTATTTTATGGCATCTTCTACGACACACCTATGTTTTAGCTAGGCTGGCTAAAACGATATCAAATTAATGAAGATGTCATTTAAATGCAGCTGTTATGTATAGAATGTCTCGTATAACATGCATAATCCCTCATTCTTCAATCTTAGAAAGTGCATCTTTATTAATGGTTTAATAAAATAATAATGGCTTAGATCACTTTTTGGCAGAGAACACATTCTCAATGGCTGAGATCACCTTTTCATTGGCAAAGATAGCTTTTGGGGTTGAAATCACTTTTTCTGTGGCCAAGATCACATGTTCGGTGGTGGAGATCACTATTTCAGTGGCTGAGATTACTTTTTGGTTGGTTGACATCACTTTTTTTCAGTGGATGAGATCACTTTTTTTATAGTTAATATATCTTTTTCAGTGGCTAAAATCCTTTTTCCGCGGCCGATATCATTATTTGGGCGGCCCGTATTCTCATACAAGTTACGATAAATCGCAGGCCTCCGATTGGTCGAGATCGGAAGCCTGCGATTTATCGTAACTTGTACAAGAATACGGGCAGTGGTCTAGATTCCTTATCAGTGGCTGAGATCTCTCTTTCGGTGGCCGACATAAATGGTTTATTGGCTGAGAGCACTTTTCCGCTATTACATTTGAAAAAACCACATTTGATCTGTTTTGCTAGCTTTAATAACTGCTGTAATTAACTGTCTTCGCTAGTCAAGATTAGTTTTCACGGGCCGAGATCAGTTTTAACATTTCGCTCAGTATACGTTATTCTGCACAGGTTGATTAGTGCAATATATTTTACTGGCAGATATTACAAAACGCATCTGGTCGATCTTATTTTATTAAAAATACCGTGCAAGCACTCAAATACCCCTCGGCTCATGCAGTGACTCCATATATGCAAGGTTTCAAGGCAATTAATTGAAAATAAGAACGATTTAATAAAATTGATAAAACCAAAATGGCCGCCGCAGCCTCGTTTTCAGTCTCACATGAAAACGGACAATACTAATAGACTCGCAGACCCCGAAAACCTATAATACCAGGTTTCGAGGAAATTCTGAAAAAAAAAGTTTGATTATCGGTGGAAAGCTGAAAATCTAATCAGGTCATCTCCATACTCATGGGCAAGATGACATAAAAGATTGGTAAGATCCAATAATTATTTTCCAAGTTATCGCGTTAACAAGGAATTTTGTAATTAAAAAATAAAGATGGCCGCCATAGCCTCGTTTTTGGTTGCACGCGAAATCGGACAATGCCAACAGACTCGCAGACCCTGAAAACCTATATAGGGCCTATACCAGGTTTCAAGGAAATTATGAAAAAAAAAAATTAAGTCGAAAAAAAAAATTTAGTCGCCAGGTGGCTGCCATTTTGATTATCAGTGGAAAGCTGAAAATCTAATCAGGTGATCTAAGATCGCGTTAACAAGAATTTTTTTAAATCTTCGACCTTGACCTTTGACCTTGACCTTGGGTAAAAAAAAGTGCCGGGAGGGGTTGAATATTTGTATGAATTATGAATTTAATCTGTTGTACCATGTTGGTGTAGTAGCCAAAAGAGTGTGTGCGGCGGCGGCGGCGGCGGAGACAGCGCACGAAGGGGACGACAATACCCCTTCGGGCCTAACGGGCCGAGAGGTAAAAAAAACAATACAATGGGCCGACATCACTAGCCGAGATCACTAAAATTGACCCATTTCAATGACCGAACCTACTGGGCGAGATCGCTATTAAATAAGGCCAATAAAGTGAAAGTATGACGCTGAGAACACTAGGCCTGCACCACTAGAATTATGTCAATCTGACAATGAACATGGTATTACGGGAAATAATATTACATTGTATACAGTATTCAATTTTATAGTAAAATAATTTGAATTAGGCCCCAAACTGTTCTGCTGAGATTAGTTTGAAAACCATCGAGTAAGCATAGCCACCAGCGTCATTTTCTCACAAATTATAAAGGCCAATAATTGCAGTGTTTTTATGTTGATAGTTTTAATTATTTATTGATCCCGAAAAGCTATATTATGTTGTCAGAATCATACCTCTGTGTCATTTATCGTCAAATTATATTGTAAAACATTACATTTTCATTGTAAAATGGCGGTCATCTTGAATTTTCTCATTTTCACTAGGTTCTTATCGGTTGATGGGGCGGGGCTCTAGTGCAGTGTTTAAAGCTGCCTGCTTGGAGATTCGGAGATCGCGGGTACGAACCCCACTCTGGCCTTCGAGTTTCAAAGAAACGAATTTTTTCTTTCCCGCTCACTCGTAAAGATTCCATATTGTGGGGAGCCTCCATGACCGAGAGGTAGCGTGTCCGGCCTCACACCGCCAGCGCTCGAATTTCGAATTCTGTGTATGGAAGGCAGTGACATCCCATTCGTCTCACCATCCTCAGGAGATTCTCCTGGCGCAGTTTAGCCTACATGTGCACAAAGGTGGTTTAAAATCTCATTCATTTCATTTCATTTCCCATTGGTTGAATCCAGTAAACTTTTGATATGTTGTCACGGTGAGCTTATAGAAATGCATGGTGATTCTTTTGCAAATTGTCCCGTCTTTTCTGTCATGTTGATGGACTATATAGTGTAGCTTCCCAGCAAATCACTACACATTGAACCAATGTTGCTTCAATGTTGACACAGACTATTGAGGTATAAATACATAAAATAGACTGTTATATATGAGGGATTCTATAATTTTAAGCACCAGCACTGTCCGCACCTTGTAAAATTTATCATTGAATATTTTGATCACATAAATGCAATGAATGACCTTTATATTACAAAATAGCAATATTACAATCTAAAAAAATCCAACATAAATGTGTTTTTTGAAAGAAATATTGTGTAAATTTAGCCAATTTTAGTCAAAAAGCCTTGTCCCACATTCTAAATCCCACATACATGGCTATTACAATGTTGATCACTTAATTTAGAAAGAATCTCTTTATGACAATAACCCTTAATAATCGTAACGGAGAGTAATTCTTATTTCATTATTTATAATGAAATAAGAATTACTCTCCGTTACGATTATTGTCGTTATGGAGAGTAATAATAACGAACATTGTCTCTCCATAACGACAATGATTTCTGTTATAGAGTGACAATAAACAAATACTAAATATCGATGCTAACACACTTTAAAAGACAAAAAGAAAAGTTACTATTTTAACAAGTGTCACTTGTTGGTTAAAATACCAAATTCATAATAGTTTATAGCTATTTGTAAATGAGTTAAAAGGTAATTTGTGACTACTTTTTCTCTCCATAACGTTTTTATTTTTGTTATGGAGAGACAGAAAATATGCGTTATGGAAAGACGTTTTTTTTACTAAATCGTGCATAGCATCTATGTATTATGCTATCCTATGATTATCATTATTATTTTTTCAAATGAGGTTGTAGTAGGTTTGGAGGTTGTAGGGTGCTTAAAAGTTTAATTGCAGTATTTCTGTGTAAAAAATCGCGTCGTGGAGAGACGTTGAATTAAAATAATCACCCAAAGACTTGCACAAACTTTACAATATTTCTAAACAAAAAACACATTTATTATACTTTTTTTCACGATTCACTGCATGAAGGTCTCGAGCAACTGTTTTGCACCAGACAAGTGATATTTTCGTCAGAAAAAGTATAGAAATTACCTGAAACTATAAGCGTTACGGAGAGTCGCTGCAACATGGGACAGACATAAATTGCATAAAAAGTGGTAAAATAATAAAATTATTTCTAAAAACTTGTATATAACTTATAGATAATGTTTTGCATTAACATTACATCAGGAACAAATATAATATATAATACAGGAAGTCTAGAATAAATCGCCTGTTTATGTGGGATTTAGAATGTGGGACAAGGCTTTTTGGCTAAAATTGGCTAAATTTACATAATATTTCTTTCAAAAAACACATTTATGTTAGAATTTTTTGAGTTGTAATATTGCTATATTGTAAAATAAAGGTCATTCATTGCATTTATGTAATCAAATTAAATTAAAATATTTAAAGCAGCCCCTTGGGATGACATCAATTTTCGTTTTTAATTCCGTACTGAAGTAGTGTATCCCACGGATCATGTTTTTATTTTTTTCAGAATTTTTATATTTTTACAAATATTTTTAATCAACATTTCTATGAAACCAGAAGTAACCCAAACAAACTATTTGTATACCTGAAGGACGATTCAGTGTTTCCACAGCATTGGGCCACATGCTGATGGCATCGGCCCAGCGTTGTGTAGACAATCAGTGCTGTAGGTGTGTTCTCCCGTGTCCTGACTATAAGACACCAATTAGCGGTGACTGCTCTGATCTTAACGTCTGATATGTGGGAATATGTGATGGAAAGTGCTGAATATCGCTGACTTGTTTTGTTCACATGGCAATATACGACCTGGAAATACAACTATTTCACTCTTTTTCGGTGCTTTAAAATTGTTTTTTGACTTTTTCGTATTTTCAGTTAAGATCAGTAGGCTATATAGCTTTATATAAAATAAATTTTCAAAATTGACAACATTGAAAATGTCTCATCCCATGGGGTCCCTTTAATAATAAATATTACAAGGTGCGGACAGTGCTGGTGCTTAAAATTATAGAATCCCTCATATATGAATGAATTATATTGTTATAAATAGGAATATAGCCTACATGAAATATAAACGGATGCAAAATAGCAGAAATTTCTGATAATAGTGATTATACAACAGCCATGATATTACATGGTGAAAGAATAGATGAGATGAGAGCCACCTGGTGAATGTGTCAGCAGTAAAGTGAATCGATCCAGTAACTGTTACATAATATTTAAATTCTGAAATATATTAACCAAACACATTCATTTTTGAACTAGGGTCTACCCATTCAGTTACCCTACCCAGCAAACACATTATATAATATGTACGACGCTGGGCCGCAATTGTATAAATGTCATACAATTGTTTTGTGTTTGCCGGGTAGGCCTTTAACATGTACAGTTCCTATTATATGCCTTGTGTTTGATAAACCACAATAGTTCATGGTGGAAATTATTCTGCTCAGCAAATGCAGTATCTGCTTACTTTACAAGTAAGCAGATACTGCATTTTGCCTTTGTTATCTGCTTACATTACAAGTAAGCAGATACTGCATTTTACCTTTGCTATTTTCTTACTTTACAAGTAAGCAGATACTGCCTTTTGCCTCTGCTGTCTTCTTACTTTACATGTAAGCAGATACTGCCTTTTGCCATGCCTATTGCTATATGCATACATTATAACTAGTAAGCAGATACTGCATTTTGCCTTTTCACGACACTAGGCATCAGACCTGGGTTCAATTCCGGAATAGATCCGGAATTAGACCTAATTCCAAGTATAATCCCAGGAATTGGAATGGGAATTGGAATTAACTTTTAAGGAATTGAATTGGAATTATTAAAAAGTAGGTTGAATTTAAAAAGGAAATAAACTTTTCAATTTTTTCAAAAAATCTCAACACAATTGCAAGAACGTCACATTGTAGTGTGGGAGGGGGGATCAGTTATTGTGAAGGTTGCAGAGGCCTGTCACAGAGGGGTGTGGGGTGTTAAAAACACCAGACCGGTCTCTGTTCTCTGAAAGCGACAACACACTCCCTGTAAATTTGATACATTCATGCGGTGTTGTTTTAGTGTTGTTGGCGTCTGCAACGTTGGCCCAGTATTGAGCCAGCATTGGTGAATATTTCATGCTCACAAGGGGTGGTTATGCTTCTATGGAGCACTTTAAGTCCCAAAGTCAAATTATTTCCATAAATGTGTGCGTAGATATTATTTAATTGCGGGTATGAACAGCTCCACTATTTGAAATTTAAAAAAAAATGATATCCTAATATAAATATAATGTTTACGTGTTAAGTGAATCGTTTAATTTATAATTTCAGTTATTGACACAAGAGCTGTTGAATACTTTAGTAATAATAAACACAGAACATACCCCATATTAATTAGCGGTCAAATATCGAGGCGAAAATATTTTCATAATGGGGGCCTACTTATTAACTCTATAGGTTATTGATATTATATGACGATTTATACCCAATACACCAAGGGTTTTGATATGTTTTATCGATTCAATTTGGCAAAATAATAAAATAAAATCTTTGTTTTTCGGCAAGCATGAGGTGGGTGGATAAGGGTTGGCTTACCATCTAAGTCTTAAAGTCAATTCTTCTTCTGTCTGAGTCTGAGTCTGTCTTAGTATTTTATTTTCTGATGTGTTTACCAGTCGAATTACCAAAACAATTATATCACAATATAAATATTACAGACCTCATATAAAATTACATATTCAATCAAGATATTCCTATCAATCAGTTAGATTTGATAAAGCACTAAATTACATCAATGAACTTAAATAACATGACATAGGATGCAAAGTGTTATTAAAGAGTGAAGAGGTGTGATGTAGCAGAGAGCGGAAGAGGCGGGGGGGGGGGGGGTATGGTTACGATAACACTGTGTTTACCGTGACAGTTTTCTAGCTCTGGCATAACAATATACAACAATATACAACACCACCAATTTGAAAAATAAAACAACATGTAACTTGTTATTATCTGACAACACGCATAATCTATTTCAATGATTCACTGATGATTTTTGTATTTTTCATTCGATATTAGTTTAGCTTTAAATTCTCCTGGATACTTTACTTATTCATTTGTTTACGCTACAACAAATATTGTAGATCTGGTAATATTCGCGAGGTTTTAATTTTCGCGAATTTCGCGAGGAGGACAAATTCGCGAGTTTAAGAATCTTGTGAAAATTATTATTATAATAGCGCTACCAAAGAAAAATAAAAATTCACGAATTCTAAAGTTCGTGAAAAGTACCCAATCAGAAATTAGCGAAAATTAACACACGTGAAAATTACTAGATCTACAGTATACAAAGATTATGCAAAATATTCAATGTAATGACCAAGAATTTAACACGAAGTTATATTAGATTACATGTCACATTGATTAGTTTAGTTGATTCTAATTGATTTAGGCCTACTACTTATATAAAAATGCTCTCGCATATAAAATGTGCTGTTTATAATTCTCACAATAAAATACTTTGTGCCTAAAATCAGATAATTTTATAGCATATTAAAAAAGTCCGGAATTAGGAAGGAATTAGAAATTAGGAATTAGAATGTGAATTGGAATTATAAAAAATGAAAATATAGGAATTGGAATTATCCTCGGAATTAAAAAAAAAGAATTAGATCAGGAATTGGAATTAAAAAAATGGAATTGAACCCAGGTCTGCTAGGCATAGGCCTATAATTATTAGTGTTTATTTGACTTTGTCAATATCTTATTGATAATCATGTCAACACAATTATTCTTCTATGCTCAGATGCTATTACGCAAATTCCAGCAAACACAATATAATAGGCCCACGTTGACCCTGCTGGTTCCATTGCAGGTTTATAACTGGACCAGCGTCCTATATGATTGGCCAACATTAGGCCTAACCAGCATTGAGTCAACCAAGAATACGTAATGTGGACGTGGATCCGGTGTGATGATAATTATGTAAGGGGGCCACCATCAGATTCCCAGAGGGGGGGGCAGGAGTATTTTTTGAAATAAATAATTTCGGGTGGACTCTGCGTGAAATAAATAATTTACTTCAAGAACTGTTCCATATGAACATGTAACAAAATGTGAAATTTTCAGCGCGACGCCGAGCCCGGTTGAAATAAATAATTTGCCCGCGACAAATACTCCTGCCCCCCCCCCCGGGAATCTAATGGTGGCCCCCTAAGATGCTCAACGTGTATCCGCTGGCCGAGCTTTAACCCTCTTAAGTCTGAATTTACCATTGTCATCTTCATCCACTACAAGCCGCGAATTGTTGTCGCAATAAAGATGACTGGAATTCGGTGATAAATGTAAGAAAACTACCATGTATTTGTAGAACAGTTTCATCGAAATTTGCTTTCTAAAACCCTTAGTTGTGAGAAAATCATGTATGTTTTAGATGATGTAAAATGATGCTTTAATGCATCGTGAGGGCTTAAAGGGTTAAACCAGTATTGTCTCAGCGTCTCCTGTTTGATATGCGAGCAACCTTGTCTCAGCGTTGGCCCAACGTATGCGATGCATGCCCAGAATGAGCAATCGGATGATCCTAGCACCGGCCGGCTCTTCGCTTGTTTACTCGGCGGCCATCAGATACAAAACGTTGAATCACTGTTGGTTTGATGTCGGCCCACTGTCTACGACGCTGGACCGACGTTAAAATGACATTGAGTCAACATCTTGTGTCTGCTGGCTAGGTGACCCCCTTCCCCTCGGCTCCCCCTTACTGGTCTGTAGCAGCGGGGTGGCGTATGATACAGATACTGAGAGTGTACGTTTGGCGGGCTTTCTGTGCCTGTGGTGATACACTATAACATGTATAGGGGATGTAGGTCACAACCTCACGTAGCCTCACAGTCTCCACAGACGAGCACGAGTCAACATGTGTTCCTCAGCCTCTCTCACCACAGTAGGCCAGCTAACTGCCAAGGTAGGCCTGCATGTATGCCATCCGCTATTTGAATTAGACTGATATTAAAATATGTTCTAGAGTCATAGTATATGATCATAATGTGTAAGATTGATTCATGCCAGTAAACGGGCCCGTGCCCAGGAATTTTAGCTGAGTATTTTCGAAATAAGTTGACACCCTGTAATATAGCTTCAATTGATATTTTGGCGTTGAGAGAAGCGAGACGCAGGTTGCGGATGTCCGTGCCCAGTAAACACAAACATTTACACAATGTTGGTCCAACATTTTTAGTCTAAAAATAATGAATAGCTGCATGTTGTTGCAATATGGTACTAGATTCTGGAGGATGTTTCCGGGGGTAAATTTTCAGCTCTCTGGTCATGGCATATAGCCTATAGAATTTTCAGCTCTGTGGTCGTGCTATCCCTCTAGAACCCCCCAAATGACGGGGCCTGTCTTAAAGAATCATTCAGCTTCAAAACGCGCATGCCTGGGACGGTCAAGTGTAGGCCAACAGTAGCCTATTGAGTACAGATTGACGGCATCAATAAAGCCACTGAACTGATTAAAAGATACTACTCAAAAGAGACATTGATCCAATGCAGTTTTAATGCTAGGCCAACGTCTTCGACGCTGGCCCAACATTGAACCAACATTAGATAAGTGTACAATGTTTGAGAGAAAGTCCTCCTGCCCAGCAAACGCAAGACATTTGTATGACATTTATGCAATGTCGGCCCAACGTTCCAACAATGCATAAAGTCATACAAATGTTTTGTGTTTACTGGGTGACAATACAAACTTGAGGGTCAAGCAGTTTCCAAATCCCCGCAGTAATACAGTCAGTTTGTTTGCAAGTAGGCGACCAAGTAGGGGCAAAAGACAAGGGCTTTGATTTATTACCTCATAGATGTCGCTCAAGTATATATGAACTTGCTGTGATTTGAGAACTTGCTCTTAATGAGGCTTTGGGTATGAAACGCATATTTAGTATTATTATGGAATAGGGCCTTGGCTTACCCACGGGCACTATTGCCTTCTGGGGGACCCTTGTCCCGCGAATTTTGACAGTTGACTACACCTTTAACTATTTGTAGGCTGTTAGTGTCTATCTATTGTAATATATTTCCACGGACTGGAGAATCGCATCAGAACAGGATCGGCCAGTCACAATATATCATATATACTGTATATAGAACTAGACCCATATAGGGGATCAACTCGGGTCAGTTGATCCACCCCCTCCTCCTTCTTGCCATTTCACTGGAAGTGAAAATAACAGCCACCTATTTTACAACACATTAGGTAAGATAATTTCGTGTGCGTTGTGGATTATTTTCAGCACATGTGAAAAATTATCCAACGAAATAACGTTAGTCTTTTTGAAGTGAAAAGGGAATAATTTGTATGGTGGGTTGGAGCAGTTTGCTACTCAATTTCGGGCATATGGCAATGCTACACCAGGGTTCCCCACATAAAAAAAAATCATCTGGTTGTTCTCTCAAAAATATTAACTTAGCACGCGCAAGCAGCTTAACTCTTACTCTGCTGCATAAAATTTGAAGCATGTGTGGTTGCCCACTTAGTAATATCTGGCACATTTTGATGAACAACTGATACTAAAAGCCAATAAACTACAAAATCAGACACTGTCAGTTAGCCATCTTTAAAACGCAAATGGAAGGACACTAGCTAAGATTTCAGTCCTCGGTCAAGCACGAGGGCTGAGAATTTATCTCAACATCGCCCATGTTTGTCAGCGAGAAATTAAAAAAATGAAACCCACCTTGCCATGAATTTACAAGTTTATAGAATACTCCTAGGCTTTGTCATTAATTTTCTCTTGATAGAGACTCCTTGACAGTTTATGTATTTTATTGTGTTAGAATCATTTGCTATAAGATTTCGAAGTTTTATCGCGACAATAATCATTTTCATAATTCAGCGCCGTCGCTATTTTGCTCTGTTGATAGTTGTACAACACGCTCTGATGTCTGTGGCGCTGCTGTGCACACACACTCACACTGCAGAATCAAAACCACGCCTATTGGTGAAGTGCAACGCTTCTCGGCGCTGAATTGTCAATAGTACAATAATAGTACATCTTACGAACCTCCACACATGGAATTTACATGGAAAAGTTGAATACATTTCTCAGACTAGTAAAAACAGTTTTGGTAGGCTACCCTACCTCAAAACTGGACAGGATTCCATTCATATGTTATTTTTTTTAAATCTATTTGCATATATATACGTTCTATAATGGGATAGATTATGTTAAAGTAATTATGTTCTACGCCACTGATATCTTATTTATTTGTTTAATGACCTGCGTAGACAATAGTCCAAGCTGGGGACTTTTGCGCTATGCTCCAGAAGCAGAGTGGATCAGCCTGATCTACGTAGACAATAAACCGTTGAGACTTTGTAAAATCAGTGTTGCTCGCACATTGGAGCAATGTGAAGACGCCTATTAGGGCAACTATATATATATGTTAATATTGGTATATGGCTATGTTAAGTACAGATTTGTTTTATCTAAGGCAATTTTCTTAAGCAGGGCTATAGGCCTTAAGATTATTGTGTTATGTAGCATACAGCTGGAATAAATACATTTAAATTATATTTATAATATAGACTATAGCCTAACAAAATGTGCGTTAATCTAAGGACAGTTATTAATCTTACTACATAGCCTACAACGTGGGGGCGTGGACCATGGATTGTGGTGCTCCTTTTATCCTAGTAAATGAAAGTTTTTTAACATAATTATGGTGATGACTGAGAGCAATTTCGACTTCAACTCAAGACACAGTACATAACTTTTTAATGTTGCTTGTGAGATATGAGTTGAGCATGGGATGTAGGGCCTAGCTGTAATGTCACTGATTCTAACCATCCAGTCCTATTATCGACCTGTGTAATCGAGGCCAATCCTTTCATAATTATTATTATTTAATACATGTATGCAAATATATGTAAATAATGACTGTGTGATTATAAGACACTAATTTATCCTTGTTTTTTATATCTGCCACAGCAGGTGCTTGTCCAGCTTGAATCACACCTGTGCTAAGTTCCTATAGTGTACCATTGTTAATCAAGGTGCCAAAGTTTGTAAGTGTCATTAAATGACTTCCGGATTGTAATGTTTATGATGTATAATTTCAATTTATTTATTGTATCACAGTATTGTTAACGACATATTTCATTTGTTTCATGTAATAAAAATGAGGTATGTGTTTACAGATCCACCAGTTTTGACATATGAGAATAAAACTAGTCAAACAACTCTTTCTTAAGTCATTTCTGCGTACATGATTGGCCTTGTCCCCGAGGGAAAGTAGGCTAACACATTTTTTATTGGAAGCCATGTGTTGCTGAAATCTTCAATTTCAAGTTTTGTTTAAGCGACGATCGGGCTATAGGGCCTACTTACCCCCTGCTTATTGTGTCACCCAAGTGTACGATAGGGCCTACAGCATGTACAGGGTCACACAAGTGCACATGTAGGCTTAGTTCACATGACATGCATTGGGAGATTGGGAGAATAAGAGGATGAGGTTAATATGTAGCCCACACAAGGCTATAGTTACATGTAGGCCTACATGATGTACAGCCAAGAGTGACTCGTTGTATAATAATAACATTCGGGAAATTATAATATAGGCCTACTGTGATGCTAACCTGGCTATCAAGTGATGTTGGCTGATCGTCTGCTACGCTGGTCCAGCATCCAACCGACGTTGGTTTATTGTCTCTTGTTTAATGGGTGGCCATCGACTTTAGCTTTATCAATACACGTAGGCCTACATCTGGCCAAACACATTTTAATGTTGAGTCACTGTTTAGGACGCTTGTCTAACTTTGACTTTTATGTATATTAACCCAAGCATGGGATTGAATGCCTCTTGTTTTTTTGGTGCGCAAAAAACACTTGCCAGTCATATCACCCGGCATGTCACTCGCCAGTTTCATTCAGTCACACGCTTTGGCACCGCCATCGCAAGCGGTGTGCCAGCGTTACAGACGTTGGGCCAGTAAAAATACAACATTGGTTCAATGCTTAGTGCTTGCTGTGCTTAGCTATCATTGGACTGGAACACTGTTGGGCCAGCGTTAATGTAGGACAGTGGTGGGACTCAGATGGCAATCTATTATAGGCCTAATCAAGTGCCCGAATATATTGCGTATCGTGCCTCTCCCCAAAATATACAGGAGGCGTTCAGCCAATGTTAAGCCAGCGTCGCAGAAGGTGAGCCAACATTGACCTGATATTGTTTCCCGAATTTTATAAATAGTCTATCCAAAAAAAAACAATAACAAATTAAAGTCGAGGGTCGAGGGGCGAGGGGGTGGAGGGAGTCGAGGGGGTTTTCGAGATATCCCACAGGTAGGGCCCAAGCGTGATAAGGCTGTAGGCCTACACAAGAAGAATTGCTGTCTAGGCCTACCCAATAAAGTTGCATACTGTCATCAGTGGTAATAGGCCTACACCTGTCATCTACATTATCACCATATAAGTTCTGATGGATGCCTATATTTGGTCTAAATCTTTTCATTACGCATAGGCCTATATATTACCTGAACACTTTCACTACTCAGCAAACTTGAGACGTTGGCCCAGCGTTGGTTTACCGTTAGCCAATCGTCTACGACGTTAGCTCAACAGTAAACCTAATGTTTGCTGGGTACGACATAGCCCTGATTACAAGTATATTTTGCCCTCGGGCGGAATGGCCTTGTATTCAGGGCTAGCCTGTACGACAATCTTGGCTAGTTAGCAAAACCGTTGTAGGCGTCTCTAGCGTATATGACTAGTCTTAGCAATATAACGTTGAATAGGCCTACTACCTAAATTAAAAGCTGTTAAATGTAGCTGCCCATGCCAACAGTTCACTATCAATGTGAACAATGTTGGCAAAAAAATACTCTCCTGAGTGCACCCATTATAATAGTTTTTGGTATCCGAGTATAACATTATTGTTAACACGTAACCTGTCCGAAAGGTGATTTTCTGTGTTTAATAACATTTTGCAACGTACATAAGTGCCAGGTATCTGAAAATGTATTTCCTAGCTTGTAACCTCAGGGAATACCAATCAGATCATACAGAGAAAAGGCTGCCGTATGGTAGCATACATGTTGCATTGACAAATGTGCCCATCAAAGTAATGTCAACACCATAACACAGCATATTCATGAGGCTAGCTGGTGTTCATTGCAACTGGTATGTTTTGATGATCATTGCATACGACTGATCTTTTGTGGTCTAGCATGGGACACACAAGGTTGGTGAAAGTTTCATATTTTGTCTTTCAAAATACCACTCTGAGGAATAATTTTAAATGGAATGTTTATTGTAAGTCATCACCTTAACGGCCCACATATAGCCACAGTTGAAAGTAGAAATCAAAAGTCAATGTCGTTAAGCTGATTTGTGTGACCCAAATATATGATATAGTTTGGGTGATAATATTGATTTTTTTCAGGGGGAAATATTCAATAGATATACAATTTGTCATAACAGTAACAGTCATCACCATAACATATTTCTGTTCCGGTGCTGACAAATTTTGTTATGGTGTTGACAGATTGTGTTGGAATGCTTTAATATTAATCCACTTTACATTTTTTGATGCTTAAAACAGCTGAACTAGATGGAAGTAGGCCAATTTTAATAATTAGTGAAATTGTATGTGTACATGCACCTATTGGTTACGTCTGACAGGCTATGTCACGGTGATGACGCCAATCTATTACGGTGATGACCTCTACATGTAACGTTTTTTTTATATATGTTCCTGACCATGGGACCAAGGATAATTTTCACAGCTTCTTTTTATAGAAATGGATCACCCGGATATAATGCAGACGCAAAACGTGAGGTTGTGGTGTAATGTGTGCTTAGCATTACAAAATGGTACGGTGTTGACATATTTGCCATCCATTAATTATATTCCACCCCCTGTGTTGGGGTACTAAACGATCACTTCCAAATACTGATTGATATTGTTTAGTTGTCTGACAAACATAATAAATCATTGCAATACGTTTGAATTTTTGTGGATTTTATTTTTAGACAATGTGAAACCCCCAAATTCACTGTTTTTGTAGAATGGCTCGCATACATGTGAACTACATGTGCACTCGTGTGGCCCTGTAGGCTCTATCGTACACTTGGGTGACACAATAAGCAGGGGGTAAGTAGCCTATAGGCTTAGCCCAATTGTGGCTGAAACAAAACTGGAAATTGAAGATTTCAGTCACAGATGGCTTCCAATAAAAAATGTGTTAGCTTAGTCTCCCTTTTGCCTTCATAATTATGAAAGACTTGGTCTCGATTAATCAGGTCGATAATCAGGTCAAGGCAGACCGTCGATTGTAGTACTTTCTTTTGGGTACTACGATCGACGTGCGTCCTTCGATCGTAGTACCTTGGTAAGTCAATGCAAGTACTTCCACTGATATTCAAATAGCTTCCAGTACGATTGTAATAAGCTTTCCCATTGGTTAAACCCATCCAATCTTAGGTGTTGTTCTCCAGAAATGGGTGACGTCATTTGTACTCCCCAGAACAGCTCAACAAAACGCCTTATTTTGTGAATAAAGCGGCAGCTTTGTTTAGGGGGTAAGATAATCATTGTCAACATACAGTGTAAGGTCTAAAGCAAGTATTGGACTTGATTTGCATTGGAATCTATGGCCTATTAATGATAAAAATGTATTTTAGTTGATAATGCTCTAATCACAGTACTTCAATCGAAGTAGGCCCTACCACAAAGTACTACTCCAGCAAGGTACGTCAATCAAAGTACCCAATGGTACCTAAATGGACGTACTACACATGCGCATGGTTGAAAATTGCAGAGGGGGTGTGCTCAAATTTATCTTATTTTTATTATTTATGCCATAGAAAGTTCAATATTGTATATTCTAAATGTTCTTAATATATTTACCTTTCGTTATTGCCCAGAATTTTGTGTCCCCCATGCTTCTTACACTAAAGTATCATGTGTGAAAAGCATCTAGATAGTATTGGCATGCTTTGGGGAAAGTTTACTAATTTATAAACTTGCCTATGGGACGTTCAAATATTTCAAGCAGAAGCTGTCACAGCAGAAGGGAATCACCAGTGTCAGGCAATCGGGAGACCTTACAAAACTGTTCATTAGATTTCTTAGGGGGCACCCATGAAAAGGCTAAATAATCTGGCTTATAAATGACGGTACTTGGATTGACGTAGGATTACTAAGGTACTACGATTGAAGGACGTACGTCAATCAAAGTACCCACTGGAGGGTACTACAATAGGACTGGTTGGTTAGAATCAGTGACATTACAGCTAGGCCCTCCATCCCATGCTGAGCTTATATGTCACAAACAACATTAAAAAGTTATGTACTGTGTCTTGAGTTGAAGTCGAGATTGCTCTCAGTCATCACCATAATTATGTTAAAAAACGTTCATTTTCTAGGATAAAAGGAGCACAACAATCCATGGTCCACGCCCCCACGTTGTAGTAAATCACAGGTCTAGGCTATTAGCTGTTCATGGACCTATAGGCCTATAGGGCCTAATATCAGACCACCATGTCTCGTGTAGGCCTATAGGTCCAGTAGGCTATGCAGTACGATTAATAATCTCTTTATATTAACGCACATTTTGTTAGGCTATAATCTACATGTAGACTATCAGGTTATATTATAAATATTATTTAAATTTATTTATCCCGCCGTAGGCTACATAACACATAAGTCCGGCTTATGAAAATAGCCAAAGATAAAACAAATCCGTATTTAATATAGCCATACCAATACTAATATAGTTGCTCTAATAGGCGTCTTCAAATTGCTCCAATAGGCGAGCAACAATGATTTTACAGCGTTTCAACGGTTTATTGTCTACGCAGGTCAATAAACAAATAAATGAGATATCAGTGGCGTAAAACAGACTTAATGTAACATAATCTATCCAATTGTATATATAAACAGATTTAAAAAATTACATATGAATGGAATCGTGCCCAGTTTTTTTTTCACTAGTCTGAGAAATGCATTCAACTTTCCCATGTAAATTCCATGTGTGGAAGTCCGTAAGATGTACTACTGCTCCGTGCACACCTTTATTGGACAAAAATATTTTGGCCTTTTTTCAGTCGATATTGCGAAAGATTTCTGAAACAATGACAGTTTGGCGCCGAGAAGCGTTGCACTTCGCCAATAGGCGTGTTTTCGATTCTCCAGTGTGATCACACGTGGTGCAATATCATATGCACAAAGGGCCGATCATGTGACAATGAAACGGACGTTTTATTGGTCACTGGATTTGCTGATTTCCGGAAGTGACAAGTTGGGCGGAATTTCTGAAAATTAAAATGACCGTTGTTTTCAGCTAACTGCGATTTTGTTGGATATATTACTTGATTTTAATCTTACATGTTATTTTATAAGTGTGCGCAGCTGGTTGAATATTCAGGAACATGCGTACACACATTAATACTTGCAGGTGGGTGTGATTCTCTCGTATTTTAACTCTACGATAACCAGAGGTGGGGTGTCTCGCCAGAAGCGAATGTATGCAACTGTGACTGTACCGCTTGCCAGTACAGTCACGCTGGGGCTAGAAGGACACCACAAAACGGAACTGAATTTTTTTTTTTTTTAATTCAATTTTTTATTTTTATTTTTTTATTATTTTTTTTTATAGAATTCATCCGGTCGGGCAGCCGGCATTTCCGGCACTGTGGTCAATCCTGCTACACAATAATTTGTTTGTGTAGCAGTTTTTTGGCATGCAGAATAGTAGGTTGAACTGCTACACAATTTTCCTGGGACAAATTATTCAATGTAGTATCACAGACTCACAGGTAGGCTGATGTGAAGCACTATAGGGATTACTATTGTAGATCTTAAGATGTGATGTTCCAGGTTTGGGTGACGATTAATGATTGTTTAACCTTTCAAGTCCTCACGATGCATTGAAGCATCATTTTACATCCCTCAAAACAGACTTAATTTCCCTACAACTGGGTTTTAGATCGAAAATTTCCATGAAACTGGTTTACCAATACATGGCACTTTTCTTCAATTTTTAAACCTCATCAAATCATCTTCATTCACTACAAGTCAAGAATTGCGGCAGCAATTCGTGGCTTGTGGTGGATGAAGATGACAATTGCAAACACAGGCTTGAGAGGGTTAAACGTACTATTTGAGCATATTATTTGTTGGAATTTGTTTACTGTTGAGCTCAGATAATCATGCAAAACAATATGGCTGACCTAGGGTCAAATGATTCTTGAAAGTGGTCAGTTGAGCCATGGATCAACTGACCCCTGCTTGGATCAGCTGACCCCAGTATTGGTGACCTGTCCCCATGAAGTGTGGATTGATTGTACATTGTATGTTACAAATTTAAAAGTTGATTTATTATAAAAAACAGCTCATAAATAATATTAGGTGTATAGTACTTTTTTGTCTTGTTGGATCAACTGACCCCGGTAGGTGGATCAACTTACCAGTTGATTCAGCATAGCAGCATTTTTAAATGCTATTCTATCAACACAGAGAGTCCCAGTCTTTGAATTTGTCATTCACAGACGGCCATAAAATTGTAGTATACAATGCCATATATATATAGAGCATTAACGTCCTTAATTTTCTGTGGATTGGGTAGGGACGTTTTTAAAAATTGGCTCAACTGACCCCCGCGTCCCTATGTTTGACAGAAATATGAATATGCCTGCGAGGAGAATACTGCTCTAAACGGAAAAATCAAATGTGTGACTTTTTAACACGAAACATCAAATGGTGTGACTTGATTGAGCTCACGGAGTTACTGGGATGACGAGAGGCTGCGTGATTGATTGTTATGAATGGATCCACGCATTTCCCAGATTGAGAATAAAGAAACCACGATGACAAGGTGAGCCAATGTTGGAATAATGTTGGGCCACCGTCTGCGCCGTTGTCTCACATCAACCCTTAACCCTTTAACCGCCGGTGCCTCATATATTCGGGTTTTCATTTTTATTAGCACATTAAGTACCACCTTTTAAACATGGTAAAGATAAAATAGACATCAATCAGCAATATTTGAAAAGAGTTGACCTCCATTTTGTCAAATCTGAATAATTTTCACTCACTTGAAGTTGTGGATCGCGTCAGCGAGACACAACTTCAAGTGGGTAAAAATTCAGATTGAATAATTTGGCGGTTAAAGGGTTGAAGCGCTGAATTGTTTTTTAAAGCCTTAAAGGCCAGAGGGTTTTTTCAATTTGAAACATCATAAAAGCCATGTTTAACTACCTGTTAAATATATTTTACTTCTTGGTAACATGGTCAAAGGTATACTGAAAAATTTAAATGTTATTTTATGTTATTCCGTAACATGAATTGGTCACTCCATAGCGGTAAATTAGTCTTTCCATAACCTGATAACGGTAATACAATTTTTAATTGATAAAAATAAACATTTGATGATGTCCTTTTCGCAGTTCCCGTAAACGACTTGCAGCGCATTGGTAATACATTAGGAGACGCAGCTGGCGTTTCAATTTCAATAAAACATTGAAAAATTATAGATTGACCACTTGAAAATTTCATGCTTTGCGTTCCTTTATGTGAATTCAGTTCCTTTACGTGTTTCAGGTAGGCCCGATCTTATTTATTACTCCCGTTTTAAGCCGATTTGAGTGGGTGTTCAACATTGAAGTGGGCTTAAAACCATTTCGGTGGGTCTCTTAAAATTTAAGTGGGCTTAAAACGATTTGAGTGGGTCTCTTAACATTGAAGTGGACTTAGAACCATTTGAGTGGTTCTATGACATTGCAGTATGCTTAAACCAATGAGTGGGTCTATAACATTGAAGTGGGCTTAAGCCCTAACATTGAAGTGGGCTTAAGCGCATTTGAGTGGGTCTCTCACATTGAAGTGGGTTTAAAAAGGGAGTATTATATAACAGTCGGCTACAGTAAGTTTTACATGACATGTTAATCACTAGGTGGCGCCGCAACACCATGAGACGCCCTAAAAAAGGTGGGCTTTAAACAATGTGAATCTGACAACATTGTTGGCTTAACACATTCAGCGCGTGGATCTACTGTAGACGTCAGATTCTGACGTCTAATGTCGATCCCCGCACTGTAAGAAATACAATATTTGTAATGGCCGTAGATCCACAACATCAGGTCATCCCGGAGAGACGGGTTCAATCCCGGCCAAGTCATACCCCGACCAATGAGTTGCCTCGCGGGGATAGGTGGAACCCTAGCTAGCCTAACCCCAGGCTGACATATCCCCGCATGTTACTCAGCAACCACCCCTCCTCCTCACAGCAGCGGTGATATACATATATACTGTAGATCTGGTAATTTTCGCGGGGTTCTAATTTTCGCGAATTTCGCAAGGAGACAAATTCGCGAATTCAAGAATCACGCGAAAATTATTATGATAATAGCGCTACCTAGCATCGTAAATGACCAATACTACAGTGAGCTTTAACTACAGCCTCTATGAAGACTCAACAACAATGTATATCTTAACGGATAGTGTGTGAGCGTGAAAAAAATAATTCTGGAATGGAATATATCATCAATATACATATTTATTGATCATGATGTACAATTGGTGATTTTTTTCAAAATTGAAAATTCGCGAAAACTATAACTCGCGAAAAGTTCCAAAATCACAAATTCGCGAAAATTGAAACACGCGAAAATTACTAGATCCACAGTATATATTTATTTAACGCATCCGCAATACGCAGGCAGCCGAACGTCCGCCCAGCGCCGCCCCAATGCTGGGCCAGTGTAGAGTATGCACGGCGCTGCGCTGACGATCCGACTGCCTGGGATACACATGTATGGATGCAAAAGTCGATTTCATAATCCTGCATAATTACGTGAAATTACATCAACTAATTTCAGCACAATTACGCGACGGATCACAACTCAAACACGGGTGTGGTTTACAATGACATTTATTGATCCTGGACATTTATTATGTAATACAATGTCAAAATTATCAAACAGTAACATAACGGATAATATCATATGATTATCATTGAGCGCAGCCAAAAGTTGTGAGCGGCCTAGAGTGGAGTGTTTGTAATAGCATACAGCCACGCCAAACCCGATGTCTTACTATATTGTTATAATTCTAATTTATCAGCCATGCTCCTTGTTACTATCAAACGCTGCTCAGTGGAAAAAGAAAGGTAACACAATGTAAGCAGAAGAGTGCCAATATCCGTGCGCTTGTAATAGCTCTGTAAGAACATTGGCCAGAAAGGCCCATGTGCAGCCCCCGCTGCGAAAAGAATGACCAGCGTAACGAGACGGATCAAAACCCACTGATTCCTGTAAGGCTTAAAGTTGAGTTGTAAGGGTCAGGGGCGGATCCAGAAAATAATCTGACAGGGTTCCAATTTACTCTGATTATATATACATGTATGTATCATAATATGTAATATGTGTATCGTATATGTATCATATATATCATATACACGCTGGTGTTAGGCAGCTCTGATGTTTAGCTGCGCTTGTATCATCATATTATAATATAGGTCTATATTAATTTAGGTCCCAATTATAAATAAAGTGATAAAGGTGAATGGACAAAAAAGGAAATAAGCGATATAGGAGCAAACTTCCAATTTAAAATGTGAAAATCGCCAACTTTATAGTATATAATTATGTAGGTCGTAGGACTGGAGGGGTGGTGCGGATGTTATGTAATAGTCATGGCGCCACCGTGGGCGTGATCCATTGTTTACACATCAATGAGGCGTGACAACTAATGGTACCCAGTCAGAGAAAGTGATGCCCTCAGGTAAATATTTTATTTACTCCAGGAGGTAAATTTAATAAAATAATCCTCAAAGCACGGCTCACAGTAAAAGCTGCATTATGTCATTATAAAGACATGTATCATGTTGTGCAAGACTACAGGGAATACGACTTGTTTGGTGAGACTTTTTGTCAAGTGACAGGTAATTCTATAATCTGGAATAAGGCAAGAAACACGAAAGATTGATGAAAAACAGCTTAATTGTTTACATTTGGAACACATTTCCTGAATTTTCCCTTTAATGTATCGATATAGAAATGTGTGCCGGTCGAAGGATGACATCTCAGCTATAAGAAAAAAATATGACCCTAAAACCGGCACACTGTCTTATGCTTTGAAAATGGTTTTGAACCTAGCACTGTTCAACTAATATTTACATCACCAGGTAAATACGACATGAACTTGAGCAGGCCTGCAAAAACATTTATACTCCTTCCATTCACCAGAAGGGGCTCTAATTTTGAGTCTTAATTTATTTACTTGAAGACGTAACTCTCCGAAATTACACATTTTAAATAGACTTGTCTATTAAAATGTTTTTGTCAATTGTCGGCCTGATGATTTTTACCAAATAGCTAGCCCTGGATAAAGTTGCCCGGGCCTTCCGGTATTGTCAATCGCTCACTATCTCCCGGCAAGGATCGAATGTATTTCTTTTCGGCAGTGATTAGCTCAGCTGTCAAATTGCGAATATTTAATGCGATTTGCTACACAAATAAATGTTTAGCGAATGTTTTTTGCGAATCTATATTCCCGTCATCTTTGACGATAGCGACACACGCTTACAAACTACGAGGGCTGACTGATCAGTCAAACGACGCTACGGCGACACTATGGTGCCATCAAAAGCCAAACAGTGGCAACTGCTTACTGAATGTAGGCTATGCTTACTGCTGTTTGCCGAAATTTGATAGCAGTTTCTGCTCGGGAGTCTGGATTGAAAAGAAACGATTAACTGCTTTTACATGTTTTACAGCGACTGGAGTAGTTTAGCCAATGTTTTTTTAAAGCTGGATCAGCGTAACAGACGCAACAGCCAACAGACAGTTTTCTGAATGCCGTGATCCCGAGCCGTTATGCTTCCGTAAAATCACTGATGTGCGGTGTCACAAAAATCGCAGCTCAGCAGTACTGCATTGTCGCCGCGGCCGTGTGTGGCATGGCTTGCGCATGCGCAGTCATCAGCGCCGTCATCGCACGTGGTCAGTAGGCCTATGTAGCGGGACGCTGGTTTATCAGCGTGTAGCTGGCTAACCCCACTAACACGAGACGTTGACGTAATGTTCATTTAATGTTGGCCTATTGTCTGCAACGCTGGCCCAACATGAAAGCGGGGCTCAACGTCCCGTGTTTGCAGGGATAAATAGGCATATGATATAGGCCTAGAGTGTCAGAATCTTCGACGCTGCCCATTGGTTAGTCAATGAACATGATGAATGCTTATGATGCGTGCTTATTGGGATATGTACGTAGGGTGTAACATAGTCTATAATATTTCCAGTAAACTGTCACAGTGATGCAGATCTCGTGTAGGGCTATGATATGTTGGTTGAAGGCTGGACTGGCGTCCCAGATGCCTGTAGGCCATATAACATTAAACAAACATATGCAGATGGCCTCAACCACAACATCATGCTATTAGCAGTGATTACCAGATTAAACAGATCTCGTGGTGACTAAAAATGAAATGAATCGGGCTTTAGGCCACCTTTGTGCACATATAGGCTAAACTGGGCCAGGAGAACCTCCTGAGGATGGTGAGATGATTGAGATGACACTGTCCTCCAGACACAGGATTCGAAATTCGAGCCCCGGCGGTCTGAGGCCGAGCACGCTACCTCTCGGTCACGGAGGCTCCCCACAATACTGACTTTCACACGTGGATGGGGAAGAAACATTTTTGTTTCTTTGAAACCGCCGAGACCGGGAACCGAACCCCGAACTCTGGCGTGAAAGGCAACGGTGCTAACCACTACCCTAGGGCCCCCGCCCTCGTGGTGACTAGTGACATCTGAAATTTAAGATTAGAGTTATGCCTAATAGTCTAAAACAATGGTAAGGAATTAAATTATGTGAATAAAAAAATGTAGGCCATAGAGTTAAATTATTTCCATTATTTATTACAAATTTAGGTGTCAGACCAGATAACTCTTAACCAGTAGAATTATCTGGTCAGAAAAGACTAATTTTAGAGAACTGATCAAATTTTTCCTCTTTGTAGAAATCACTACATGGACAGATATTTGAACAGCCTTATGAAAAAGAAGCATTGAGAGTAACTGATGATAGGTTCCTAAGTAGGCCCCTACTATTTCTTTGTCACACGCTGCTTAACCCTAAAAGTCAATAGTTCTATAATATATCTTTATCCCCAAACACATAGGGCCTAAATCATGTTGTTCACTGTTTATATCACATATAATATGTATAGCTGACACTGGCAGTCTAGTGCTGCCTGGAAAATATAAAAAAAGAGGTCATAATTTCAAATAGTCTCTAATTTCTTATAACCCAATATTTTGATCACTCCAAACAAATATATGCCCCAAATTAGCCCTTTTTATCTGTTACCATACTTTGATATACTTACAGTGACACATAGAATAGACTCCTAGACAAAATTAGTAGACCGACATGTTTTATTTAAAAAAAAAATTGTGGCATATAAGAAAAACATTAATGGGACTTACATTTGAATATACATGTAATTTATATAAAAACCTAGCATTCAACATGTGCCGGTAGGCGCGCAATTGGCGACATTCCGCGACATTCCGCGACGATGAACTAACAGTAAATGTTCCTATAGAATACACACAATCATGCCATCTCCCATTTCGCGTAATAACTGGATGACCATACATTGTATATACCTCGGTAACAGCATCATCGCATAACGCGATAACATATGGATATGAAAGGGTGCATCTGACACTTTAAAAGTGACAGATAGGGCTCACACCCTTTCATATCCTGGGGGAAGATATATCGCGCTTTTAGCGTCGTATAACCATGATAACAGGAGCATCATATTATACCGCAGTTTAACAGGATCATCATATCGTGTAATAGGCATATATATATTATAGCGCCGTCACAAAATCGTTTTAGTATTCGAAGTTGGTGATAAAAATATGCATACTATACTCAGATACTTGATTATGATCACAGTTGCACATAAGTGATCATATCAGGTACAATTTTTTTTATCACGTCCCACTAAAAATATTTACCTCGTCAGGTAATTCAATATTTACAATTCAAAGTAAACACTTTCTCGCATGAAATCGGCTCTAAGAGTAACATTTACATCCATATGGTCACTTTAGTCTGTTTTCAATGCAATGTCATAAGGTTTTGAAATATGTGATAAAAAAAAGCATACTATACTTGATATGATCACAGTGGCACATAAGTGATCATATCAGGTACAACTTTTTTTTATCACTTCCCACTAAAAATATTTACCTCATCAGGTAATGCAATTTTTACTCTTCAAAGTAACTATTTTCTTTTATGAAATTGTTTTCAAAGATTTAAATTGACATCCATATGGTAACTTTCAGTTTGTTTTCAATGCACTGTCATACAGTTTTGAAATATGTGATAAAAATTTTTCATACTATACTTGATTATGATCATAGATGCAAATAAGTGTTGATATCAGGTACAACTTTTTTAAAACTTCCTGCTAAAAAATATTTACCTCTTCAGGTAATTCAATTTTAGTTTTCGGAGTAAACAGTGTCTCCTGATTTCGGCTCTAAGTGTAAAATTGACATAGAATTCTGTATGGTCTTTTTTAGTCTGTTTTCAATGCAATGTCATAAGGTTCTGAAATATATTAAATAAAAATAAGCATACTATACTCATATACTTGATTATGATCACAGTTGCACATAAGTGATCATATCAGGTACAACTTTATTTTTATCACTTCCCACTAAAAATATTTACCTCGTCAGGTAATTCAATTTTTACTTTTCAAAGTAAACACTTTCTCGTATAAAATCGGCTCTAAGAGTACAATTGACATCTATATGGTCACTTTTAGTCTGTTGTCAATGTAATTACATAAAGTTTTGAAATAAGTGATAAAAATATGCATATTATACTTGATTATGATCATAGTTGCACATAAGTGATCATATCAGGCACAACTTTTTTGTCACTTCCCACTAAAAATATTCACCGCATCAGGTAATGAAATTTTTACTCTTCAAAGTAAATATTTTCTAGAATGATCATAGTTGCAACTAAGTGATCTTATCAGGTACAACTTTTTTATCACTTCCTGCTAAAAATATTTACCTCGTCAGGTAATTCAATTTTTAGTATTCAAAGTAAACACTTTCTCGCATGAAATCGGCTCTAAGAGTAAAATTGACATCTATATGGGCACTTTTATCCTCTTTTCAATGCAATGTCATAAGGTTTTGAGATATGTGATGAAAATATGCATATTATACTTGATTATGATCATAGTTGCAACTAAGTGATCATATCAGGTAAAAAATTTTTTATCACTTCCTGCCGAAAATATTTACTTTGTTAGGTAATTCAGTTTTCACTATTTAAAGTGAACACTTTCTTGTGTGAAATTGGCTATAAGAGTAAACTTGACATCTATATGGTCACTTTTAGTCTGTTGTCAACACAATGTTATAAGGTTTTGAAATATGTGATAAAAATGTGCATTCCATACTTGATTTTGATCACTTAGTTGCACACTTAGTTGCAAGTGATCATCATATCAGGTACAATTTTTTTTATCACTTCTCACTAAAATATTTACCTCATCAGGTAATGCAATTTGTACTCTTTAAAGTAAACATTTTTTCGTATGAATTCTGTTCCAAGAGGAAAATTGGTATCCACATGTATACATAGGTACTTTTAGTATGTTCTCTATAGTGTCATAAAATTTTGCAACATGATAAATATATGCAACCTCTACTTGGTTACGATCATAGTTGCACATATGTGAGCGGTATCAGGTCGTTTCGGCCTCTTACCTGTTCGGCCCCTTACCCGTTCGGCCCCTTAACCGTTTGGCCCCCTAATATACAATGCTGGCCTGTCAGTCACTGAGTCAGCGTCGTCAGGGCCCGATTGCAAGAAAGAGTTTAACCCAAAAGATGATCTAATTCCACAAGATAATCCTAAGAACGGTTGCAGGAACGTGATTAAAGTTAATCTCGTATCAGAAATCGTCGTAAGTTTAACCCTGCTCTGGAGGTGGTTTAAAGTTAATGCCTGTCAAGATTAACGACTTCAAAACTATGAATAATGGACAAACCGAGTTTAAAATATTACCGATATTAGTGTGCAATCAATATAAGAAACATATTGGATCGATTTATGTCGCTCAGGTTAAAGTCACTAGCACAAACATTATAATATCCATTGATCAATTTTACTCATCTGTTTTTAAGCGAGTGCGTTCCTACATGAATGACGCACAAACGTAGGCCTACAGGCTAGTGTGCACACCACTGGATGCTGACCAAGCCTTTGTCATTGTGAATATAGAAGACTAAAATACGTTTAGACTAGGCTTAGTAGTATTATCAAGAAAATAAAAGATCATGATGCAACAGATCTAATGTCTTTTAGTGAAATATGTTTCTGCCGATATGCCCATGGTACCGCAGATGGTGATGTGAGTCTGCTGTGGTGGTATACAACTGGTATAGGCTAGTGATGGGCAGTAGGTCTATGCTGTCTGTTATCAGGGACCGACCGCAGATTAAAGTACGTACTTCCTTTGAAGTACGTACTTCCATTGAGGTGTGCAGTACGTCGATTGAAATACGCCTGCAGCCTCATTTTGGTTTGATAGGGCACTCACTTGTTGTGCCCCCATTCATTTGAAACACATTATTTCATTGGTCCAATAGTCAGAGTCTGTCCAATGATAAGCAGGCTACTGAATTCACAGGAGCTCTGACTTTGTTAGAGGCCATGCTTTCAACTGTGAAGCTGAAAGTGCAACAAGGGGTAAACATTTATCAATTTGAAGTAGATAATATCTATTGCCAACTAAAAGAAATAATGGACTTTAGAAAAGATAAATTGAAATATTAAATCAGCAAATTTATAGAGCAGTCCTATGTCTGGAAAATTAGGAATGTGCTGTTAATAGTCGGGTTGCCAGCTCCAGAACCTTGCATTTCAGAAACCCCAAACTTTTTCTACTGTTTTGATATGCTGATATAGTCTACTTTAAGAATCCACTTGGCGCAATTTGTGGTAGGTTGAGCATTTTGCATAATTTACCAAAATCCAAAATGGCCGCCAGCTACTATTATTAATTCATATTTTTGTCACTATTTGTGATAGAGCAACATATAATACCTCATTTTCGTGTATGAAATACCTGGTAAATCATTTTTTGGCATTAATAATGCAATTGAAGGTCAAGGTCACATCGAGAGGTCAAGGTCATGTGCATTTTACTACAGAACAATGTACAATGAATGTATGGGCATATTTTACTGCTTATGGTACAATGTATCGTACGGAGGTAAAGGTCACAAAAACATTTAAAATTGAAAATTTGACACAATTGAAAAAATAAATGGGCCAGTGTTGACTTGACAAGTGATGAATGTCGATCTATTTCACCGGCCTCTTCATCATCGTCATCATCTTCCATATCTACTGATTTGTCCACACTATGTGGATTGCTACACACAATCCTGTACATTTGCAGTGTGTGGTGCATGGTATGTGCTTTGCTTGACAGCCACACGCTCCTCCAGCACATGCCTGCTCTGACCTGCACCCACATGACAGTTCTCTCATAATTTGAACTGGTGAGCCTGTATGAATACCTGGTATGAATACTACACCATCAGGCACCTCCCACCCAACCTTGCTGATGTTTGCAGCAGCAGCTGCAGTAGGAGGAGCTCTTTTAGCAGGAGATTTCCACATCATTACATGAAGATGGGCACGCTTCATATGTAAAGCAAAATTGGGCGAAGTGGAAGGCAAGGCCTTGATTGGAGGCATGTTTGACATGCACCTCTGGTAGATTTTAGTCTGAGGTTCCAAAATGTCCCTTTTCACCATAAAGATGATAAAAGAATTCCATCCCAGCCTGAACCACCTCAGATTGAGAGTTTGTTTCTTCTCCCATCAATGAGTGGAGGAGTGGATAGTCATTGTTCCGCAAAAGGCGTAGAACAATTAGGTTACCTTTGCGAAAGAAATAGCCATTTGTATCACAACCTGATACACTAAGAAACTGTGAACATTTGGGATCAAGCATGATGGTATATGCCTTCACATCAATGGCCCGGCCATGAAAACGCGTCATGTAGATGTTTCCTCGTTTTTTTTTCTTCTCAATGAAGTACATCAACAGAATCAAAACATCATGTACCGTTCTCCAGTTACTTCAATCCCTTCTCTCATGGAACATTTTGAGAGGAGTTCGAGAAAGACTTGCTTGTTGGTGGTGCTCCTCAAGATTTGTTCTCGTGGCGAGAGTGTTGTCCGGAGCTTAAGCTCACCTATGCAGGGGGAGTATAAGCACCCATGCGTTTGGACCGCTCATGACTCTTGGGAGAAACATCAAGGAAACGATCCTGACAGACAATAATTTTGTGGGATGACAATGCAAGTGGTGGGTGATAATTAATCGTACCACTGCTCAAACGCGAATCCATACTTTCTGCAATAATGGAGACTGTACCATTATGTGGCCATGCAATGTGGTACAGCAGTGTATTTCCGTCAGCCATCTCAACATCTGAAACAGGCTGATATGCGATGTAAACAGGATGCTTTGCCATCAGTGATGATTTGGTACCCTGTCTAAGGTCCCCATATTGGTCAATAAAGGAGGCAGCTCATGGACAGGTCATGGACAACTAATAATTTCTGACCAATAAGGATTGTGCAATTGAAGAAGGAATCCATGTCATTAGCAGCTAGTTCGCCTAATTTGACTCCCTTCTTAAGCACTTCCAGTGACACCAATTTTGTCTTGATTGATGCATAAAACCCCTGGGGCAGGCTGCGTATGAAGCTTTTCACCAGTTTCGTGCCAATTTCAAGGCAGTTGTGTGAATAAACATTTTTACTAGCAGTTCTGCCATTGACAACATTCTGCAAGGGATAAACTTGAGGCAGTGTAAGGGGGTTGTCATGACTATCAATCTTACACAATATGCGATCATCATTTATTGCCCGCCTTCTCGTTCTCTCCTCTTTCTCTTTGTGTTTCGGGAAATTAATATGTGTATCAGGTAGTCTCCATTGAGTCAGTGGAATTTGCTGATGTAGAATGACAGTCATTACCAAGATGACGTTTATCTTCAACAAACATGTTCTCCATGAACTTAGCCATTTTTTGGAGTACAGGGTGAGTGACTACCCTACCAGCTCGCTGTTTGGGGGACATTGTGCGTCACCTTAGAACACTCCTACCCCAGTCATACCTAATCATGGTCTGCTTTTCAAATTGATCTTGAAACACAGCTTTCCAGCATTGTGCCGGCATACATGACTGCCTTTGAGGAAGTCTGTCTTTATGCCTTCTCCAGCTATCTGTCTCATCTCTTAAAAATGAATAGCTAGTATATACCTGGCATAATCCCCGGAATGAAAAAATATGGTAAAATATCTCCGAGTGAGTGAATATTGCTTTATGTCGCTTTCTGCACAATCATGGAAATATCGCGACATAACTCTGAGGTAGAAGTGATGCAGCAACCAGTCTCCCTCTCGCTCAGCTCGAAGATACTTGTGAACGATGGTGACTTGATAAAGCCATCCACCCACAACCTTCCCGTTGATGGCTCACTTACTCTCTATAAGGTAGAAGTCATGGCCTCTTTGAAATTTAGCAGTGTCATCTGGATGCAGAGCATTAAACATAACTTTGAGAACTGGACCAGAAGACACCATGTGGAATCCGCGAACATCACGTTACCAGTTATTTCCATTTAACATTTTTGGTATGCCCTAATAGGCTGCCTGGATATATTCTTTAAGGCCTAACCCCTTCATGATAGTATTAATGGAACCCAGGCACAAGGACAGTGTGTGCATGGCTCCAGGTCGCATTGCATCAGACCACATGATCTGCATGGCAAGTTTGTATAGTTGCATATCAGCTATAAGGCAAATTTGCTTCATCGCCAAATTATTCAGGAATTTCTCTGTGTATAGGTCATGCTTGTCAGGACAGTATCAATGTGGGTTGGCGGGATATCAGTAAGAAGGCCATAATGACATTGTGTCGCAGGAAGAAGGGTAGCAGATTCAGAAGATTCGCGAGTCATTTGAGATATTCAACTTCATATTCTCCAGACTTTTCACTCCTGCGATATTGTTTATCAACCATTAATTGTCCTCCTTTTGTGCTCGTTTTAAACTTTGTTGTACAGCATTTATGTCTGATTTTGACCAGAGGTCCTGGTCAGACAGTGTCACAGCAGGATTGATGGTATTGGGTAGGGGTTTTTTGGGATGTGTATGGTGGAGTGAAGGAGCTGCGCAGTGTGAATAAATATCTACCTTTGCAGCTTCTTGTTTGGGCAGAAGAGGTACAGTCATGCCACCAGCATTTTTTGTCAGGAAGCTACTCTCTACTATACTAGATTTTGCCGCTGCATGTTAGTATGCGTCTTCGAGTTAGTACGAGTCTTCATCATACCCCATGTCAGTAGCTGCACACAACTCTGAGGTGTTCACATCACTACAGGAACTGACAATGCCAGAATTCTCCATGAATTCTAATGGGTTTCACGACACCCATTTGGCGTAAACACCACAAAATCAAAGTTATCAAACCATGCCGAAATCAGACCATGCACAATTGAAGGGGGATCCTGGGACAAGAGCCGTTTCTCTTGGAGGAAGAGTGCTGAGCATTGCTTAAACTTGACATCTTCGTCATAGCTTACTATATAACCACAACTATGAAGCTCTTGCATCATCTCCTTGAACCCAATAAGGTGATATAATTTGATAGCATAGCCCAATATTACTGCCTCCTGTGACTAAATGTTGGATTGAATTAGATAAGCAGACAGCTTTCTTAGTAACCTTGCCTTTTAATACCAGTTGAACTTGACCTTTCGATGTGACCTTGACCTTCAATTGCATTATTAATGCCAACAATCGATTTACCAGGTACTTCATACACGAAAATGAGGTATTATATGTTGCTTTATCACAAATAGTAACAAAAATTTGAATTGATAATAAAAACCGGCGGCCATTTTGGATTTTGTTAAATTATGCAAAATGCTCAACCTACCACAAATTGCGCCAAGTGGATTCTTAAAGTAGACTATCTCAGCATATCAAAACAGCAAAAAAACTTTAGGGTTTCCAAAATGCAAGGTAGAGTAAAAATTGGCCATATGGCAACCCGACTATAAAGTTCTGCCATAGAGTCACATGCCTCATGGTCCGTACTTCCATTAAGGTACGTACTTCCTTTAGAGTACACCCTATACTTCAATCTAAGTACGCCCTCAGTGGAACAGATATAAAGTTAAATATATAATTTTCCAAACATGAAAAACAGTTTTTAGAAAATACATGTTGTACAATGAAATGTGCTCTTTCAAGTAAACAATTTCTAGTAGCTGGCAAATGCTCAACAGTTCCAGGACAAAGGGATGAAAACAAAAATTCAGCCTGTTGCAAAAGTCTTGATTTTATTCAGGTAAACAGAAAATAAATGGAAGTTCCTGTTATGAATAATTTAATAGCTTGATTATCAATGTTCGAAAATAAACCATTCAACCAATAACATTTCAAGTTGCAAAGGAGTAATAAAATAACAAATGCGAGTACCCATTTGTAAAAGTGAAGTTCAAGGTGTACTTAGATCGATGTACGGACATACCTCAATCTAAGTACGTACTTCAAAGGGAGTACGTACTTTAATCTGCGGTCAGCCCCCACCTGGTTATTGGCTCGTGTGGCACTGGTGTCACTTTTTATAGACTAACCTTAAAAAACAGCTATGCTATAAAAAAAGACACCTACCTGTACACATCACTCTATGGTGGGCATATAGACTACAGATTGAGCGCACCTGTTAAACAAATGTAATTGTTCATCATTGGAGCTAGATATAACTACTTATAACCTTATAGTTATAGACCCTCGGGAGGACATTTGAAAAAAATTGTTTGTTTCAATTATTTATCTCATGCAAACTTCACGAAATAGGTATCAAATGAACATTTGATCATTACTGCCAGAGGTATGATTATTTCACTAAACTGTATGCCTGTAGACAACAAAAAAGCAGGGGATATGACATTGCCTCTAGAGAGATATAAAAAATGTCAGGACTTTTTATTTCAGGGAAATTGAGTAGACCTTTGGTACTATTTGATACAGCTAGGCATAGGGAAATCACTTCTTGAAAGGGTTATAATGGTCGGCCTAAATAATTATTGAAGGATAATATTGCCTTAGAATATAAACAAGTTTCCCGAGGCTGATTGTCTATCTTGCAACTTTAATTAATAATTAATTATTACATTACGCATAAGCCTAACAACGAACGATCTAGTTAGGCCAGCTTTCGTATAGGCCTATGTCAAAATAATTATACATTTAGGCCCATGTGTAGGCCCTATATTATGGGCTCTATATGGTGATAAGCCTATGGTATTTTAAACATAGATTCTTTACTATTCCATATCGTGACAGCAAGGCAGTTTCTTAGGTCAATGAGGTTTAATATATTTTGATGCCCATTTAATATAATTTTAGACTAACATTCATAATTCAAATGTAGACTACACTGTAGTCTACATTTGAATTATGAATATAATTCGTCCACATGTATCGCATTAGGTTATATTATGTTTATTCATAATTATAGGCCTACAGCCCCCAAACATTTAAATGTTTTACATTACCATGTTAGACGTTACCATGGTTATGGAGTATATAAATATGCCCTATGTACAGATATAGGTCAGTCTAGTAGAACCTGGTGGTTCATTAGGCCCTACTATCAGTGACGGTAGCCTAGTTAGGTGATTTGGCCGTTCTAATGAAAAACAAATCGATTATGTATGATGTGGTACACATTTCCGTGATACAGAAATCATGTCGGATATTTAGTAAAATTCGGATTAAATAGAAGATCGTCTAATCACAAAGTTATTACGTTCCTGCAACCGAGCTAATCAAAGGGATTAGCTGATCTAATTTTCGGGTTTAAACCCACACAAGATGATCTTCTTTCCTGCAATCGGGCCCAGAGCGTTACCCGTTCGCCCCCCTACCGTGGTACATAATACAGCTATACTATAGGCCTACTACTACTACACTGAACCGCGAGACACAACTGGCTGAACAGCCTGCTCATCTGCTCCTAGGCCTACATTGTGAAAACAGGCCGGAATAATACCAGATAACATATAACCTAATCATTAAAATTGTTTATCCTTAATTATGGGGTATCTCGAAAACCCCCTCGACCCCCTCGACCCACGACCCACGACCCTCGACCCTCGACTTAATTTCAAAAACATTTTTTATTTGTTCATATACTTATAAATTTTGTATAATAATAAAATTCTGATGCTAACCTGGCTATCAAGTGATGTTGGCTGACCGTCTGCTACACTGGTCCAGCATCCACCCGACGTTGGTTTAATGTATCTTGTTTAATGAGTGGCCATCGATTATATTTTTATCAATACACATAGGCCTACAGCTGGCCGAACACATTTTAATGTTGAGTCACTGTTTAGGACGCTTGTCTAACTTTAACTGTTATGTATATTAACCCAAGCATGGGATTGAATGCCTCTTGTTTTTTAGTGCGCAAAAAAACACTTGCCAGTCATATCACCTGGCATGTCACTCGCCAGTTTCATTCAGTCACACGCTTTGGCACCGGCATCACAAGCGGTGGGCCAGCGTTACAGACGTTGGGCCAGCAAAAATCCAACATTGGTTCAATGCTTAGTGCTTGCTGTGCTTAGCTATCATTGGACCGGAACACTGTTGGGCCAGCGTGGTGGGACTCAGATGTCAATCTATTATACGCCTAATCAAGTGCCCGCATATATTGCGTATCGTGCCTCTCCCAAAATGTACATGAGGCTTTCAGCCAATGTTAGGCCAGCGTCGCAGACGGTGAGCCAACATCGACCTGATATTGTTTCCCAAATTTTAAAAAAGACTAGTCTATCAAAAAAAAAAAAAAAAAAAATTAGGGTCGAGGGGCGAGGGGGTTTTCGAGATATCCTTAATTATGTTCAGCCCCAGCCCTAGAACAATCTAGAGCAAATCAGAAAGCCCAGAAATTACAGAAAAAATGCCGTAGTAAGTGAGTCGAAACGTCGTGAAGTTTTAGAACAACCCTTCCAATGTTAGTTCAATTTACTGTTATAATATTGATTCTTTGTACCACGAATTTAACATTTCTATCCTTACGTTTGGCTCCCAAGCATTGCCTGTTCGGCCCCCAAGTAGGCCCCTACGTACATTCTACCCGTTCGGCCCCCTATGATGAACAGGTCTATCGCGTTGGAAACTAGAACTGATATAATATTATGAGCCTTTATATAGGCCTCCAACATATTTACTTATCTATGAATCCTTTAAAACTATACAATAATTCACAATTTGTAAACAAATGAAGCAGGTCATTTCACCTTTAAGCACGATCAGATCATCGCGTGTGTAGACATTGCCGCGGTTATTATCATTTCATATATTTTGAAACAACTAATTTTGAATATATTTCCGCTCTTTCTTACATTGATATTATAAAAATTATATTGATTTGAAGTACCCAGTTTTTATTATCACTCACAGTTTCATTCCAAGCTTTCACTCCAGCCTTGACAACTGGTAACACTCACCTTCTCCGAGGTATCGCTCTGTTGTTAACAACTCAACTTGTGTCATCTGTACAGGGTTGGCCTACTGCTCACCGAGTGTCTATTTATGCCTATTTATGTCAACTGTATATATGTCTATGCATGTCTGAGTAACACGGATAAAGTGAAAGCAAGTCGGTGACTAGGCCTATATAGGCTAATTTTAACAAAGTGTTAAATTTACCAGAAGTCTATATAAAAATAATGTTATATTTAAGATCTATATTGAAATATTAGTTAAAATCTCACATGGTATTGCCCTACCCTAACACGATACACTGAACCAATGCTGGTTCAATGGCGGACCATAGTCTGTGACACTGGGCCAACATTAAGCCGACAATGCGTCAGTGTATCGTGTAAGGTATATCCCAGCAAACACGATACGTTAGCCCAATACTGGGAAAATTTCATATTAATGTATTTAATATTTTTTTCTGATATGCTTCAATAAAATAATGTTTTATATAAAATGTGTTTTTTTCTAATCTTAGACATACACATAATTTAATCAATGCCCGGCCGATTTTACTCATGCAAGATACCGGTACCGACTCTGAATGGTCAATAGCAAGCTTTATACAACATAATTAGTTGTCAGTAAATTAGACCCACCTTGCATTACGCCAGACTCTCAGTCGCCAGTTGCGATTTTCGCCATCTATACACATAGGGCCTATAGGCCTAAGTGCCGCATGACACTTTGTCTGCTGATTTACATATAAACCCTATTGTATTTAAATATTTCACATATTGATCATCACTATGAATGGTTGTGCTACTTATAATTGACAACACTAGATCTACGACAATGTTTTATAAATTTTAATTAGGGGGCCGAACAAGTTAACAAGAGTGTGCCAGACAGCTTAGCGCACTAACACACAGGGCTGGACTGAGGGGCGAACAGGCTATCGCTAATGGGGGCCGAACAGGTCATCTCACTTACAAGAGGCTAGAGCGTGCTGGACAGCTTGTGTATAAGGCCTACTATTAGCGCACTTGTGAACTCACACTCACAGGCTCGTCCCAGTGAACACAAAGCATTTGTATGACTTTATACAATGTTGGACCAACGTCGAAGACGTTGGGCCGACATTGTATAAATGTTATACAAGTGTTTTGTGTTTGCTGGGATAACACAGGGCTGTGCAGGTGATCGTTGGTGGGGGCCGAACAGGTCAACATGCCATGTCACCCACGACACCTCTGACTTGATGACCTATGTGAGCATATCAAAAACAACTTTTTTTTATCAATTCCTACTAAAAATATTCACCTCGTCAGGTAATTGATATGCAATTTATTCTAAGAGTACAGAATACCCAATTTTGGGTTATTTCTACACAATAAGTAGTTTTGACATTCGCAACTGTTATTTTTCTGCGGCAAATTATCCCCTGCAACAATAAAATTGACATCTTATGCAGGCTACGGCTGATTTTGGCGATAGAAAAAAATCTGATATGTTTCAAGTAGGACTTATCGATAAAAATAATTAAAAACAATAATTAAAAACATGTCGGGGTCTTAGTCTATTAACGGCCGATTATAAGCCACGATGAATGACGAGATCTAGGACCCGAGGCGCGTTAGTGTAGGCCTATAGTGCGTGTACGCATGGCTGTCCACGGGAGACAATAATAATGTATACCACCAATAATAATTACTGAATAGCGCGCCAACCACGACAAGAGTAGTGTGGGCGCAATACGAGGATATTGAGAGGGCTGCACGTGCGAAATTTGACATGGGAAATGTAATCAGTTACGTTTTTCTAATATAAGTCTATTCATATTTCGCCGACTAATTATCTGATTATCATACCAGTGTATCTAAATACAAGCAACGTTTTGTTGATAAAAAGCTGTTCCCATATGGGAACATTTGGTAGATAAAATGCAATGGTTAATCATTTAATAGGCAGGTTGATCTCGTCTATCGGTTCGTGGCATTAAAACGTCACATCTGCAATAAAGCATTACCTGATAAACGAGTGGCGGTACCAGTTAGAGTGGGGGCATGACGTGGCTATATGCAGCGTGTTCTCACCTGCCCACATAGCCTGCTGACGGCCGAGTGGCGGCCCGTCCATGAAATACAAATATCTCATTTTAGTAAAAAAATGAAATAAAATGAATAGGTTTTTAGGCCATCTTTGTGCAAATATAAGCTAAACCGGGCCAGGAGAACCTCTTGAGGATGGTGAGATGAATGAAACCCATTGGCCAGAGGAGGGTTCGAACCTGCGATCTCCGACTTTTCAAGCAGGCAGATTTAACCACTGCACCAGGGCCCAAGCCATCGCATTTGAGAGACGGGTATCTTTGGCAGTAGGCCGGCCCGATGGCTCATTCGATTCGGTTGTGGCTTGAAACTCAGAAGTACTGGGTTCGAATCCCGGCCGGGTCGGATATTTGTCATCGGGGTTGTGCATATACAGTGCTCCAAACTGTTTAAAGGCCTGAAGTGTGCAGTGCTGTCTATGGTACTATGTGCACTATAAGGAACTCTTGAATCCATTCGATAAGAGTAGGGCATAATCTGGCTTCGGGCTTCCTCCTGTCGCGATATTGCCATGATTGTGCAGAAAGCGACGTAAAGCAATATTAACATATTCACATCTACGTACGGCAGTTAGAAATTTAACCATGCGAAAAAAAATCCGATTTCAACAATGTATAGCCCCCATTCCTTATATAGCCCGCATCAGGCCTTATAATGAGTAAAACGTAGGGGGTTTTACACCCAAAAAATACGGTACATAGTAACTTTTAGTATGTTATTAATGCAGGGTCATAAGTTTTGCCAATCATCAATATGATAATAATATGCAACCTGTAATTAATTATGAGAATAGTTGCACATAAGTGATTATATCAGGTATAAATTATTTTATCACATGTTATTAAGAGTATTTAGTTGTCAGGTAAATAAAATGCCATTTTCACCCTTCAAAGTAAACATTCACCGGTATGAAATTGGTTCTAAAGATAAAATTGAGACCTATATTGTAACTTTTAGCCTGTTTAGAAAATACTTACATTGAATAGTAAAAATGACATTTTAATTACCTGACAAGGTAATTTTTTTAGTAGCAAGTGATGAAAAAAAGCCGCACCTGATATGATCCGATATGATCATTCATGTACAACTATGATCCTAACCAAGTAAGTTGTATAATGTTATCACATATTCCAAAACCATATGGCCTTCTCATTAGAACAGACTACAAGTTACAATATTGATGTCAATTGAACAATTGAACAAGCAATTTCATAGGAGGAAGTGTTTACTTTGAAGAGTAAAAAAACTGCATTTTTAAAGCGACTGAATCAGGCTAAAATCATAAAAAATAAAATCGGTGATTTTATTTTGGCTTCTTATCATGACCATATGATGTAAACATGTCCATAGACTAGATCTGCAAAAAGTTTTTTAATTTTTGTGCTGCACATTGACCAGTTAGGCTAGATATAGAGACGAAATTCCTGATTTCTTATTTCGGACATGCATGTCCAAAATAAGAAATACAGTAATTTCGTCTCTATATCTCGCTTAACCATGTCAACTGGAAAATACGCAGCACAAAAAATAAAAACCTTTTGCAGTTCTAGTCTATGGACATGTTTAAATCATATGGTCATATTAAGATGCCAGAATAAAATAACTGATTTTTTGACGATTTTGGCTCGATTGAGTCGCTTTAATTACCTGACGATATAAATACTATGAGGTTGTAAAAAAATAGTACTTGATATGATCACCTATGTACAACTATGATCTTAACCAATTATAGGGTGCATATTTTTATCACATACACGTATTTCAAAACCTTTTGACAGCGCATTGAGAACAAACTAAAAGTTAACATATAGATGTCAATTTTACCCTTACTATATGAATAGTAAAATGACATTTTATTTACCTGACGAGGTAAATATTTGTAGTATGAATTGATAAAGAAAAGTTGTACCTGATATGATCTTTTTATTGTGCAACTATAATCATAACCAAGTGTAGGTTGTATATTTTATAAAATATTTCAAAACCTTATGACATTGCATTGAGAAGAGGATAGAAGTGACCATATAGATGTCAATTTTACTCTTAGAGTGTTTACTTTGAATACTAAAAATTGAATTACCTGACGAGGTAAATATTTTTAGCAGGAAGTGATAAAAAACGTTGTGCCTGATATGATCACTTATGTGCAACTATGATCATCATCATAATCAAGTATAGTATGCATATTTTTATCACTTATTTCAAAACCTCATGTAATTACATTGACAACAGACTAGAAGTGACCATATAGATGTCAATTGTACTCTTAGAGCCGATTTCATGCAAGAAAGTGTTGACTTCTAATAGTATAAATTGAATTACCTGAAGAGGTAAATATTTTTAGCAGGAAGTGATAAAAAAAGGTTGCACCTGATATGATCACTTATGTGCAACTGTGATCATAATCATAGTTGCAAATAAGTGATCATATCAGTATGCTTATTTTTATCACATATTTTAAAACCTATTGACATTGCATTGACAACAGACTGAAAGTGACCATATTGATGACAATTTTACTCTTATAGTCGATTTCGCACAAGAAAGTGTTTACTTTAAATAGTAAAAATTGAATTACCTGACGAGGTAAATCTTTTTAGCAGGAAGTGATTACAAAAATTGTGCCTGATATGATTACTTATGTGCAACTTCGATCATAATCAAGTATAGTATGCATATTTTTATCACTTACTTGGAATACAAAAAATTGAATTACCCGACCAGGTAAATATTTTTAGCAAAAATTTATAAAAAAAAGTTGTACCTGATATCATCACTTATTTGCAACTAGGATCATAATCAAGCATAGTAGGCATAATTTTATCACATATTTCAAAACTGTATGACCGTGCATTGAAAATAGACTAAAAGTTACCATATGGATGTCAATTTCAATCTTTGAAACAATTTCATAAGACCTAATGGTTACTTTGAAGAGCAAAAAATGCATTACCTGATGAGGTAAATATTTTTAATGGGAAGTGATAAAAAAGTTGTACCTGATATGATCACTTATGTGCAACTGTAATCATAATCAAGTATAGTATGCTTATTTTTATCACATAATTCAAAACCTTATGGCATTGCATTGAAAACAGACTAAAAGTGACCATATAGATGTCAATTGTACTCGTAGAGCCGATTTCATGCAAGAAAGTGTTTACTTTAAATAGTAAAATTGAATTACCTGAAGAGGTAAATACTTTTAGTGGGAAGTGATAAAAAAGTGTTGTACCTGATATGATCACTTATGTGCAACTGTGATCATAATCAAGTATCTGAGTATACTGTGCTCATTTTTATCACATATTTCAAAACCTTATTATATTGCATCGAAAACAGACTAAAAGTGATCATATAGATGTAAATGTTACTCTGAGAGCCGATTTCATGCGAGAAAATGTTTACTTTGAATAGTGAAAATTGAATTACCTGAAGAGGTAAATATTTTTAGCAGGAAGTGATAAAAAAAAGTTGTACCTGATATGATCACTTATGTGCAACTGTGATCATAATCATAGTTGCAAATAAGTGATCATATCAGTATGCTTATTTTTATCACATATTTTAAAACCTATTGACATTGCATTGACAACAGACTAAAAGTGACCATATTGATGACAATTTTACTCTTTTAGTCGATTTCGCGCAAGAAAGTGTTTGCTTTAAATAGTAAAAATCGAATTACCTGACGAGGTAAATATTTTTAGCAGGAAGTGATAAAAAAAATTGTGCCTGATATGATCACTTATGTGCAGCTATGATCATAATCAAGTATAGTATGCATATTTTTATCACTTACTTCGAATACTAAAAATTGGATTACCCGACGAGGTAAATATTTTTAGCAGAAATTAAAAAAAAATATGATCACTTATTTGCAACTATGATCATAATCAAGTATAGTATGCATAATTTTCGTCACACATTTCACAACCTATTGACCTTGCATTGAAAATAGACTAAAAGTGACCATATAGATGTCAATTGCACTCTTATAGCCGATTTCATGCGAGAAAGTGTTTACTTTCAATAGTAAAAATTGAATTACCTGACGAGGTAAATATTTTTAGTGGGAAGTGATAAAAAAAAAGTTGTACTTGATATGATCACTTATGTGCAACTGTGATCATAATCAAGTATATGAGTATAGTATGCTTATTTTTATTTAATATATTTCAGAACCTTATGACATTGCATTGAAAACAGATTAAAAAAGACCATACAGAATTCTATGTCAATTTTACACTTAGAGCCGAAATCAGGAGACAGTGTTTACTCCGAAAACTAAAATTGAAATACCTGAAGAGGTAAAAAATATTTTTAGCAGGAAGTGATAAAAAAGTTGTACCTGATATGATCACTTAGTTGCAACTATGATCATTCTAGAAAATATTTACTTTGAAGAGTAAAAATTTCATTACCTGATGCGGTAAATATTTTTAGTGGGAAGTGACAAAAAAAGCTGTACCTGATATGATCACTTATATGCAACTAAGATCATAATCAAATAAAGTATGCATAATTTTATCACATACTCGTATTTAAAAACATTATGACAATACATTGAAAACAGACTAAAAGTTACCATATGGATGTAAATTTTACTCTAAGAGCAAATTTCATACAAGAAAGTGTTTAGTTTGAAGAGTAAAAATTGCATTACCTGACGAGGTAAATTAATTTTAGAAGGAAGTGATCAATGAGTAAAAATCATGAAAATGGCCCTACCTGACGAGGTAAATATAATATTTGTTCCCATACAGTAATCACACAACACCGCTATGGTCATCTGGTGACTGCAACTGAAACTATACGCTTTACCTGGTGAAGTAAATACAATATTTACCCGTGGGCATCACTTTCTCTAACTGGTACCTACTAACGACCTCTAGCCGACCCCCTCCACACCTTCTAGCGCCAACGATTAGGCTTATCAATCGCTTTAAATTACTTGTTTCCTTTAATATTAACGTTAATATGTTTAATATTAACGAAATATACCTGTCATTTTCGTTTTGTATCCCGGTCATTTTATTTGTTAACGCTGACAGGGTTCCAAACCTAAAAAATACCGTTTTTATGTCTGAAACCCTATAATCTGATCGATTTGAAAATGCTGACCGGGTTCTGGAACCCTGTCAACCCGGTCTAAATCGGCCCCGGAGGGTGGAGTGTGTTAACGTTTGCCACCCGGTAGCTAGAGGATAAGAGAAAGCTAGTGATGATGACGCGGCGAGGGCGAGGGCTACAGCGCATAAATTATCATAAGCTGCCACCGGATCTAAAGGAGATCCACCGGATCTAAAGGAGATCCGGATTTCCGCGATAGAGATCTGTATCCCTCTCTGCTTACATTGTACCATCTTAGTTTTGGTGAGTGTAATGACTAACCGTAATCTGTCCCGAGGTATAGAGCCGGGAGATAAGTGAGCAGATTCATTAGGCCAAAACAAAATATATGTTTGTTTCCGATTTGTTGTCAGTTTAACCAGTGGGTAGGTAGGAAATTTATTTTATTTTATTTTTTATTTTATTTTTTGTCACTTCAACCAATCGGTAGGTAAGAATTTTATTTTATTTTATTTGGTGCCAAATTCACTTTCATGCATGTCTTATCTGTACATTATGTAACGTTTTTTTTTTTTTACACTTTTTGACCCCACTCTCTTTTTCGTAATGTTTTTAAGAGTTACTTTGACTACAGTCGGTAACTCATCCCTGAACTTATTGATTTCCTAAAAAAAAAAAAAAAAAAAAAAAAAATTTTTTTTTTTTTTTTTTTTTTGGAAATCCATAAAATAAATTTGGGTCGCACATGTTTTGATAGGGTCGGTCGGAAATCGGAAACAAACAATATTTTTTTTTAGGCCTTATAAACTTCTTGAGAAGGAGGAACGAGATTAACTTTTCTTAAAAATCCAAAAAATACAATGAGGTATGCTGATCAAAGAGCCAGTCCTGCTGGCACACAAAGGTTAATGAAAGGGCGCATGGCTGATAAGATATTATGATACAGGGTTCACCAATTAAGGTTCGGGGTTCTAACTCGAACACATGGTAGACTGTTGATCACATTTATTATTTTGTCATATTCACATTCATATATCTATGTCTGCTAACATCCATCTATCCATCAATCTCATGCTCTCTGCATCTAGCCCTCCATCTCGCGCCAAACACACAGTACCCCTTTTATACTGAGCGGGTTCGTGTGCAAAAACCGTCAGGAGCCAATCCCTGTCCTTCCCTCCAAACGCATCCTGTTTGTCGGGGAGAATCCAGAGATTCTAGAATGATCGTTGTGTTTGTTGCACTACTAAAATATAAACCATTAAATAAATAAGACACTTATAATTACGTCTTTACACAGACAGAAAGTTGACTTACTTATAATATGACACTCCGAATTTAGAATAGTACAATGACCTAATCAAGAAGTTATAATAGAAACACAAGTCGCTCGCATGACATAAGTCAGTTAATTTGAGATAATAATATTATCACAAATATAAATCATAAAACAAGATCAGTTATCAAAATAATATAACAAGACAGATTTTTAGGTGTTGAAATGAAATAGCGACTCATCCGCTAAAACTCACATTTTGATCTTAGAATATTAACACAAACACAGACTAACACTATGGAAAATATTATATAAAGACGTCTTTGTCTAAGACAGGGCAATCCCTATGAGTCATCGGGAACTCCGGCCACAAGTATCCGAAAATAAGTTGTCCTCCCGCGAGGTCACACCGAGATCACACAGATACGGTTAACCATCGCATTGCTAGGGTCAATTAACAAGACGACAATATGCGGTGTAATAGGCGTTTAATGTGAATATTTACACCTAACTTCTTACATGTTTATACTTTGCAATACAAGTTCAATCTCGAAAGAGTCAAGAAATTCCGTAGAGAAATTATGACCTCTATGTAAAACTCATCCCCATGACTGTAATTCTTTAACGACTGATAACTTTTAAGCGAATTAGCCAGAAAGTTAAATATATCTGCACATATTCTCAGATGTAGCAGGCAATGGTTGTAATGAATAGCATTCACAAAAGTTGGTATATTTAGACCAAGTGCCGTGATCTAAAGGTATTTGTGGTGCCATGCGTGAAAGCTTTCCTTCTGGCAATATATACAGCTGAATCCAGATTCAACAATCGCTTATCTGAAATACAACATTATGACAGTATCAGTTTTAATGTTTTCAACTGTACAACAACATTATTTTTATTGAGTCCGACATTACATTATTAACATTCCAATGCATTTATTCTCAATTGTGAAAGTATTTGAAAGTGTTATATTAATTAAAGGTTAAAATCTATTTCGAACAATTCAGTTTTAATATAAGTTTCAGAATGCGTGCTGCAATTGTGTAATCAGTGAATTTGCTCTCTGCGCGGTTATTTAAATGCCAGTGAAGAAATCTGGTACAGTATTTGTTATTCCAGCAATGTGCACACGTTTGACGATGAAGTTATGTTTGGTTTATTGTAGCCAAAGTGTGCGAAGCGCAGCTTGCATGTATGTAGTGAAGGACCTGCCTCACAAACACCTCTGTTATCACACCACATATTATCTTAACCCTTGGCACACTGATGTCGACTACAGTTGACTATAGTATTGTTTTCTCATGTTTCAATTGTCTTGCATAAACAGGTTTTAAAAATTAAATACGTCTCAAGTTTGTGATAATCATATACATTTCAACCTGGATTTTGCAAATTAAACTAATTTTTAGTCACTTGAAGTTGTGGATCGCGGTAGCGAGACACAACTTCAAGTGGCTGAAAATTTAAATTACTTGGCTCAGTGCTCTAAGGGTTAACACGGGACCACAAGTGTCCCCACAGACGACACGCTATCACTATAGCTAGAAGCTCCAGTGCTGATATGGACAGATCACAAGTCAACACAGAGGGAGGGTATTTATTTATTTATTTATTCAACCCTCAATACATGAGGAAATACATATAAAATTGAACATGCAATAACATTGTAAAAGTCCAAAATTGTATGATTCATAAAATAGTACATCAAAACAATAAAATATATAACTTATGCTTTTGTTAATAATTTTAACAATGTGTGACTACTTGAGCCTCTACTAAGAATATTTGGACTAAAAATAACACTTCTTAGGGAGTCCACAATACCGTCCAGCGGTTTCGAGTGTAAAGTGGGTTTATTGTAGGATAGCGCAGTATGGGCTGTGACAGTAATAGCCCTTTGATGTAACGGCCCCCATGCTGGTTAAGCAGCTGGCTGTAGTCAGAATGGTATCACAATTTGTAAAGGCGGGATTTTGTATTAAACTGACCCCATTGTAGGAGGTCATTAGACAACCCCACCAACTGAGATCCAAGCGGAAGTCACTATCTAACACACACGTGTGTCCTGCCTGATCAGATTAATTAGTCGCGCTACAAATCGCCTTCCTGGTAAGGAATCATCTTACCAAGCAGTGATTGTAATTGACGTTTTGAAGTTAATTTCCTCTTCCGCCACAGCTTGATGTCTTTGGCTGCTATGTCCAGCTTATTTCGTGGTATCCGCATGCACATCTCCACTGTATCCAACTCTAAGCCAAGAAAAACCTGTGTCGTAGCAGGCAATACACACTTGTCCAGTGATAACTCTATGCCAGGGTTCGCACAGGCCTTGAAAACCCTTGAATAACATTGAATTAAAAAAACAGTTTTCAACGCCTTGAAAAGCCATGAATTTGAAAAAAAGAGCTTGAAAAGCCTTGAAAAGTGATTTTGGGGTTTGCGTTGTTTATTTTAAAATATATTGTGGCTCATTTTTTGTCAAAGTCTTTGAAAAAATGATAAAAAATATTCTGTTATTATTACTATTTTGCTTGCAAGGCAGTAGGAAGGCGAAAATTATATTGAGAAACAAATTTTGACTAATAACTGTTAAGGTCTTTGTCATGACTTTGTCATGACTATCTATTTCATGTTCGTGATAGGGTCCTGAAAATGGTGATCTGGTATTTCTCCTTGTAAAACATTGAAAAGCCTTGAATCCCATCAGCTTTTGTTTGTATGAACCATGTATGCCCAATATATCCTGTTGGAGTGTTATCAGTTGGGCGTAACCCTCTGCAGCTGAGATCTCCGGCTGGGCATGGGGCAAAATCGTCAATATATCCCACCAACAGTTTATCATATTCTGTGTGATAGATACGACATACAACATCCGCGATACGTTGATAATTCAGATAAGCATTGCGAAGTCCGAAAGGAAATGCAATGTCAATAGAAAGTTTATTTCTCCAGTGGAAACAACATAATCCAATGTCTTTTGAGCACATATGCAAAAGTTGTTTGAATGACAGTGTTGTCACTAGACTTGAAAGTAGGAGGCAACCATGGGAAAGTTGACGGAGCAAATGGTGGCTTCTCCTTTATTCTGGATTGTTATTTCAAGGTATTCACAAACTGTTCTGAGATGATTATTACTAGGCTTCATGCCTTTAATTCCACATAGTTAATCATGTGTCATGAAATATATAAAAAGTCTTTTCATGTTCTTAGCTATTTTAATACATATTCACCCAAGGCTAGAGACACTACAGGTAACAACACACTTTCATTTATTTAATAATTCAATTAATAATTATATCTTAATACACATTATTCCAAGACTACAGCACAGTTTAAAGAAGTGTAAGCAAGTCGGTCCTGATTGCACTTACTTACACATTATGATTGCATGAGCTTTGTGATGGCTACACATTTTTAATGAAGATATAAACTACCATCGTATCCGCAATACGCAGGCAGCCGGACGCCGCCCAGCACCGCCCCAATGCTGGCCCAGTGTAGAGTGTGTTGGGCCAGCAACGGCACGGCGCTGCGCTGACGATACGACTACCTGGCATATACATGTACGGATGCAGAAGTCTAGTAATCCTGCATAATTACCCGAAATTACATTAAGTAATTTCAGCACCATTATATCAGAAACAAATATAATATATAACACAGTTTATGTGGTATTTAGAATGTGGGACAAGATTTTTTGGCTAAAATAAATAATATTACAAGGTGCGGACAGTGCTAGTGCTTGAAATTATAGAATCCCTCATATGTGTAGTGGTGTGGCCCAACGCCTTAGCGTGGAAGCGGGATTAATTCAAAGAAAAGACTCTCGCCACAGTACTGATATCAGGTTCAATTCTGTGTGCGAAGGAGAAAACGCCAAGAAGTTACGTTTCCAGTTTTATTGAACATCCATATATTGACCCCTGACAGTAATCGCCATTACCCCGGACTGCCTTGTGAAACCTGGCCAGGCATCCTCAGATCATTAGACTTAAAATCCCGAGCATGCCCGCCATCACTGGCTACTAGGTTATCATTCCAGTGGCGGATCCAGGATCTGAAAAAGGGGGGGGCGCCTGCGGTTTTGGGGGCTTGCCCCCAAGCTTTTTTTGTAAATTTTAGCAAATTTAGGGGATTTTAAAAGTATTTGTCGAGAATAGGGGGGGGGAGGGCGCCTCCTGCGCTCCCCCCTGGATCCGCCACTGCATTCTAACCTCAGTTTAATAAAGTAATTAAGGAAACACGTCCTGTCACCGTGAGCTTAGAACAGAAAGGACCTTCAATACTGTCGATTACACCACCTAGCGACCAGGGACAGTACTGGTTCCCAGTCACTCACCAGGTGGTTCTCAGGTCCATAACAGATCATAGACAGCGAACTGATCAGCGACTCTCATACCAAGAATCCACACTACCTCATATACCTTTTTATCCCCCGCCCGTAGGAGAAGGGTGATTTTATTCAGCCAGAATCGGGCCGGCGTCCTGCGTCACGTTTTCTTGTGGGCGCAAAAACTTATTCTTTCATTTTTATCTCTTATTCTTTTTGAAATTTTAACATTATGACATTCCTAGCAACATGGGGATGTGCACGTGATTTTCTTAAGATGCTACCAAAATTCAAAATGGCCGCCAGAGGTCAACTTCGAAAAAATTTGTGGGCGCAGAAACTCTAAATCTTAAAAGTAGAAATTATTCAAATTTTCACATTCCCTACCATATGGTGATTTTTTAAAGTTTTACTGAAATTCAAAATGGCCGCCATGGATAAACTTCATAATTTTTTGTGGGCGCAAAAACCTAAAAATTGAGGTCCGAAATAATTCACATTTTACAATTACATTACCCACCATCTGGAAATGTGCAGGTGATTTTACTGAAATTTAAAACTGCCACCACAGTTGACTATTTAAATATTTGTGAACGCAAAAAACTCTAACCTAATTTATGGCAGGGGATGATATCGGACTTCAGGCCTCTTGTTTTTGTTATATTTAAATATGAATACATAAATTGATTATCAGCTGTTATATTGTCCCTATTATCACAAGTATGGCATAAGCCTACAGAGCAGTATAGGTCATATATTCACTTTTTATGTGCTATATAAATATATATGCATATAATATGATGATCAGCTGTGATATTGTCCATATTATCACAAGTATATGGCATAAGCCTATAGAGTAATACAGTGTGTAATATATATGCACTTTATATGTGCTATATAAATGCAGGTAGAAAAAATATATATCAATCATTGTATATACGTTACCCATGAGTTTTGACCCTCCCGAGAAACACTGTGCTGTTGATAAAAAACCCATTCGCTGTCAGTAATATTAATATCGTCCCCATCTACGTACTTTATTTTTTGTTCTTGTTGTTTGTGTGCCGTTTTCGTTTAATTTTTGGATACTTGTCCCGTTTATGTCTTTGAAATGTTTTTCGCGTGTTTCCATGCACACTCAATGTGGTTGGTGCAAACATCCAGTATCTTTCCAGGATGTTGTTCATGTAAGTGTGCCTTGAAGTTAGTTTTATGATACACCGAAAAATGGTCGTACCCCAAATCATTTACTTGACTGGAGACTAGCCAACTGTCAGAAAATTGGTAACAGTCATTCTACAGACTGCACAGACTGTTAACTGAAAAGGTGATTTTTTCCAATAAACCATCTAAACTGTTACATCTGCGTGATTGGAACTGTTGCATTCAAGATTGACCGCTGGACCAATGGAAGAAGTACAAAGTTAGGTATATTAAAAAAAAAAATTCAATTAAAAGAATCATTCAAGTCTGTTATGGTAGCTCTGAATACAAGGCTATTCTGTCTGAGCTGCATGCAGAATAGCATTGTATTCAGGGATACTGTTATGGATGTCAAGGATTTTTGGGGACCATTTTCCCTATCTTTTATATGCATGTATGATGACAGTCACCACCCTCTGCAAAAAATCCATTGTGTATCTCACTTTTTGAGAAAGTAAGGTTGTGTAGGTAGTAGGCACAGAATTATTTTTCCACTGCATCAGCAAAGGTTGGCGAATTTTTCTAAGATAATACCGTGACCCACTGGGTCGTATGGCTCCCCTATAGAGGCAACATACTTTGTCGAAGGCAATCCGACCACTTCCTCCTCCAACACTGTCCTTAAATATTTGATTTGGTGAAATATTTGAACCAAATCTTTCGTTTTCTCACCAAGAAATTCTGGAAAGCACCTTAACATTGCTGTTCTGCGCAAGTTATCCTTCCTATTGTTACTCTATGGACTATCCGACCCGAGGATAGCGGAGCTGCGCGAAATGCCACATAGTTTCAGCATTAAATTGCACAGTGAAACCCAGGTCTCCGGCCGTCTGGGCATGTCTGGGGATAGATCCCCTAGACATGCCCAGAACCCCTTATCGGGCGAGCGAAGGAGAACGCTCTCAATAACCCACCATGCCCTATCACCCCCACCCTCACATCATCATCTGTTCATCATTTCATCTCATCAATTGACTACAACGTTTTTATCGTATTACAATGTCATTAAGAAGACCTGTTGTGCCGAAAAGGGATGTAAAGCAATGATTTACTACTACTACTACCCGGAAACTGCTGTAAAAATAGTCACCTGTGTGTACTGCTGCTGCTGCGTAACTGCTTGCGTCACTGTCTGACCATAGCATAGTCGGGCAGAGTGGATTCGAACTTATCCAGTATGCCACGCCATTAAACTGCATGCTAAAATTTTTAAGCCACGCTAGATCCTGCTTTGCTGCTGCTGATAATCGTAAATGATGGCGAGCATGAGAGGCCGTTGATAATGGGGTTATAATTCTGTGCATGAAAGGTCTCGCTGCTCTTACCATCTTGGCTGCCCAATTCAATTTGCCAATTAATTGTTGTAATTCACGTTTAATCACTCTTTTTCCTGTGCTGTCAACTACACAAGTCCTTATCTGTCAACGATTTAGTGACGCTGGGAGCTATAACCTGTACCCATAGAAGTACATGATCACTTACCTCTTCGACTAGTTTTTTGGGTGTTTTTTGAGCTTATGATTTACACTGAAGCATTTGCTGCAAATATGACCATACTGGCATTTGCTCCCAAAAAGAACACTCTGCGGTGTTGTACTTCATGCAAATTTCTTTGCCAGTACAGGGATCTGCAAGCCTGGCAAATTTGATTTTCTTTGATGAAATTTGGCAGGTCCCATAACCTTCTGCTCCTTCATCACAGTCTGTTGCAAATGAGGGGTAACAAAAGCCTTTGGGAATTTAAGGGTGGCCTGCAGTTGCCTATACTGTTAATCATAAGGTGATACAGACTACCAATCATAACAGATGGCAAGTTCGGCTATTTTAACAATATATGCCATATAATCAGCTATCTCTTCGGATGACCATTCATGTTGGGTCATTAGCTCGTACATGATACGAGCGTTCGCTGCTGACCATTGGTGCGGATTGATGGATGAAAGTCCATCCACACCAATGCCAGTTTCTGAGTTCACACCTGGGACAAACTCGACAATGTTCAGAGCTGCTGCCCCCCACTTTTTGCCTGTGTCAGATACACTTTTGCTGTAGATCCAGCGTGTCCATCCTTGTTGATATTATCCATTGTGGGCTTAGTGTGTGTAGTGTGTGCCCCGAGCAGTTCGTCCAGGGTTAAGGCAGGGACTTTTTCCTTTTTCGTTGACGCCTGAATAAGTTGTTGTATGCGTAGTTCTTGTTCTAAGGGCAAACTCACCAGTCCTTGAAAATTGAATTAAAACTGATTTTTAGATAATAGTCCAATTATATTCTAAACATAAAGTTCTAACTACGAAGACGAAGTCCATCAGAATTTAATTAATTTAATTTTTGTTATTTTATTTAATAGTAAGTCTGATACGATTTTAAGCATAATTCATCAAATGTACATGTAGCGGGAAAGATTTAATTGTTATTTAATAGGTAATTTTATTATGAGATCAGGTGAAATTAATAACCTGTAATATAATTTTGTTGTTATAATTCTTGTGCGAAGTCTAGTGTATTATTTTTGCCTCTGTTATATTAATTATAGTAATTAGCACTTTAACCCTATTATATTTCTTGCTTTTTCTATTTTTTTATCAGCACATTAAATACCAGTTTTAAAACAGAAATCAACAAGATTCCATTTTGTCACATATTATTAATTTTCACTCACTTGAAGTGAAAATGGCTATTAAATAACCTGACGGTTAGGGGTTAATAAATGATTATCATTTGTGATGTAAACTATACCATGCGAACTATCTATAACTCCCATCTATAACTCCCATCCGGGAGGGTCATTATGGATCTGTTCATCTGTTTCATGCTGTACGACATTGTACGGAAGCAGTAGTCTACAGCAATCATCCAAGAGAAGCTGCAGCCTCCTCGTATCTGGCCATAATCTTTGGGCGGATTGCCAGTGGCGTACCCTGTTCCTCCGATCAACAGCAGTGCCAGTGCAGCTGTAGCATCCTTAAATAACCGGCAATAATGTCAGACATTAGGTCTCTCACATGTAGCTATGACGGACTAGAGTGATTGCTACTCTGTCCAACGAGTTGACTCTTTTGCTAGATTCGGAGCGCTTCTTTAGAAAACCTAAAATGCTGTGAAATCCCGGCACGTTGGTCGGCACTCTCACAGCATGCAGCTTCTCAGGGTCTGTAGCTACAACCTTCCTCCAAAATGATATGTCCCAAATTAGTAATGGAATGCTGAAAGAGATAACACTTAAATGGCTTGAGTTTTAGCCCTCTATCTCTCAGGCGTTGAATAAAAATAACCAGTCTAACCAGGTATTCTTTATATGTAGAGCTGTACACCACAATATCATCAAGATATAACAGACAATACGTCAGGTGCAAGTCTCCCGTAGACGAATCCATAAGACTCTGGAACGTAGACAGAGCAATAATCAATCTGAAGGGCATACGTAGACACTCCCGAAAGCCTAAGGGTCCTGCACTAACATGAATTTTGTTGACCACTGACTGAAAATTTCTTAATGTATTAGATTCTATTTTGACCGATAACAAGTTATGCAAAAAAATCAGTAAAACAAATAAATAAAAAATAAATAAAATATGACCTAATTTAGCATTGCATTGATCTTGCATGATGAACTTGAAATGTAGTGGATAACATGCATAAATGAGAGACAATCACAGAAATCCTGTATCAGGACATTGTCATGAAAATATAGGACATATTAAACATGACTTCAAACACATTATATAATTTTAAAGATGTTTTGAAGTACACAACCCACCATGTAATAAATCCTTATTTTCAGCAATTTATTAGTTAATTCTCAGTGAAAATTATGATTTTATAAAAGAATACAAATAGTGCAGAAAAGGTATATAGGACCAAATTAAAGCTTAAATTAAGTATCTAAAAATACGATCCCTTGGGATAAGGTCAAGGTCATTATAAATCAAACATAGCCTCAACTTTCAGCACAGCTCAAACATTAATTATGTACCTTAAGTGTTCAAGTTCAGGTGAGTCAAGGACAGTATTTGACTTATGTCAGTCACAAGAAACAATGTCTCACTTTTCTCGTGCATGTGTGCCATGACTAGCATTATTGCTAAGGCTGGTTCCAAACAGGCTCGGGAAACACCTTCTTCCGCAGCGGTCTTCCCATCTGCAAGGATAAAAGTCACCTCCTTTTTCACTGCAGCTCCTACCAAGCTTTTAAAATACTCTCATATCAATACTCTTTCCAATCCAATGTTGATATGATCGGGGCTTGCAAAGGAACTCCCATTAACTGTTCAAAATGTCCAGGAATGCCATGACTCAGGAGCAGTGGCCACTCCTTCTGTATATCGGTCAACGAAGCACCTCCATCTGTATCACAGCGCTGAGAAGCATAAGTGCCTTGTAGCAGCTCCTGAACAACTGCTGATGTTGCAACTCTTGCAGGGAGATTTTCTTGGATGTTTGCTGCTCTACCATTTCCCCAGTAGGGGTCCTGGGATGATTGCTAGTAGTAGTACTTTTTGCCCCCATCCGGCGAGGGTCGCTAGGGATCTGTTCTATCAGTTGCATGCTGTACAATGTGTACAGCATGATAAGGAAGCACTAGTCTACAGCAATCATCCAAGGGAAGCTGCAGCCTCCTCGTATCTGGCCATAATCTTTGGGCGGATTGCCAGTGGCGTACCCTGGTTCCTCCGCTCAACTGTGATGCCTCGCATCAGTGCAGGCGCTGGTGTAGGCCGTGGACAGAGTTTCAGCATTAAATTGCATAACGAGACCCAAATCTCCAGCCATCTAGGCATGTCTGTGGTTAAATTCTCGAGCCATGCCCAGAACCCCTTAACGGGTGATCAAAGGAAAACACCCTAAATAACCCACCATGCCCTATCACCTCTACCCTCGCATCATCATCTGTATATCATTCATCTGATCGGGGTACTGGGATGATAGCTAGTAGTAGTAATTTTCGTCCCCATCCGGGGAGGTCATTAGGGATTTGTTCCGTCTGTTGAATGCTGTATACAGCATTGTACAGAAGTACAAGTTTACAGCAATCATCCAAGGGCAGCTGCAGCCTCCTTGTATCTGGCCATAATCTTCGAGCGGATTGCCAGTGGCTTACCCTGGTTCCTCCACTCAACAGCGGAGCCAATGCAGCACTCGCATCAGTGCATGCGCTGGTGCAGGCCGTGGTAGCCTTAAATAACCGCACTAGTGTGTGTTGGCATTAGGTCTCTCACGGGAAATGAATGTTGAATTGTTACTCTGGGGACCATCTCACCCAAGGATAGCTGTGCTGCATTAAATTGCACAGCGAGACCCAATCTCCTGGCCGCCTGGGCATGTCTGGGGGTAGATCCCCTAGACATGCCCAGATCCCCTTATCAGGCGAGCGAAGGAAAATGCTCTCTATAACCCACAATGCCCTATCACCCCCACTGTTATCACATCATCATCTGTACATCATTCATCTCATCAATTGATCACAACGTCTTTATCATATTACAATGTCACTTAAAAAGACCATTTGTGCCGAAAAGTGACGTAAAACAATGATTTACTACTACTACGTCCTCTTCTAGTCTCACAACAATTCATGCACTTTAGGGTGACATGTGGATCGACTTCAAATAGATGTTCTGTTTCTGCAAAGGATAGCATAATCTGAGCATTTCGTTTGTATGTTATACTTTTTCCAGGCTCATAAAAGATACTTTGTATCTTTTTAAGTTGATGATGAGGTGTCTCGGTAAATTGTTGTACGTACTTTGTCAACCTCCTCTACAAATGTGAAGGCAGCAACACAATGTTCAATTGTGATGGCCCAGTTTGGCATAATGCCATGCATTCCTGTACTGTCCCAGTTGGCACGAGCCTGAGTTAGTGAATGAAAAAGAATTATCAATTTTTAGTAAATGCATGACCGTTACTTCATTATAATATTGAGGATAAGTTTCCATTATTTGAGTGCACTATTTTTAAAAGTTTATAAATATATAAATACAAATAAATACAAATTATCCAAGTAATTTATATCTTGCAATGTAATTTACTGTGGTTAATTACTGTAATTTACTGTGTGTAATCACATTAATTTACTAGATAATTTACAGTAAATACGTAACATTACTGTATGTTAAATTACAGTAATATAGTGTAGATAATCCTGTAGTATACCGAAATGATAATTAGTTACAGTACCATACAGTAAAAACTATACCGTAATATACTGTGATGAAATATAGTAATGTATTGGAAAAATATATTAAACTACTGTTAATATACAGTAACATACTGTAGCCAATTCCAGTAATGTACTGTAATAATAAATATTTACAATAGCATGCCGTGTAACAGCTTACAGTAATTTACTGTGGTGAATTTCAATAATCTACTTCAAAAAATACAGGGATTTTTTGGTATCAGTGTCATTTACCATAGTATGGGTCTCACGCGCTCATCTGGCATACTGAGTCTTCTCATGTCATTAAAAATTTAAAAAATAGTACTGAGATAGAAGAATACATGTAATGAAATCATAGACTGCATATCGATCATATCAATGACCAATAAACTAAAGGTAAAATATACAAATGATCCATCCATTGGATATTTTATAATCATTTTAATAGCTAAATTTCAGAAAATTGCAATATGGTATTACTATTAATTTTGTGAATCTCCTGACAATTTTTTCAAAAGCCTTATTGATGAAAACATACCTGCGAATGCTATTCAAGTTTTGTGAAAGAGTTTTCTGGTTCGATCACCACTGGATTGCGAATAGTACATTCAAATGATTTCTTCTACCTCATCAGTGTGTGTCACTATGCTGTATTCGTATACAACACATAGGCCTTCTTCTTTCTTTTGCCTCGTCTATAATAGTTATATAGTTATATAGTTAGTGAATGAAAAAGAATTAATAATATATAGTAAGTGCATGACCGTGACTTCATTATAATATTGAAGATAAGTTTCCATTATTTGAATGCACCATTTAAAATAGCTTCTAAATATATAAACACAAATCAGTAAAATAAATACAAACTAGATGTCCTGTTGCTAAAGCTACAGGGAGTTTGGACGCCACTTTGTATTTTGCAAATTTCCTGATTGGTAACCACGTTTGATTTGTGTCAGCGATTTTGATTTAATGAAATTTTGCCAAGACCCTCAAACGGTATTATGTACATAAGAACTATATTCCCCCTGGGCTCAAATGTCACTCTTTTTCAGCGTCAGACGCACTGTTTCCGAGATAGCGTATTCGTGATTTTGACATCTTCTAAGCTTACTTCTCTAACCCCTTGGTCAGAAATTTCACTCCTTTTTAGCCTCCGGCCGTCTAGGCAAGTCTGGGGGTATATAGACATGCCCAGAACCCCTTATCTGGCGAGCGAAGGAAAACGCTCTCAATAACCCACCATGCCCTATCACCCCCACCCTCACATCATCATCTGTACATCATTCATCTCATCATTTGACTACAACGTTTTTATTGTATTATAATGTCACTTAAAAGACCTTTTGTGCCGGAAAGTGACGTAAAGCCATGATTTACTACTACTACTTGATAAGAGCCTGTGTAGATCCCGCAGCTTTGCTCTGGATACCGACGTCTTATCACCAACACACCGCAACTTGCACCACATGGCGGTTTCCACGTCCCAACCGTTCATGTCCCCATAAAATGGTGCATGCACTGCAACATGTCATTAAATAAAACTCGCTACATATACAGCACCATCATTTTATTATCAAACGTTTTTAACTGAATATTTTAGTGTGAACATGCTGTTATTAGTTTGGTCTTTTTACTTTACTAATTTACTATGCAACATAAGGAGATTGTTCTACTATGAATTGTCACTTAAATGAGTTTTTGTCTTGCAAAAAAACATTCCTTCGCCAGACGCAAAACATTAGGATCTAAAATTGTGTTATTAAACACCTGTCAATGTGGGGGGAGAGGGTTTTTCTCCGGGCAATTTCATTGAATTTAAAAAAAGTGACGTTAAGACAATTCAAGAAGACACTTGACTTACTTACTCTGACAATGTTACACACTCAGTGCGACGTGTGCTACATCACTTTTTTTCTGCTGGTGTAGGCATTTCTCGACATTGTCCGCACTGCACGGGTACGCTGTAAAAAATACTTTTGCCATTTCTTCGGATATTTTGAATACAAAGAACTGCAACCTTATTAAAGACAACATTACTCTGGGGACTATCCGACCCGAGGATAGCGGAGCTGCGCGAAATGCCACAGAGTTTCAGTATTAAATTGCACAGCGAAACCAAAGTCTCCGACCGCCTGGGCATGTCTGGGGGTAGATCCCCTAGATATGCCCCAAACCCCTTATCGGGGAGCGAAGGAAAACGCTCTCATTAACCCACCATGCCCTATCACCCCCACCCTCACATCATCATCTGTACATCATTTCATCTCATCAATTGACTACAACGTTTTTATCGTATTATCATGTCACTTAAAAAACCTTTAGTGCCGAAAAGTGACGTAAAGCAATGATTTACTACTACTACTACTACATATTGTATTATAATGTCACTTAAAAGACCTTTGTGCTGAAAAGTGACGTACTACTACGCAACCTTTTGCAGTGATTTCAAATGCAAATAGCCCTCAAAAAGATTTACAGCATGAAAGAAGCAATCAAAATTGACACTTATTTCACCACCTAGTAGAATTATTTAGCCCTTTGAAGTGAAATTGTAATAGATACATGTCCAGAAATTTTCACCTAAATGGCCATACTGGCCGAAAAGTGAAGTAAAGCATTTTACTTACTTACTATGTCCAGAAATTAATCATATTTGTTTAAGTTAACACCAAACATTTTTCAAAATTACCTTTGTTCCCGATAACGGATATTTAAACAGCTGATAAAATGAATTTAAAAAAACAATAGTCGTGATTAGTGAAAAAGGTTATGTTTATGTTTTAAAAGAAGAAAATTACATCTTTGAAGTACCTGGTATGTCAAATTGCTTCCATGTCTGCAAATGTAGGCACTAGGCATGTGATAATTCCATATAAACAAAGCTACAAGCTACAAAATGTGGTCATACCACATTTTGTCATCTGCTTCAAAAGAAGCAGATGACATGGATGGTGGTATGGAAATATGAGATTGAATATTCACAGCTGACAGTCTATGGGATGTTGGCATCATTGGCGTTGAAGTGACCGGATCGTGGAGTGTCGTTGTTTCTTCAAATCTGAAAATTTATAATGTAAACTTCTACACAATGGATTCATCTAGGAAAAAAATTGCATTGATAAAATTGTGAGTTTTGGGAGACCTTTTGCAGTGATGTCAAATGCAAATAGCCCTCAAAAAGATTTACAGCATAAAAAAAGCTATCAAAATTGACACTTATTTCACCACCTAGTACACTGTAGTGGAATTATTTAGCACTTTTGAAGTGAAATTGTAATAGATAAATGTCCAGAAAATTAATCATATTTGTTTAAATTAACACCAAATATTTGTCAAAGTTACATTTGTTACCGATAACCGCACGGATATTTAAACAGCTGATAAATTAATTTAAAAAAACAAGCCGTGATTAGTGAAAAAGGTTATGTTTATGTTTTAAAAGTAGAAAATTACATCTTTGAAGTAACCAGTATATCAAATTGTTTCCATGTCTGCAAATGTAGGCACTAGCAGATATGTGATAATTCCATAAACAAAGCTACAAAATGTATTCATACGAAACCTTGAGCTTCTTCTGAAGCAGATGACATAGATGGTGGTCTGGAAATATCATGAGATGGAATATTCTCAGCTGACAGTCTCTGGGATGTTGGCATCATTGGCGATGAAGTGACCGGATCTTGGAGTGACAATGTTTCATGTTTTATGTTTTAAAAGAAGAAAATTACATCTTTGAAGTACCTGGTATGTCAAATTGTTTCCATGTCTGCAAATGTAGGCACTAGGCATGTGATAATTCCATATAAACAAAGCTACAAAATGAAAAATTATTCTTCTGTAAAAAATTTCTTGAGATCAAACAGGAATGATGTTAATGTGTTTATAGCAAAGGGAATCACAACAATACTATCAATTTACAAATCTAGTACTAGTAGTAGGATGTTAAATGGGCCAAATTTTAACTATGGATTTGACCCCAGATATGTTGCCATATTCTAAATATATATATATATATGAAAAAAATGTCATATCTGTGAAGCTGGTCTTTCACACCAATGGAACACCAAAGAGATGACGTTGTCTTATGCAGGGCCAGAATTGGCCATGCCTATTTAACAAACGGGTATTTATTGAGAGGAGAATTGCGACATATGTGCTGCAATACTCGTCTCACTGTAAGACATGTCCTTCTCAGTTGTGCAAAATATGCGCACATCAGAAGGAAGTATTTTGCATTTAATTCCCTATTTGAGCTATTTAGGGTCACTCCTGCAGGTTTTATTATTCAGTTCCTTCGGAAATGTAACCTGTATTATATGTTTCAATTATTAGACTTAGACTTGTAGTTTTCACACACTCACTCCAATTTCATGGAGATATAGTGACTTGATAAGTCGTTCATTTTATAATCACTTCATATTTTACATTATTTATACTGATATTTTTATACTCATTAAACTGTGTTATAGTGCAGGCGCTACAACATGTCATCAGACTCGTTACATATAGGTGCCAGGAGCATCGTCATCTTATCATATCAAACATTTTAAACTGAATATTTTAGTACGATCATGCTTTTATTGGCTTTGTCTTTTCTTTACTACTTTAACTATACAATATGGGATATTGAAATACTCGGAATTTTCACTTAAATGGCCATACTGGCCGAAAAGTAAAGTAAAGCATTTTACTTACTTACTTACTTACTTTTGTCAAATCCCTTGTCATATTGCCTAAGAAATATGTCGATCCGTTTCTGATCGACAATAGGGATTGAATCCTTCATTCCCAAGTGTATATCTTTATAACTTGATGCATCTGGTACGGTCATTTCATATTCATCTATGATGTCTTGCTGGATGTTATTGACATCCATAAATTCCAATCTAAAATAAACAACATGTATATTTAGAACCAGGCCCTATATAAATTTGAAAATGATTAGTGAAAATAACACCCTTTTATTAACCTGAATATTTTATCATAGCTGCATGATTGCAACAGCAGTGGTAAATTATTAAATGAACAGATTATAGCCATGTAAATAGGTGGACAACTAGGCTAAATAGGCCTACTGGTATAGTCATTGTCATTATACATAAACTTGTCTACGTGTGATTTTGAAATATATGGAGAATAGAATAATAATAATGTTTCATAGGTAATAAATGCCTAAGATATTATCACTTTGTCTATGTTTATTTATGAATTGTATAATATTAGCTCATTAAAAGTATCACGATTCCTGTCCCGAAATAAATCTAATATTATTAATATTAGGCTTTTTATTCTATAGTCTAGACCTGTGATCAATTTGAAGTGTACTTTGACTTTGAAATTGAAGTGTAGGCTATAGACTACACTCTTGCAGCTCTACTTTATGAATTTTGAAATTGAAATTTTCAACAGCCCACATTCAGCGTTACACAGGAACTGGTCAGTTTTTTTAATATTGTATCAGCGTCGTTGACAGTGGACCAACATTAATTCAACGTCAGTTCAACGACTCCTGTTTAACATGATCCACATCACATGTCTACGACTGAGATTAGCACTTATTATCGCTCAGCGCCGTGTACATACCTCCCGATCAATTCCTTCTTGCGGCCACTAATCTTTTTTTTTCTGCTTCGCAGTTCTTCTCGGAGCTGTTTCAATATCCAATTTTCATAACATTTTACTTTTGACATAATGACAGTGCAATGTAAAAGCGATTCAAGTGATGTAAAACAGTCGGAGATAATCTAGTATAACGTGCGAGTGCGCTGAGAATGTAAACATTGGTACATTGGACCCAGTTGCCCTGAGCGACATCTAGTGAGTGACAAGTATCGGGACCCCATTTTCCTTTTTGGTTTGAATGACATCACTTATTTGGAACATTGTGATGTATAACTCAAATATACTCCAGATGAACTTAAGAATCGGTATCAAGAAGAAGTCCCTAACTTGTAGTGGCATGTGTATTGTCATCAATATATCTATGTCATTTCCAGCTCTCTGTAGAGTGGATGGTTTCTGCCGCACCACCAATTTCGCACTCCCTGCTTCTATGAATGTATTGATGTGAAGTCTTACAACAGTTCTATGTATCTATGCATATGGCTTAAATCTGTTAAAATGTGGCTTATATCTGTTCAAATGTAATGTCGCACATCAATGTGTGATTTGGCACTTTAGCATTCATCACAAATTTCATAAACCCTTTAACAGATAAGTCTTGTTTCTCCTTTTCCAGTGCTGTTCTAACATGGGAGATCATTAATTCTCTTGTCACAGGGAGTCCGGCGATTCTCAGCAGGGTCCATTTCTTTTACATTTCCAGGTTTTTTGGGGCTTCCTCTGATAGGAATTCAGAACAAATTCAAATCTCCTTCAAAAATACATCCCAGTGCAATCCCTTTTACCATGTTCATTTCAACAGGTCGCAACAGAACCCAGCCTATTTTTTTGTAAGAAGGCCAGTAACGTGGCCTTTTTTCTGTCTGGCACCATTTGCAATACGAGTTTAGCTGCATAGCGCTGCTTCCTTTCAAATACCCAACAATCCTTGCCCTTTTTCTCTCTATAATATTTTTGTTTCTTTCCAAACATAGACTCGTCGATCTCGACAAAATTATTGTGTCGCTACTTGCTATGGATATGCCAAGGGTAAATAGATGTTCTTCAATATACCGTGAGCACATTTGGCAAAAATCCCTGTGTAAATCCAATGTCCAACATCTCTACTTGTGTATGTCTTTGCAGAATAGGAACATGGCCGTCATCATGTGCCAAAAGATTGTGAAGCAACCTTTCTTCAACATCGATTTCAGACGGCTCATATCACTTTCTTCGACTTTGACGTTGAACAATTCATTTTTATCAGATATTTCTACACCACGGAACATGAGTAACCTTGACCTCTCTTATACTCTTATACATTTCGTTGTTTTATCTATCGAGTATTAGCATGTCTGTCAAACTGGACAGACAGATCCCTTCAAATTATTCAAATCATCACATTCCCCACGATATCGAGATGTGAGAGTTTTACTGAAATTCAAAATGGCCGCCATGGATAAAGTTCATATTTTCTTGTGGGAGCAAAAACTGAAAAATTGAAATCATTATTAATTCACATTGTACTATCACATTACCCACCATCTGGAAATGTGCTTGTGATTTTACTAAAATTTAAAATGGCCACCACAAATCAACTTTTTAAATATTTGCGACCGCAAAAAGTCTAACCTAATTTATGGCGGGGGATGATATAGTACTTCAGTCCTCTTGTTGGTATGTGGGTTACTTCCAGGTGGATGATAAACAGGTTGAAATATTTTTAATTTGAATTCAATACGCAATGTTGCAGAGGAGAGAATGATGCTGTTACGGCGTTGGGCTGTCCGTGAAATCTCGTTTCCGGAGCATATCTCTGAAAGTACTTGGCCGATTACAGTCATATTGCACATACATGTTCCTAGTTGTGCCTTTTCCGTTTTTTGGACCTTGAAGTTGACCCAGCTCATGGCCGCCTATAGGCCATTATTCACCTCGACAGTCCTGATATTGCAGAATATCATGAAAACCACGCAAGATAGCTACACCATTACTATAAAACAAATTGTAAGGTTTCAGGACAGGATGCTTTTAAAAAAATGTCAACTCGATCAAATTCAAAATGGCCGTCTATAGGCCATTATTCACCTCGGCAGGCCTGATATTGGGTAAACTAATAGCCAAACCATTACTATAAAACAAAATGTTGAAATTTCAGAAGAAGATGCATTTGAAAAAATCGACTTGATCAAATTCAAAATGGCCACTTATCGGCCATTATTCACTTTCACATGGCCGATATTTGGTAAACCATGCTAGATGGCTAGACCATTACTATAAAACAAAATATGAGTTCTCGGGGGAGGATGCACCCTGAAATTTTTAAACTCTTTATCAAATTCAAGGGGGGGGGGGAGGGTGTTACCTCCACGTGGTCCCCTTAGGAGGCTAAACACACCCTCAACCTGTTTGCCGTGGGTTGCATCCCGTATAGGTGGGAGAAGGGATCCTAGTGGTTGAGGGTGTAGGAGCCTGCGGACTCCATACTCCCAACACACCACTTTGGCCCTTATCTCATTGAGACGGGTGGTCTGGTGGGCCCGGCCAGATCAATAGGCTGGTCTCGTTGATCTAGTGTCCATACTTGTCGATTATCGTCTCATCTCATTAGCAATCATCCAAGACAAAGTGAAAGGTAGCGCCACTCCCATTTTTATATACACGATTGTGGACACTAGATGGCGATGGCCAATGGGCTAATCAGGTGAAAGGATGTGTACTGCGGTTATTGCAACTGTGTTCTTTTGCTATGAGTATATCACCCTGGTAGCTCTGACAATACTTCCTGCTGGTTACCGCGGGCAGGTTTACCCTTTGTAGGGCTCCGTGGTGGGTGGAGAGCCAGGGTGATGAAAAAACAACACAAGACACCATGGATAACGGACATAACAAAGCGACAAAGCGGAAAAATAGCGATGAGAAGGATTATGATAGTGACCAAGCATACCTTGAAAGATATAAAAAAAAACAGAGAGGAAATTCTAAAAGCTAAAATATTTTTTCCGAGATTTTTGATGATGACGTCTGGAGATGATGAGAAATCTCTCTCCAGACTCTCAACATTTGCCATCTAAAAGGGAATCCAGGGCTTGGTAGGAGAGCCTAAAACCATCAAGAAACGCATTCTACCAAGCTTCTAGCAATTACGGAATTGGCCCAAGTGCCTGTGAAAGTATCACCACACAGGACACTAAACACCTCAAAGGGAGTTCTCAGGACTCCTGAGCTCAAAAATACAACAAGAGAGGAATTATTGAATCAGCTCAAAAAACAAGGAGTTACTGATGTACGAATGGTTACCATTAAAAAAAACGGAGAAATGATTAGAGTAAACACTGCCATCCTCACTGTCAACCGGCCAACCCCACCGGCCACCTTGAAGGTTGGATTTGAGAGATGTACCGTCCAGCCATACGTACCCAGCCCTTTGAGGTGTTTCAAATGCCAACAGTTTGGACACCACCAAGATAACTGCAGTAAAACAAAGGTGTGCGCGAAGTGTGCACAACCTGACCATCAAGACACCGCCTGCACATCTGCAATGCAATGTGTCAACTGTAATGGTGAACATACGGCCTATTCCAAAAATTGTCCCCGATGGATTACAGAGAAGGAAATCCAACGTATTCGCACAGAGCGAAAGATTTCCTTCCCTGAAGCTCGGAAAATTGTTGAAGGGGCTAACAAACAACCATCATTTGCCAGTGTTTTCGCGAAGCAGGTTGTGTCGGTTGGTTGCCAGACTGATGCAGTAGATATCAGATCTGCAACTGGTGCAACAAATGTTTTCCGCAACACCTGCATCCTCTATATCAAAACTTAATACAAGCAAATATACCTCCACTGCCAAAAAATAAACTATGGTCTGCCCCCAAAGCCACTGGCAAATAGGGATGCAAAACAAACAAAAAATGGCGAAACAAATATTAAAGATAAGAACAAAGAAACGGTAAATAAACCACCAGTAGCAGAACAAACAAAACAAATTAACAAGAAAAGCACAAATAAAGGTAGTGGTCGAATGCCCAAGTACACTGATGACCCGATCGCTACGTATAACAGATACGAATCCATGGAGTGTGCAGATGATGATGAAAGCAGCGATAGCGAGGTATTTGTATCTCCCGACACCGTCGCTGCACTCCAAGCACAGATGAAACCAGGGAGGCAGGAAAATTCATTATGGCCCACAAAATTATACAATGGAACTGTCGAGGTTTAAGATCAAATTACAATGACCTGGCTATTCTTCTGCAGGAGCACAGCCCATCGGCTGTGTGCCTGCAGGAGACTAACTTAAAACCTAACCCTGCTAGCTGAACAGGACTGTTGTGGCTGCTGGCTGTAGACCATCTGCATGTCACTTGGTGATAGCGGGAAATGCCAAGAACGAGGTCAAGGCGCATGCGCAATGATTGAGGTCAGAAGTCAGTTCCGAAATGCACTTTTGGAATGCATTACTTCTTAACTTACCAACACTGCCAAGATAGCCATGATTATATAGTATATATTGCCTGTATGCCGAATTCTGCATTGCCTTGTTGTTGTTTGTATGTGGCTAATCAAAAAATCGTTTCTGTACATTTAAAGCCATAATTACCACTCCTGGGTCCAGGATGTGAAGATCCATCTCCTACAATTTCAAAATGATCAATATTGATCATTATTGGAAGATTAATTTACCCTCACTGGCAATAACCCTTAATAAGAATATGTTTTTCTAGTGGCTTCAATATTTTCCAGTTTACGGTAATAATTAAATAAATATAAAGGCTATTATTCAGTTGATTTTTTTTCATATCCTTTCTTAAAACCAGATATGATCAATTTTTTATTGCTCGGGTATAGATTAATAAAGAAAAAAATGTCTCCAGGCTGACAACTGCACACCATCGCTTCCAGTGTGTGCATCTGCTTACATCTCGCACATGAGCACTAGTCTGGGACATTACCGCCACAAAATAGGAGTGTTCTACTATGAATTGTCACTTAAAAAAAGTTGAATGTCCATACTGGCCGAAAAGTGACGATAAAAAGTAATTTTACTTACTTACCGCCGCTGGGATAATGAAGGCTGCCATGAGGTCTCTGTGGAATCCCCAGCAGCATCCCTGGTTGTCTTTGTGCTTACGTCGAACATCACTTTCAATAGCCTACTGGGGGGGGATGGGTGTCACCTCCGCGTGGTCCCCCCTGGGCAACTTCATAGAAGGCCAAGCACACCCAAACGTTTTATTAATATTGTGTTTTTCTCACGTAATTACATATGGGTCTAGAGTATTTTGCATTACTTTTCAATCTATATTAAATCGGTTTGGCGGTAAATACAGAGCATAGTCATTGGTTTGTGATGTTCAATATGATCTGAATCGGTATGTGGATGTGTGTCTAACGTTCTATTAGTATACGGGACTGTCTTAAGTATTTCTATTGTATGTATTCGTTTTTGTAAATGGTTTCTCTTTGGCATCCTGGTGTTGGACGGGATGTCTGAAAGAAACCATTGTCATATAATTAGTTTTTCATTTCATTGTTTTAATGACGTACAATTAGCCTGTGGTGACTTACGGTGTCCTCACGGTTCGTGATCGCTCTGTGATGTCCTCCAATATCACAGACCTTATTACCAACTGTGGGGGCACTGTGAGTCTTTAATTTTTGAAAAATGTTTGTGATTTAATGATTTCTCTGGCCATACTGGCCGAAACGTGAAGTAAAGAAGACATTTACTTACTTACTTAATGGTTTCTCTGTTCATTGTTTATGTCATTCATATTTATGTCTAAATGGGTTTACTTTTTTTGATTATAGTATATAGTATTATAGTATATATTATATATTTGTTTTGACAATGACACTGTTTTGACTTAGACTTGTAGTTTTTACACAATCACTCCAATTTCATGGAGATATAGTGACTTGATAAGTCGTTCATTTTATAATAACTTCATATTTTACATTATTTATACTGATATTTTTATACTCATTAAACTGTGTTGTAGTGCAGGCGCTACAACATGTCATCAGACTCGTTACATATAGGTGCCAGGAGCATCGTCATCTTATCTTATCAAACACTTTAAACTGAATATTTTAGTACGATCATGTTTTTATTGGCTTTGTCTTTCCTTTACTGCTTTAACTGTGCAATGTGGGATATTGTGGTGCCTGGAATTTTCACTTAAATGGCCGTACTGGCCGAAAGGTGAAGTAAAGCAGAAATTTTACTTACTCAATAGCCTACTGTTTTTTTATTATTTTTCGACTAGCCACCCTGCACTGATTTATGTTATTTTTATTATAATAATAGACTAAGTATATAATTCGCTTTTAGTGTACGCTAACGGTCAACACTTTTTAGAATCATTGTTAATATTTAAAATAAATAGTGACCAGTGAAGAACAGATTTATTGTCACAATGTTAACTCGCTATTGTTGCAATTTATAAATTAACTGTCAAATTGTTTTAAAATTTCATGGGGGGGAAGGGTGTCACCTCCGCGTGGTCCCCCCTGGGCAACTTCTTAGAAGGCCAAGCACACCCACACCTTTCATCGAACCAGGTTTTTCTATTTTTTTGACGTGAAGTTTTTTTGTGTTTGCTTTCCGGTGGTTTAGGGTTTTTCACGGAGGTTGTTATGTTTATTTTCGAATAGTTTCCCGTTCAAATTCTTTATATATTCTTTATATATTCATATTTATATATTTTTTCATTGTACTTGTGGTGCCTTACAGTGCTCTCACGGATTATGATCGCTCTGTCGTGCTAACTCTCGATGACAGACCCGATCCCCAGCCGTGGGGGCATTGTAGGTCTACTCATAATTCCTCTATGATTTGTTTTTTTGTGTTTGCAGTGGTTTCTCTTTGGCATCCTGGCGATGGACGGGATGTCCGAAAGAAACCATTGCCATATGCGAACCAAGGTTTGAGATTATGCTCAGGGGCATTTCGAACATCACCCATCGAAAGTCTTCAGGTGGAGACCGGTGTTTAGAGACTCGCCGGTTGAAGCTGAGCCTGCAATACTATATGAAAAAAAAAGCAAATCCTGAGAACCCGGCATGTTGTCAACCCTGAATACAAGAGATTGTTTAATAACAAGCCAGGGAATATACCTCCTTTGGGTATAAGACTCCAACCTCATCTAGAGGACATGGAGGTGGAGCTCGACACAATTAGCGTTGTGCGCCCACCAGAATGTCCACCCTGGCTTCTCCAACAGCCTAATATACTTTTTAACCTCTCAGATCTCAGGAAAGGAGACACCTGTCCCTTGTCTTCCAGAGCATGTTGCTAGAGCTATTTTGTGGACGCTGTGGTCAATCGACAGAACATCCTGACTCCTCTTGCACCTATCCAATAAAATGTGCCAACTGTGGCGGGAACCACACAGCCTATTCCAGAGATTGCCCCCGATGGAAAACGGAGAAAGAGATCCAACGTGTCCGAACGGAACGGAAGATCTCTTTCCCAGAAGCTCGTAAAATTGTTGAAGGGGTTAGCAAACAACCATCATTTGCCAGTGTTGTCGCAAAGCAGGTTGTGTCGGTTGGTTGCCAGACTGATGCAGTAGAGATCAGATCTGCAACTGGTGCAACAAATGTTTCCGCAACACCTGCATCCTCTTCATCAAAACCTAATACAAGCAAAGATACCTCCACTGCCAAAAAACAAACTATGATCAATAAAAATACAACAACAACAGCTACCCCTACTGCCCCAAAACCACTGGCAAATAGGGATTCAAAACAAACAAATAATGGCAAAACAAATAATAAAGATAAGAACAAAGAAACGGTAAATAAACCACCAGTAGCTGAACAAACAAAACAAATTAACAAGAAAAGCACAAATAAAGGTAGTGGTCGAATGCCCAAGGGCACTGATGACGTGATCGCTACGTACAACAGATACGAATCCATGGAGTGTGTAGATGGTGATGAAAGCAGCGATAGCGAGGTATTTGTATCTCCCGACACCGTCGCTGCACTCCAAGCACAGATAAAACCAGGGAGGCATAAAAATTCATAATGGCCCACAAAATTATACAATGGAATTGTCGAGGTTGAGGATCTAATTACAATGACCTGGCTATTCTTCTGCAGGAACACAGCCCATCGGCTGTGTGCCTGCAGGAGACTAACTTAAAACCTAACACTAACATAAGTTTTAAAAACTACTCAATAATCAATTGTTTTGGCCCTGCCAATAATGAAAGGGCCTGCTGGGGGGGTAAGGATGGAACACCACATCAACAGATCACGTTGAATACAACTTTACAGGCTGTGGCGGTTAACATAAACTGTCACAGGCCAATGACGATATGCTCTGTTTATTTACCGCCGAGCCGCTCAGTAGATGTTGTGGAATTGAGGCAGCTGGTAAAACAATTGCCCAAACCCTTCATGTTACTGGGAGATTTTAACGGGCACCACACAATGTGGGGCTGTAGGGACATCAACCCACGGGGCAGAATAATAGAAGACTTCCTCTTAGAGGAAAATCTCTGCATTTTTAATGATGATACTACCACCTATTTGCACCCTGCTTCAGGATCTGCAACAGCCATTGACCTATCCTTGTGTGATCCCGATTTATATTTGGATTACACTTGGAGGGTCAACGAGGATCTCTGTAGCAGTGATCATTATCCTATATTTATAGAGAGCAACAACTCTATTGTTGAAGAAAGAGTGCAGCATTGGAGGCTGCACAGAGCAGATTGGGAGGCCTTCCAACAGTTTTGTGGGGAGAGCCTCACAATCTCTCAATTTGAGAATGAAGAGGGGGTTGATGACCCTATAGCCCTTTTTACAGCCAAGTTACACAATATAGCAGATAAAAGCATACCCAAAACCTCGACAGCTCCTAAAAAACTCGACAAACCCTGGTTTGACGAAGGTTGCCGAGAGGCAATAGACAAAAGGAAAAAATCCTTGCAAAAATTTAAAAAACATCCAACTAGACAAAACCTTGACGGATATAAGAAAGATTACGCTAAAGCTCGCCGCACAATCAGTGAAGCCAAGCGGCAATCTTGGAGAGCATATGTCTCCACACTAAATAATAATACATCGGCAAAACATACTTGCCAAATGCTGCGCAGAATCAGTGGCAAGAGGAAAGATAAAACCATCAAGTACCTTGTCACTGATTCTGACACAATAACCAATAAAACGGATATTGCAGAAACGCTGGCGACATCCTTCGCTGCTAAATCATCGCCAGATCATTATCAGGAAGGGGTACTGGGATGATTGCTAGTAGTAGTACTTTTCGCCCCCATCCGGGGAGGGTCATTAGGGATCTGTTTCGTCTGTTGGATGCTGTTACGGCATTGTACGGAAGCACTAGTCTACAGCAATCATCCAAGGGCAGCTGCAGCCTCCTCGTATCTGGCTATAATCTTCGGGCGGATTGCCAGTGGCGTACCCTGGTTCCTCCGCTCAACAGCGGAGCCAATGCAGCACCCGCATCAGTGCTGGCGCTGATGTAGGCTGTGGTAGCCTTAAATAACCGGCAATAGCGTGTTTGACATTAGGTCTCTCACGTGGGATGAATGGAGTTACCCAGAGGGAGTGATCCTTCCTATTGTTACTCTGGGGACTATCCGACCCGAGGATAGCGGAGCTGCGCAAAATGCCAAAGAGTTTCATCATTAAATTGTACAGCGAAACTCAAGTCTCCGGCCGTCTGGGCATGTCTGGGGGTATATCCCCTAGACATGCCCAGAACCCCTTATCGGGCGAGCGAAGGAAAACGCTCTCAATAACCCACCATGCCCTCTCACCCCACCCTCACATCATCATCTGTACATCATTCATCTCATTATTTGACTACAACGTTTTTATCGTATTATAATGTCACTTAAAAGACCTTTTGTGCCGAAAAGTGACGTAAAGCAATGATTTACTACTACTACTACATTATCAGGAAAAATTTCGCGAGATTCGGGACAAGGAGAAGGAGAACACATTGGACTTTGAGTCAGATAATGACGAAAAGTACAATGTTAATTTCTCTAAACGAGAACTAATTAAATCTATCGCTCAGGCAACTGATTCGGCAACTGGCCCTGATGAAATTCACTACCAGTTTCTGAAACATTTGCCTGATGTACCACTTGATCTGTTGCTTCTACTCTTGAATGATTTGTGGCAATCTCAGGATTTCCCAGATGGATGGAGAGAAGCAACAGTGATCCCGATCCCTAAACCTGGAAAAGATCGAACAGATCCTAATAATTATAGGCCAATAGCATTGACAAGTTGTCTTTGCAAAATCATGAAGCGCATGATCAATCATCGTCTCACATGGTTTTTACAAGACAATAACATAATAACTAAATATCAATGTGGTTTTCAAAAAGGAAAAAGCACCACAGACCATTTGGTCAGACTAGAGACTTATATCCGTCGAGGTTTTGTTAAAAATGGGGTACTGGGATGATTGCTAGTAGTAGTACTTTTCGCCCCCATCCGGGGAGGGTCATTAGGGATCTGTTTCGTCTGTTGGATGCTGTTACGGCATTGTACGGAAGCACTAGTCTACAGCAATCATCCAAGGGCAGCTGCAGCCTCCTCGTATCTGGCTATAATCTTCGGGCGGATTGCCAGTGGCGTACCCTGGTTCCTCCGCTGTTGAGCGGAGCCAATGCAGCACCCGCATCAGTGCTGGCGCTGATGTAGGCTCTGGTAGCCTTAAATAACCGGCAATAGCGTGTTTGACATTAGGTCTCTCACGTGGGATGAATGGAGTTACCCAGAGGGAGTGATCCTTCCTATTGTTACTCTGGGGACTATCCGACCCGAGGATAGCGGAGCTGCGCAAAATGCCAAAGAGTTTCATCATTAAAATGTACAGCGAAACTCAAGTCTCCGGCCGTCTGGGCATGTCTGGGGGTATATCCCCTAGACATGCCCAGAACCCCTTATCGGGCGAGCGAAGGAAAACGCTCTCAATAACCCACCATGCCCTATCGCACCCACCCTCACATCATCATCTGTACATCATTCATCTCATCAATTGACTACAACGTTTTTATCGTATTATAATGTCACTTAAAAGACCTTTTGTGCCGAAAAGTGACGTAAAGCGATGATTTACTACTACTACTACTTTGTTAAAAATCAACATACAGTTGGAGTATTTTTTGATTTAGAAAAGGCTTATGATACCACATGGAAGGGTGGTATCATGAAAGATCTCCATGAAATGGGCCTGAAGGGTAGATTACCCTTATTCATTGATAATTTTTTAAAGGGGAGAAAATTTAAAGTCCGCTTAGACAACACCCACTCTTCACTAAATCCACAGGAGGAGGGTGTCCCACAAGGTAGTATCCTTTCACCAACTCTATTTACCGTTAAAATAAACAGTATAATTGATTCTTTACCACAAGATATTGAAAAATCATTATATGTTGATGATCTGGCTGTTTACTGCCAGTCAAGCAATATGGCAATAATTGAGCGGCGCCTGCAAGGTTGCCTCGATAAGTTGGTGACTTGTGCGGATGAGAACAGCTTTAAATTTTCTCCCACAAAAACTTTATGTGTACATTTTTGCAAAAAAAATGGCTTACAGCCTGAGCCTAATCTCAAACTATATGGACAACAGCTTCCTGTTGAAGAGCAGGTCAAATTTCTTGGTCTGTTTTTCGACAAGAAGCTCAGTTTTATTCCACACATCAAATATATGAAAGATAAGTGTAGGAAAGCATTACAATTACTACGAGTTATATCCAGCAAGGATTGGGGTGGTGACCGGACAACCTTACTGAGGATTTACCGGTCTCACATCAGATCCAAACTGTATTATGGTTGTATTGTTTATGGTTCAGCGAGACGATCGTACTTAGCAGTACTTGATCCAATCGCAAACCAAGGTTTGAGATTATGCTCAGGGGCATTTCGAACATCACCAATCGAAAGTCTTCAGGTGGAGACCGGTGAGCCCTCTTTAGAGACTCGCCGGTTGAAGCTGAGCCTGCAATACTATATGAAGATGAAAGCAAATCCTGAGAACCCGGCATACTCGTGTGTTGTCAACCCAGAGTACAAGAGACTGTTTAATAACAAGCCAGGGACTATACCTACTTTGGGTATAAGACTTCAACCCCATCTGGAGGACATGGAGGTGGAGCTCGACGCAATTAGCGTTGTGCGCCCACCAGAATGTCCACCCTGGCTTCTCCAACAGCCTAATATACGTTTTAACCTCTCAGATCTCAGGAAAGGAGACACCTGTCCCCTTGTCTTCCAGAGCATGTTGCTTGAGTTATTTTGTAGATTTCCGAGGCACCGGAAGGTGTATACTGACGGATCAAAGGAAGACAAGAGGACAGCTATGTCCTTTGTCTGTGATGATCATGAATTTAGCTGCCGCATCAACGATGAGGCTTCAATTTGCACAGCAGAGCTGTTAGCTATTGAAGCTGCCATCGAATACATCTGGGATAGTAGTGACGAGGAGTTCATGATCATCACAGACTCGCTATCTTCATTGCAGGCTCTTAAGAGTCAAAAACTCAACAACCCAATTGTTTCCAATATTTTGCATATGTGTCACTACTTGTCTGGGCACAAGGACATTATTTTTTGCTGGGTACCCAGCCATATTGGAATACAGGGCAATGAACGGGCTGATGTTTTGGCCAAGGCTGCCCTGGATAAGACGAAACAGTTTTATTATATACCATATACTGATTTCAAGTACAACATCTCTGTCTACCTTGATGACATTTTGCAAGGTGAATGGAACATAAATGTCACCAGCAAATTGTTCGAGGTACAACCAATCATTAAGCGATCTTTTACACCAATGGAACGCCGAAGAGATGACGTTGTCTTATGCAGGGCCAGAATTGGCCATGCCTATTTCACAAACGGCTATTTATTGAGAGGAGAATTGCGACCTATGTGCTGCAATACTCGTCTCACTGTAAGACATGTCCTTCTCAGTTGTGCAAAATATGCGCACATCAGAAGGAAGTATTTTGCATTTAATTCCTTATTTGAGCTATTCAGGGACACCCCTGCTGGTTCTATTATTCAGTTCCTTTGGGAATGTAACCTATATTATATGTTTTAATTATTAGACTCAGACTTGTAGTTTTTACACAATCACTCCAATTTCATGGAGATATAGTGACTTGATAAGTCGTTCATTTTATAATCACTTCATATTTTACATTATTTATACTGATATTTTTATACTCATTAAACTGTGTTATAGTGCAGGCGCTACAACATGTCATCAGACTCGTTACATATACGTGCCAGGAGCATCGTCATCTTATCATATCAAACATTTTAAACTGAATATTTTAGTACGATCATGCTTTTATTGGCTTTGTCTTTTCTTTACTACTTTAACTATACAATATGGGATATTGTAATACCTGGAATTTTCACTTAAATGGCCATACTGGCCGAAAAGTGAAGTAAAGCATTTTACTTACTTACTTACCTATTCAGGGACACCCCTGCTGGTTTTATTATTCAGTTCCTTCGGGAATGTAACCTATATTCTATGTTTTAATTATTATACTTAGACTTGTAGTTTTTACACAATCACTCCAATTTCATGGAGATATAGTGACTTGATAAGTCGTTCATTTTATAATAACTTCATATTTTACATTATTTATACTGATATTTTTATACTCCTTAAACTGTGTTGTAGTGCAGGCGCTACAACATGTCATCAGACTCGTTACATATAGGTGCCAGGAGCATCGTCATCTTATCATATCAAACACTTTAAACTGAATATTTTAGTACGATCATGTTTTTATCGGCTTTGTCTTTCCTTTACTACTTTAACTATACAATATGGGATATTGTAATACCTGGAATTTTCACTTAAATGGCCATACTGGCCGAAAAGTGAAGTAAAGCAGAAATTTTACTTACTTACCATTGCCATATAATTATTTTTTCACTTTATTGTTTTAAAGGTTTCTCTGTGGCATCCTGGCGGATAATGCAGCATGTCATAGAGAAGCCATTGCCGTACAATTAGCCTGTGGTGACTTACGGTGTCCTCACGGTTTGTGATCGCTCTGTGCTGTTCTTCAATATCACAGACCTTACTACCGACTGTGGGGGCACTATAAGTCTTTAATTTTTACTTCTTGTAGCCCTTCTACCGAGCGACTGATGAATTGCCTCCAATAGCAATCACTTGGTTAAACCAACGAACGAGTCTGATCCAAAAATTATCTTAAAAAGTCATAAAAAGACCAAAGTGAAACACTAAAATGTCAACATCATAATTACAACGAATAGATTAATAATAAAAATAGTTTATTATTTAAACATAGCAACAATATCAGTCAATATTTACATGTCAGTGTGTATTATTGTTTAATATGGATTATCTGTGAATATAGGGGTACTGGGATGATTGCTAGTAGTAGTACTTTTCGCCCCCATCCGGGGAGGGTCATTAGGGATCTGTTTCGTCTGTTGGATGCTGTGTACGGCATTGTACGGAAGCACTAGTCTACAGCAATCGTCCAAGGGCAGCTGCAGCCTCCTCGTATCTGGCTATAATCTTCGGGCGGATTGCCAGTGGCGTACCCTGGTTCCTCCACTCAACAGCGGAGCCGATGCAGCACCCGCATCAATGCTGGCGCTGATGTAGGCCGTGGTAGCCTTAAATAACCGGCAATAACGTGTTTGACATTAGGTCTCTCACGTGGGATGAATGCAGTTACCCAGAGGGAGTGATCCTTCCTATTGTTACTCTGGGGACTATCCGACCCGAGGATAGCGGAGCTGCGCAAAATGCCACAGAGTTTCATCATTAAATTGTACAGCGAAACTCAAGTCTCCGGCCGTCTGGGCATGTCTGGAGGTATATCCCCTAGACATGCCCAGAACCCCTTATCGGGTGAGCGAAGGAAAACGCTCTCAATAACCCACCATGCCCTATCACCCCCACCCTCACATCATCATCTGTACATCATTTCATCTCATCAATTGACTACAACGTTTTTATCGTATTACAATGTCACTTAAAAGACCTTTTGTGCCGAAAAGTGACGTAAAGCAATGATTTACTACTACATGTGTAAGTTTTTGAATGATGTTTTACTGAAAAGTAAGGAGTGGGCTGAATCGGTCCTAATGTCTGAAAAGACAGCTTGACTAATAAGCAAATATATGCAAGAATTAGTATGTTTTACAAAGGTCTAGAGTTAATGTTTACAGATACCTCATGAATTAATTTTGCATTAAAAAGAAAAACCTTAGCAGTTGCTATGCACGCCCATGTTAATATATTCTTTCTTATAATACGGTATTATATATAAATAAATAAATAAATAATTACAATATATTTGAAACAAAGATTACACTTTTGTATCCTTTACAGGATGAACCGCCTTCTAAAGAATGTGGTGCGTACAGCATGATCCTGAATGTGACCATTAGGTAAGGCGATGACTCCATTAAGTAGAGAAACGGCAGCCTTGTGACCATGTAGTGACCACCCATATCACATCAAGAAAATTCAAAAGGGGAAGTGACTCTTCAAACCACGTGTCAGCACTCGACCTTACAGGTTAGTATTCTCAGTGGTAATGTACATTATCTTTTCGCTGTTATCAAACAAATTTGTTTGCATCCACTGAGTCTGATTAATTTTACACTGGTAATTGTAATGTTTTGTTCCTTCATTCACATCTATTATGTAATGCCTGATGGTAGCGCTGATGTGACAATCACTGCCGATGTTTGAATGATTAAAACTGATATCTTAATGTTAAATTTTAATTGAGTAGGCTAGGATACTGAAAATGTGTCATTTGATGCCTAGTGTGAATGATTAAGGCGCCCCCATGCTCCTTTTGAATTCCATTCCTAGATAAAACACAATCCTAGGTAAAAAAAGACAATATAGGATATTGTAATACTTGGTATTTTCACTTAAATGGCCATACTGGCCGAAAAATGAACATTTTACTTACTTACTTACCTACTTACAAGACTTCCCAAAACATTAGTTATGATGCTGTCTCCAGATATAAATCTTTTATATATTATATATAATATCTTTCAGATATTCAGAAAGGAGGAGCTGATCATTGACATTGATCAATCAGAGATCATTGTTGAACTCCTCGCCAAAGACTGTGATGAATACGAGTGTTCACAGGAGCTTGTCAAAAATATGTTGCCACAAAGAATCAGTGATGAGAAATTATTGGATTATTGAAGTCACAGACATGGAAATAAACAGTATGGAGAACAAGAACTTAGAATTAAACTAACCATTCTGTGCACCACCTGTTTTCATGTGACACATTCATATCATGATAAAAGACTTATTGATTGTAAGACGTTATGTGTTCAAATTATTAAGGGCACTGAAAATTACAATAGTTTTATACCTCCTTCTCTTTGAAAATTAAGATTGACCCTTAACGTGCTAATCATGTCTATAACATTTTAAGACTTCCTGTTTCTTAAAGGCCCATACCCGGGCAAATGGCATGTTTTCCTTTTAGCTTTTGGTATACATTTTTGAGTGTTTGAATGAGTGAAGGCGACATTCCAATAGATTACATCCTTAAGGTTTTGAAAAAGATGAATTTTGACAAAATTTTGAACATTATATTTTTGTTTTTTAGATCCACCCATTTTTCAATGCCGTCACTATGTTTCACAGGAAAGCGTTATCGAGTCAACGATTTGATTTTTTCCTTCTAAAGATAGTTTTTTTTTATAATTTACTAGCCGTAATCTATGACAACAAGTTTTTAATTCGTATTAGGATAAGTATGTAAGGTCTCAGATGTATCACATCGTCAAAGACGTTGCTAGTTTAATTACAATGTCATCGGAAAACCACAGCTTCATGGTGCTTTCCCAGCAAGTCTCAAATTTCTAAACACGAAGGGTCAGTACCTCTAAACTCGGCAAATTGACATGTTTTACATCTTTGCAGGCCATCGTGAACATCGCTAAAATACACAAGTAATATTTATGGGATGTTCGTGGCTGGTGTAATGACAAAAAAGAAGGGATTTTCCTCAGTGTTGATCCTTTCAAAGAAAAAAAAAAAACATCTGACCCTTCATCTAGACCCTCAGCAGCTTGGTCAAACCCATTATAAGTATTGGGATGTTTTTACATTATTGGAGCTCATTCCAATAATGTTTTAATATAGTTCACAAAACGGATTCTGGGCACTGTTTTTTTGTGTCCATATAATGTGTGTCCCAAATGACTATCACTCACATCTTCTCAAATACGGCAAAACGCATAGGTTCAGTTTTCTGTCATTTCATAGCCTACAGTATGCAGACCAAACGTTGTTTCTGAATAAGCATAAATATCTGTATTTGCTGAGTTATTAGGATTTCCGTTGTCAATTTTACGACAGTTAGTGGTCTCCAATTTTTTAGCTGTGGGTTGAGCCATCAGTTTATACCCTGTAGATAGCCAATAGATTTTACTGAAAACATTGCTTACCTTGGGATCAAACTGGTCCAATATAATCTTGAGAAATTGCCACAATGAGAGTCTGAAACTGGAGGAAGCTAGCAGATGTTCTACTTTCCAAAGCAAATATTTTATGATATAGATGCAGTATTTTGCAATGATATATCTTGCCTTTGAAAATCTAACCCTTAGTCTTAATAGCATCTAGCGCCACAGCCAATATTGTGGATAAAAATTTCTTTGTGCTGTTGATCTACAAACCATTGAACGAGATGGCCTTCTCTGACCAATCACACACAGAACATCTAGGTCACTGACATCTGTGGATATTTCAACATGGACGACAGACACGTGACATTGATACAGAGCAAAGTCAATGAGGCTGAACTAGACCAATCTCACGCACGATATCTGGGTCAGTCATTATACTGAAGGACTATCACACTTTCCGTGAGTGAGCTGATACTGCTATGAACTCGAAAGGCAGTATCTGCTTACTTGTAATGTAAGCAGTTGCTGTGTATATTGTCAGTGTGTACACATGATACACACTCGGCTCCAGGCCAACTGTGATTATGTAATCCGCGAGGACTGCCACCTTCTCACTTCTGACTGTGAACAAAATCTATTTAAATTGTAAATATATCAGGATTCAGGATATATATGTGTTCTTTTCAGCTCAAACTATTCAAGATTGATATATTACAGACTTCCTTTGTGCCAATATTGATGAAATGATCAATTTTTAAGTCAGGATCGAGCCAACTGTACAGAGCGGACAGCCAGATGTAGAATGCCTTTGATCAGCTATCACCCGGCAAGCACAACTCATTGCCCCAATGCTGGGCTAGTGTTGGCCCAGTGGTTATTGTGAATCGATTCACGCGGTTATACAGAAACACATAGCAATGGTTATACAGAAACACATAGCAGTGCCCGTTATATATAAGTTAACTTTTTCATTGCGACGATTTGACATGGAAAAAGGGAAAGAAAAGTTTGGTGAAATATTAACCCTTACACTGCTGCATCAAATTTGCAGCATGTGTGGTTTTGCACTAAGTAATATCTGGCAGTTTTTTCTTCAAAACATCTGATGAAAAACTGATATTAAAAGCCATTATATTAAAAAATCAGTCCGATAGATATATTACAAGCGCAAATAAGAAGACACCACAAAACGAAAGTGAATTTTTTTTTGCTTGCACAGTGATGACAGCACCCTTTAAACACCTCCATTTTCGTTGTGACAGTCTGATGATCTGACAGTCTGATGATCGCAGTTGACAGCCTGTGTTAATTGCCGGTTCTAATGGTAACACACGTAATTTAAAAGTACTGGAGGTGGCTTGTGTTTTCATAAGAATTGAGGCAATGTTTTTTTCACATGTCCATATAGGCCTATGCTTTGCAGTACAAAACATGTGACACTGACTGTGACAGCTACTTTCAATTGATGTCGACCCGTCAAAAGTTAAGACTAGGCTGAATACTGAGTCCTAGTTTTCCATTCTGGGCCAGCAAGACAATGTACCTTATTATCCCTAAAAACATGTCAGGTAGGGAGACGCAGTAGGGGCTGGTTTATTATATATGTGCACTGAGATCATTGGACGATACCACGCTACTTTTTTTTATCTTAGAGCCCTAGAGCGCGTGGGTGATATTTAACAGCGGCGCGATATTTATGGCTGAAACGCTGATCAATCTGTCTAACTCAATGATCACTGAGTCAGGGCAATGACCATGCAGTCATCACTTATACTGTAAGCAATGCTGACGAGCTGCCGTCATTTTGACACAACTCAACGTACAGCCTAGTAGAGCCTACTTATTCCAGGTGCCGACATCAGGTGTGAAAAATAGCTGTGAGAGATCAAGGTCGACACTGTGCACGCTATGGTTCTGTTAGTGTGTCACACACATTACACTCTCACTCAACCCGAAACTCTAGGATTGATCGATAATTGCTAAATAAAAAATTAGAAACAAATGTTATGTATGTACACTGTATTCTTAATGCAATATTTAATGGCAAACAGACGAGACGAGGCGCACTAGCAAAGATATTAACACTGTAATGCACATGGCTGTGAATATGGTCGGCGCGAGACATTGGTGGGGTGTTTTTTCTAATTATGGGCCATCGTCATCAATGGCCGCATCGGCTTGGCGTGGCGGCGTATCCCATTTACGTTTATTCTTCATGATGATAGACTGCTATACCCTGCCTTATTTTTCAAATCAATAATTTTGCGAGTTTAGGCGCTATCATCATCTAATTTATATAATTAATTTCAGCATTGAATAAGTTTTCTGGTGATATTTTATTACATGTCCGTCATAATTGAAAAAGTTAGCTATTTAAAGTGGGATGTTTATCACAACTAGCACACGTACACCGGACACCGCTGACGTCCCCTGCTAATTAGTGGTGTAATGCACCTTGTAACGCCAAGGGATACAGTGAAAATAGTTCTATCACCAGAAAGCATTTCAGCAACTATAATCTTATATGCGTCCCAACGATGTGGAAACATAAAAAGTCGTATCTTGTCAGTGCAGGGCCGGCAGACATCTGCAGACGTGACACAGTCTGTGAACAGCTAATTTCAAAATGTCGTATCTTTAGAAGAATATCGCTATCTGGTACGGTGATTTGCAGCTACCAGTACACATCTGCACACAGTGTCGAGATTGTGTCAATGCTGGCCCACTTCATACGACGCTGTACTAGCCTTAAGCCAACATAGGCTTAACATAGTGTCTGCTGAGCTGTATTGGCGGAAAATATATTTGTTTTGATTACAATTTTACATGGCCCATTGCTTAATATAAATATCAACTTTATCAAAATCCAGTTTTTGCTATTTTAATATGTATATATGTATCATTTAAAACAATTCTACATCATCATTTTTTCATTATTTTAGTTATATTGAACTGAAGCTTTTTCATTAAAACTTCATAAAAACTTGTTGCACATCATGACCAATGCACATCATGACCAATAGATCTCAATAGCCATACGTCATATGTGCAGTACCTCGTTATGTTTTCATCACTTTAAATTTATTATAACTTGTTTGCAGCAAGTCATGATGTGTTCAAATCCGCTCCATCATGTTATAAAATCTCTGTGATATTACATGAAATATTATTTTTGCAGTAATTTCCTAAATCATTCATATTTTGTACTTGTTCTTCTTCTTGTTGTTCTTTAAATGCTTCAGAATATTTTCATCACTTTAAATTTATTATAACTTGTTTGCAGTAGGCCTAAGTCTCGATGTGTTCATATTTACTGTATCATGTAATAAAGTCTACGTCATATGTGCAGCCATTCTGAATACCTCGTTATGTTTTCATCACTTTAAATTTATTATAACTTGTTTGCAGTAAGTCATGATGTGTTCGAATCCGCTCCATCATGTAATAAAATCTCTTGTGATATTACATGAAATATTATTTTTGCAGTAATTTCTTAAATCATTCATATTTTGTACTTGTTCTTCTTCTTGTTGTTCTTTAAATGTTTCAGAATATTTTCATCACTTTAAATTTATTATAACTTGTTTGCAGTAGGCCTAAGTCTCGACGTGTTCATATTTACTGTATCATGTAATAAAGTCTATGTGATATTACACGAAACAGTATTTCAGTCATTTATGTACCTTTTTCTATTTTCTCCAAGTTTTTGGTCTGACTTTCAGAGAGAACGTCTGTCGTAACTTCCGTTTAACATCTGTTCTGCCTGTGCAAAGGGCTCCCTGGTAAACTAGGCATTTACTGCTTTTTAACTGGCTCTTCCTGCCATGGAGCTGCCAAAAGGCCGTATTTGCTCACTTGTAAAGCAAGTATATACTTCATTTATGCTGTTGTCACTGCCTCCTTCTTGTTTGTAACAGCACTCTCAATAGACAGTATCTGCACACTTGTGAGAGAAGCAGATACTTGGTTTTGCTGTGAGCAGAAGCGCTCCATGTCATGCTGGTTCTAGGCAGTCGACATGATCCAATGTTGGGTAAATGTTGTGCCATCATTTATCACACTGTTCCAACATTGGACTAACATTGTGTCAGTGTATGGAGTTGCCGGTGACTCTACAAAAACGAGACGTTTAGCCAATGCTGTTTAAATGGGCCAGCATTTATCTAGCATTGGATGAACGTGGACCAATGCTGGGATAATCCTGGCCCAGTGTTGTAAATGGCGGGCCACCATTAGGCTAACATTGTGTCAGCGTCTGGAGTTTGCTGATTGGCCGCGACCGAACCCAGTTAACTGGAGGCATTGACCCAATGTTGTTTTTATGTCGTGCCGACGTCGAAGATGTCGGGCCAATATTGGAACAACATTCGGACAGTCTGGAACAATCTCACCACATCTCCTGCGCGTTTGGACGCGCCGATGGAAAGGTTTCTGCCGCGCGGCGGAACGCGCGCGTTCGCCCGCGCGGCCATTTAATCGCGTCAATGGAAAGGCAGCCTTAGGAGTTGTGTCTCACTACCTTGACCCACAACTTTAAGTGAGAGAAAACTACTCGTATTTGTTTAATTTGTAATTTAAGACTAAGCAATTTAGAAATCTTGATGTTTAAACGAATTAAAGCGCCGTCGCGCTTAGCGGTTTAGGGGGTTAGTAAATTAGGTGTAGGGCTAGCGGCAACAACTCGGGAAAGTGATGACACTGCCCCAAGAAGAGATTCGACAGGACCCCAGGAAGACAATGAGTAGCATTAAAGCTTTGTGATCGACTCCAATAACACTCATAAAGGGTGTTGGCACAACACGTGACATTACCTCACGTGCGTGAGTGATGACGCGAAGTCGATAGGGTCTACTTGCAAACGCTGAATGTTAAACCACAGCGATAAAATGTGTGTTTGAATAAAGTAAATAGAGTGTCAGTAATAAACCGTTATAGCACGAATCGTTACTACACGATGCAACCATGGATAACACGATGCAACCATGGATCCCCCGATTTTTTCTCCCATTTTTCAAGAAAATTCGTGTTATAAATATTTCAACAACCGATTGAGCATGACATTTTCAGCTAACTTTTATTTAGCACAGCGAGTACAAAAGGTATGAAGTATAGCATGTGTAGAACAGACCGTCAGGATCCCAAGAAGGCAATTTTAGGTGCCTCAGCATGTACTAATTAATAATATAGCCCCTTAATTGGGGGCCAAATTAGTGATTAATTAGCATACCTAGTACACGCACAAAGACAATGGCACAGACAAGGTGGTTGGTGGTAGAGCCCGAATTCATCATTCTTAAGTGTTAAATCCTGTACTTAATGAGCTTAAGAAAGTGTTTTATTGTTGCTAATTACAGATTTAGGCCTAATTAGCATAATCTGTGCATAAAAAATCTCAATGGCATGATATTCTCGGATATATAGTGCGTCAGAATAAACAATACTTAAATGCCAAAGCCTGTACAAAACCTACTTTAAAAATGGGGTAAAATAGTAGTTTGTTCAATTTCTGCAAAATTAATGGTCAATTAAGTGACTGCAATATGTTAAAAACGTTGCAAACCGTTGATGAAATTAATCATGTGTCATGATGTGAGGTTGGTGTGAACGGTGACACCCTTTTAGTCAGAAGACACGCTAGTCAGAAGGCCCTTTAGTCAAAAGGCCCGTTGGTCAGAAGGCCCGTCAGTCAGAAGGCCCGTTAGTCAGAAGGCCCGATAGTCAAAAAATCAATTAAGCTTTTTGGTCAGAAGGCCCTTTAAGTCAGATTTGTTTATTAGGCATTGAACAATTCTAGAGCATGTGGAGAGGGGGGGGGGGGCTACATTATTTTGATTGAAACGTTTGTTGTCCAGCTATTGATAAAGCAATATTGAGAGTTGTGCATAAAATAATTACTCAAGGATACCTAAAAAATGCTGACGTGTTTTTAAAAAAAATCGGTAATTTAATAAATAGTTTAAAAGAGAAAAATAGCCATGAAAATTAAATTGTGAAAAAATTATACGCAAACAAATTGTACAACTGAGAGTAAAATCCATATAGATCAAATGTTGCGTCTCTGGGACATTAGTGTATACGCTCGACTATTGGTTGGTAATAAGTCAATATGATCTGGATATGATCTTGAAAAAAAATCACGATGGCTCGTAGTTCGTACATTTATATTGAAAGCTAGCATTATTGATGACGGTTGGTTGCTCGGCTGGGTTATTTTCATCAATGAGTGCGCTTTATTTTTTTAGCACAATGCTTTTTTGCATATATATAAACTTTAATGAATTAGGTGTGAAAAGTGTGTCGTGAGAAAACACCACAAGATTTTTCAATTGGAGTTTGTAGCCATCTGTTTAATTTATGTCAAGCTTTCATAAATGTATCATTTTGCTCAGAATAAATAATAAGTTGTTTGTCCAAATATTCTGATAACTAGCATTATTTGTCGACTCTTTGTGTGGAAATGCTTGTTTTATATTCGAGAAAGTGAAGTTTACCTAAGCACGGGAGAACTATTATATAATGTGATTGCAGTATATATTATTACCGTGCTAATTAAGACCAGCGTAAAATTTGAATCTCATTATAATTTATTAGCAGCATCTTGTTATCTTGACCATTTTTTCTCAGCAAGTTTCAAAATTTAGATAGGCCTATTCGCGTTTGAAGCAGTATGTTGATAGTATTGCTTGTTCATATCTACATTGTTCCAACCTGTTCAAAGACATGGAGTGTACATTGCTGCAGACGATATGCAATTACATGTATTATTATTATACTATATTGTCCCTATATGTAGAAAAATGACTTATTTACAGAGATCTTGGCAATAACCACTTGATCCAATTATTATGGGTAGTTTTCATTCATTTGAAGCTGGGAATTACGTCAGCAACATTAGGTTCAAAAACATAGTGAGTGGCCTATTATTAACGCAATCCTTATGAAAGTGCTAGACGTTGTTACTGGCACAAGTAAATAAATAAAGACAGATAATTGGTCATAGGGTTGTTCACATATGAGATGATTTCGATGAGGTAATTATCTGACTTTCTGACGAACGGGCTTTCTGACAATCCTGCCTTCTGACTAATCATCCCCACTGGTTTTCTGACTAACCGGCCTTCTGACTAACGGGCCTTCTGACTAATGGGCGTTCTGACTATAAGGCGGACACCGGGTGGACGGATGGAAGGGTGAAACTATTTGCACTATCTCGGTATGTGCCCTATAGGCCTGGTGGAAATACAACACATTGGAAACAATTTATTATATATATGTGAAACATTTAGTCAGAAATAAACACATATCACTCGGTTTTATCTCATTCCGAAACATAACATGGGTATCTTATAAGCTTAAATTAAAATTCTTTGGACGTTATCTTATCATCTGTACATCATTTCATCTCATCAATTGACTACAACGTTTTTATCGTATTATAATGTCACTTAAGGGACCTTTTGTGCCGAAAAGTGACGTAAAGCAATGATTTACTACTACTACTACTTGGACGTTATCTTGTGCCAAAGCATAAAGTCTCCAATATGTCAGCTATAAATAATATTGAGTTTAAGACAACCATTAAAGTTAAATCATATTTTGATGTTTTAAATTAGTCAAATAATAAATTATCGTCACTTGAACTGTCTGTCTCGTGACTTGATGATATAACATTGTAATCCCCTAATAACTAAAACATCTGTATTATATGCACGAATGACCACATCATTACATAGTCCTACATTGTCAATTGCTTCTGTGCTACATATGTGAGTTTTAACGACACATATGAAAATATATATATATATTTAAACCAATATAGTACATCATCAATGTCATAAAAATCAATAATTGGAACCGTTTTGCTAGTCAGCTTATAGATACCAGCAAGAATACATAGCACATCATCTTGATATCAGTAATCAGGTAAGGTGTTTGTATATATGTAACAACAATACCAAAGGGCGGGGGCCCTGGTGCCTGCTTGGAAAGTCGGAGATCGCAGATTCGTCTCCTGCTTTGGCATTCCAAGTTTTAAAGAACAAAATGTTTCCTCCCTGCTCAATCGTAAAGATTGAATATTGTGGACAGCCTACATGACCGAGAGATAACGTGCTTGGCCGCAGACCAACAGGGCTCAATTTCAAATCATGTGTCTGGAGGGCAGTGTCACCTCATTCATATCACCAGGAGGTTCTTCTGGCCCTGTTTAGCCTATATGTGAAGAAATGTGGCATAAAACCCCATTCATTTCATTTCATTACATTTGATAAAGCCAACTAACACCTGACTCGACGTTTGCCTGATAACATTACAGTAACATTGCAGCAAAGATCGTGTGAGTTGAGAAAGCCTTCATGGGTCTTTATCCTTGGGTCGATCGACTGTTAGTATTGTGATTTTCGTAATTTGCATTACGTAAGACGGTGTAGTAAAAGTGCATTACGGTTACATGTGATAATGATGGATTAGGGCTGCTGTAGATTTCACGGCTGAGTAAGAAACATTAAAAGTTGATATTTTACAACTCCGTGACGATTTTGTTGGGCCTATTTAAGGCAGAAGAATTGAAATTGAAGAATAAAGACTTCGTGAAAATTCCTGGCTAACTGGAGCCTATTAAAAGACCCAGAATAAATAATAATTGCACATCTCCTCTTGTATGTACATAATTTTTACATTGTAGTCCTATAAAAATGATTTTTTGTTCAAGCATTTTTCATTATGTGCAGTGGGCCTACTTCAGAATGTGTGTAAAATCAGCAAAATGTATGATAGGAATCGAACATATAATATAAATTCCAATGATGGATGAGATATTAATATATACTACCGGCCTATACATATTTTATTTTCATGATAATGCAATTTAGAGCATAGATATACATTCTCTGACACACCTGTAGCTGATATTTTGCAATGCTGTTGACAAGTTTCAAGGCCCCTGGACCTCTTGTTTATGTTTGTTCTTTAATAAATCAAATGTGTTTTGTACTTTCATACTTCGTTTCGTTCCTCTTCGTCGGTTTAACAGTATTTTAAAATTTGTTTAGTCATTTCGGACGTCACCACAATATTTTAAAATCTGATATGACATAGACATGTCAATTGACAGTAATTGAATCAAGTCATTTGTATAAATTCAAAATCTAGCCTAGGAAGACTGTTTTCAGGTAAACAGGTTTTGTTATCCCCTTCGTAAGTGCCAGTTTTACCTTCTGCTCTAACATGATCCAACAGAATAAATTCATAATTTCAAGCCCTCCAGCAATTTTTTTGACCTGATTAGATTTTCAGCTTTCCAGTAATAATCAAAACGGCAGCCAGCTAGCGATATTCCCCCCTCCGACCTAATATTTTTTTAGAATTCTTAGGGTCTGTGAGGCTATTGGCAAGTACCCGTTTTCATATGTGACTGGAAACGAGGCTATGCCGGCCATCTTGATTTTATCAATTTTATTAAATCATCTGTTAAATACCATAAAAACATGGCACATGTCAGTTTTCGGGGTATGTGAGGCTATTTATAATTGGCATTGCGAGTTTTCGTGTTACCTAAAACGGCATGGCGTCCATAATAAATTATTTTTATTATCGGTCATATGCCTTGAGCCCTGGTAGGTCTATATTATAAGTTTTTGGATTCTGTGAGTTTACTGGCCGATGGCATTGGCCATGTTAAGTTTGTAACCTTGACACATTGTATGTATGGGCTATTCTCAAAAGGTAAGTCGAAAATGAGGGATGTTCTTAAAGACAAAAATAATATTTCTCCATGCATACTTGTTTTATACTTTTGAATTCAGCTAAAGAAGCTGGAAGAGCTTTTAAATCTAAATTTGATCTTTAATCTATTAGTTATGACAAAATTTACTGCTTTTGGATACATTACTTGATGCAAATAAACCGTACCCAGAGCAATTGTTTATTGCAGGACACAATCTTTTTTTTTCCAGGCAATTTACGGACAAAACTGTAGGAATAACTAATTTTATAATAAAAACATACATTAGCAGCTAAATTATAATAATAAAAACATATTATAAAAAATATATTAAGCTATGCGTCGTCGTGGTCATAACATCTCGTGTCCTATTGACTGCTACTACCAAATCATGTCATAAGTTTTACTACCTTGCCATAATCTTTGAAAAAGTACACTAAAAAGCTGAATAACTTGATGCAGATACAAAATAATAGTTGGAAACAAATGAAAACCAAGTAAAAGGGTTAAATTACTACTTCCACTGAACATACATGTAATTTTTTCGTGTCCTACATTGCATTTTCTATAGATGTCATTTTCTAAAACAAAAGTCGCCATTTAGAATTCAAATTGGTATGTATACATCCATGTGTACACGGGTTGTATGTGTTTTACAGAATTGTACACAAAACAACACGGAACACAAAGAAAAAGGTACTTCTCATAGGGCATGAAAATATGGTAAAATGTGCGACCGTTACGACTGATCATAAATCATGTTTTTATATTACAATGACCGTCTGAAATAGCAGAATCAATGCTGGATCTAGTCTGTATCTATATTTATATAATTTTGTGAAAATTTGAGAAAAAACATACAAATCGGTGAAAAGTTATGATCACATAACATTGTGAGACATGAAAGTGGTCGTAACAAAGGACACCAATGATCATAACATTGAAAATCAATACTAGAGAGTAAGGACCCGAAAAAAATTCGTGTCCACATGGTTGAGCATTTGGTCGAACATAAAGACACCAATGGTCGCACACAGGACACAAAGGAAATCATTCACTGCCGTCGCACATGGCATTATTGAGAGGACATCAAAAAACATTTCGTGTCCTCTGGGCGACCGTTCTAAAAACACGTGGACAGGAACAATATTGGGCCATTCTCTGCAACATTGAATCACCACGTTAATGTAAGACGGTGGTGGGAGTCGGACGGCAGTCTATACACCTAATCAAGTGCTCAAATATATATTGCTTATCGTGCCGAGCACCTATACATGCACGAGGCGTTCAGCCAATGTTAGGCCATCGTCGCAGACGATGAGCCAACATTGACCTGATATTGGTTCCCGAATTTAATAATTAGACCTATAAAAAAAATTAGAGTCGAGAGGCGATGGGGGCCGAGGGTTTTTTCGAGATATCCATAATAACCCACTCTTGATGATGTGGTAATTTTGAAGCCCTATTAACACGTTTCTTAGAAGTAGGTAATGATTGATCCACAAGTTGCGAACAGATTGAAGTCGTTAGTGAAAGGCTTAGAGGGGCAGTGCCAGACTGGACAGAAATACCTACAATATTATCGGTTAATGACAATGTTATGATGTTATTGTCATGCTAAAATGTAAATGAAAAGTGTAGCCCAACTCGTATATGTTGGAAGTGTTCTTAGTATGAAGTGAAGCCACTCACTCTATCTATACACTTACAGTTATCTCAATGATGTAGCTCTGGACAGCAATGTCATAGTAAAATTAATTGATGATTTTATTTTTGGTTTGTCTATTGTAAAGGCATAATGATTCGAATTATATGCCATATAATATTGACATCCTATAATTATGAAGTCAGCTCCTTACCATTGAAGCACAAACTGAACAGTCCTGTATGATTGTGTATGACATTGATCAGATGGGTAACAATTTGAAGAGCAATTCAATCTGCTTACAAGAAGGGCCACTCCTCTCATTATCCATGCATCAGCAAGTTAATCGAGTGAGTCACATACTCATTGCAATTGATAATGATCGAATTATACAAATAAAACCAAACACTATTCTTCTGATAAACATTGTAAGTCCTCATCTTATCTATATTAAATTAATATTTGATGACATGCCAATACGAAGTAAATTTGTTAATACACCCAAATATCAAATAACAGTTGGCCATTACCATTATTACCACACGTTTTAGGTGGTAGTAGTAAATTGTTGCTTCACGTCACTTTTCAGCACTAGTGGTCATTTAAAGACATTGTAAGACAATAAAAACAGTGCACTCCTTTGATCAGATGAATGATGAACAGATGATGACGTAAGGGTGGGGTAATGGGGCATAGAAGGCTGTTGCGGGTGTTTTTCTTCACTTGGTCAATATAAAGGGTTCTGGACATGTCTAGAGGATTTACTCCCAGGCATGCTTGGACCTCCGGAGACTTTTTCCTACGATACACGGCTCCGCCATCCTCGGGTCAGATAGTCCCCAGTATAACATCAGATAAGGGTAAATCTGTTCATCCCACGTGAGACTCTAACTGTCGTATTCACAAAAGATGTTTTACTAAACCCAATTTAGCGTTTAGACGAGTGTAACTAAATAGACGTTCAAATAATTTATAAACCGTATTCACAAAAGCAGTTTTGCTCCAGTTTAACACAACTTCAGAATGCCGTTTAAAGCAGCAGGTTTTGCAGTTTGATCCAACGTTCATACACTAAAATGATGGCTACCCACATACAAAATACATGCAATTTGTGAACACATGCAGCATATGCAATTGGTTGAAAGCGCGTGCCAGATAACACGAGACGTCAGTACAATGTTAGTTTAGGGTTGGGCCCGTTTCGCAGATAGCCGTACATCATTAAACCCAACAGTGGGCCAAGGTCTAGCGTTCACTGGGTCTTTTGTAGAGCCTGTAATTAATATCATATAAAAGATAATTATTCCGTGGTCGTTTTAGTGCAGTATTATTGACATCTCTTTGTGTCACATTTTAATTATACATGTTACTCAGAATTCAAGTATCCATTGGATAAAATGTTAAACATAACTTTACAACAATGATTCTTGCTGATCCGATAAGGCGGGGGCCCTGGTTCAGTGGTAAAGGCTGCCCAATTGGACAGTCAGAGATCATTGTTTCGAGCCCCACTCCGGCCTTCAAGTTTCAAAGAAACAAAATGTTTTTCCCCGCTCACTACAAAGATGCATTTTTGGTAGAAGCCTCTGTGACCATTAGGTATCGTAGCGTGCTCGGCCTCAGACCGCCAGGCCTCTAATTTCGAATCCTGCGTCTGGAGGGCAGTGTCATCTCACAGTGCTGAGGAAGTTCTCCTGGCCCAGTTTGTCTATATGTGCACAAAGGTGGCCTAAAACCCCACATTCATTCATTTATTCATTCATTCATTTGTTGATCTGATTTATATTAATTTTCAACCCCTTCAAATACAGTCCACGTATGGCATACTCCACACTAATTTAAAAAAAATAACAATTAAATGACGGAATGGCTGGTCTGGTCACGTGATTGACTAAGTTACTCTGCCATTGAGTGGGCTAAGAACAGCTGTTTTCTGTAATGAAAGGGATTTTAACTGGAGACTAGAGTGTCAATGACACAGAAGCTCATCCTTAATTAGGGCATATTTTAATTACAAATTTAAATTTCTGAAATCCGGTAGGATGTTTTATGCAAAGGCACGAGCTCTTTCAAACAAACCGAACACAATTAAAATTGGATAAGAATTGAGGAAGGAGAAGCATTTCTTGAGAATTGTGGACAGACGCAACCCGATGACATAAGCTCATCTAGGTCTAAAGGCCGGATGAACTAACCATCTAGGCCTAAAGGCCGGATGAGCTAAAAAATAAAAAACGATGAAACTACCCCCTGAGCAGGTTTAACTTTCAGTCGATAAGCTGCCCAATTCAAACCAGTGTTTGGCCTAAACTGCTTTTGTGCATACAGTTTGCCGTTAAACTCGTGTTTACACCAGTAATTTTGTTAAACCACTCTTAAACTTGCTTTGTGAATACGGCCAATACTGTCTAACACGCTATTGTCTGTTGTTTAAAGGCTAGCACGGCCAACATCAATAGCTGGACTGTATGTGGTGACACTGCACTGGCAGTGCCTACACTGATACTGGAGCTGCATTAGCACTGCTGTTGAACGGAGGAACCAGGGTTACCACGCTGGCAATCCGCTCGAAGATTATGGCCAGCCACGTGGAGGCTGCAGCTTCCCTTGGATGATTGCTATGGACTAGTGCTTCTGTACCATGCATTACAACATGCAACAGACGGATCAGATCCCACTGACCCTCCCCGAATTGGGGCGAAAAGTACTACTACTAACAATCCCACTACCTCACTTTTTTGTCAGTACTGCAGTGGATCAATGATATTATTTGGATAACTACTGTAGATGATACAATAATATACAGTAAATGAATCCAATGATTCACTTATAACTAGCTAATATCACCAAATGGCAAAAGGTGATAGGTTATTGTTATTTGAAAGACGTTTTCATCCCCCAAATATAAGACGTTTGTAATAAGCATACATGGTAGGTTTAGGTGTAGACAACTCACAAGCCACGACCCTCTACATGGTCTATATTGTTGCTGAAACTTTACATTACTTTAATTTTAACTATAAATAACAAATAGACAACATGTAAATGTTATAGTATCACCGCATTGAAATTTCTATTGAGGTGTGTATATAATATGTTATTTGATTACAGGTATCAAGACCAGACTGTGTAAGTGTTCAGCACCCCATATGCTGGTGCTCAAAAAGAAATGCCTTGTGATTTTGCTGAGGAATCTCGGCGGACCGTTTGTTAATGGCTTGCAGGGGACTGTAGCAAAGTTGGGAGACGATGGGCTTACAATCCGCTCCAGTAATGGCACCACTGTTGCCATACCCAAATCTTCATTTGATGTCCGGGTCAGCTTCGTTTCCGAAGTTTGTTCAAATGCCACGAGTGTGCAGTACCCAATGAAATTGGCATACACACTAACTTACACCGTGCACAAGACTATCGTCATGACTTCGGTACACTGCAGCACCCACAGGAGGTATATGAATTCTTCGAAGAGCCCTCAAAACCTTTGGACATGAACTGCAATTCCTATCTGCAAAATAGACAATCTGGATCTGGCATTGCTGTAGTAGATTGTTTGACAGCCATGTCTACACTAGCAACCACCCCTACAGCAGCTCGGATGCACCAGATTCGTCACTGATCACCGAGGTGGAGGAGAGCAACTTCCTGTGGGACATCGACACATTTGTGACACCTATAAATATATGGGGTGAGCTGAACAGTGATGCTACTGGGTTTCAACAAAACCGAAAAATAGAGCTGAAGAGATTCCTGAAGAAAGCATACCAGACATGTGAAGATATCGTTCGGGATGAAGTCAAATGGAAGCATACAACACAGTGATGTGTAATTTTTGGGCTTACTCACCTCATATTTATGTTCAAAGAAATATAGGGTTTGTAATCCTCAAAATACTATGTTTAGGCAGTAGACAGATCCATAACTATAATAGTAGTAGTAAGTTGTTGCTTTACATCACTTTTCGGCATTAATAGTAATTTAAGTGACATTGTAATACGACAAAAACAGTGCAGTCCTATGATGAGATGAATAGATGATACCTAAAATAGTTTGTATAAATAAATGTCCATAGGTTTTCCCCATACCATACTGGGAATATTTTCAGGAAAACAGCTGTATTATCACATTATTTTTTCGCAGGAATAAGTTTGATTTTTGACAAGCTTTGTCTCATTGATAAATCAATTTTTACATTTTTGTTAATCAGGACTCTGTAGAGCATTGTATGGTGGTGAAAAAGAGAAGAACAGGTCTCAAATTAGGATGGCCAACAAACAGTAGGTGCGAAAATGTATGAAGATGATTGTTCAAAAGAGGGTGAAGGTTGTAGTAAACCGATAAACGGCAGCTGCAACAGAACCCTCGACTCCTAACATAAAGGACATGGCAGAGTTATTAAAAGAGTTATTGAAGGTTTTCCCCATACCATACTGGGAATATTTTCAGGAAAACAGCTGTATTATCACATTATTTTTTCGCAGGAATAAGTTTGATTTTTGACAAGCTTTGTCTCATTGATTAATCAATTTTTACATTTTTGTTAATCAGGACTCTGTAGAGCATTGTATGGTGGTGAAAAAGTAAGTAAGTAAGTAAAATTTCTGCTTTACTTCACTTTTCGGCCAGTATGGCCATTTAAGTGAAAATTCCAGGTATTACAATATCCCATATTGTATAGTTAAAGTAGTAAAGGACAGACAAAGCTAATAAAAGCATGTTCGTACTAAAATATCCAGTTTAAAGTGTTTGATGTGATAAGATGACGATGCTCCTGGCACCTATATGTAATGAGTCTGATGACATGTTGTAGCGCCTGCACTACAGCACAGTTTAATGGGTATAAAAATATTAGTATAAATAATGTAAAATATGAAGTGATTATAAAATGAACGACTTATCAAGTCACTATATCTCCATGAAATTGGAGTGATTGTGTAAAAAGTCTATGTCTAATAATTAAAACATGTAATATAGGTTACATTCCCGAAGGAACTGAATAATAGAACCAGCAGGGGTGTCCCTGAATATCAAGTCACCATATGAAGTGATTATAAAATGAACGACTTATCAAGTCACTATATCTCCATGAAATTGGAGTGATTGTGTAAAAACTACAAGTCTAAGTCAAAACAGTGTCATTGTCAAAACAAATATATAATATATACTATAATACTATATACTATAATCAAAAAAGTAAACCCATTTAGACATAAATATGAATGACATAAACAATAAACAGAGAAACCATTAAGTAAATAAGTAAATGTCTTCTTTACTTCACTTTTCGGCCAGTATGGCCAGAGAAATCATGAAACTACAACAAATTCTCAAAAATAAAGACTTACAGTGCCCCCACAGTTGGTAATAAGGTCTGTGATATTGGAGGACATCACAGAGCGATCACAAACCGTGAGGACACCGTAAGTCACCACAGGCTAATTGTACGGCAATGGCTTCTCTATGACATGCTGCATTATCCGCCAGGATGCCACAGAGAAACCTTTAAAACAATAAAGTGAAAAAATAATTATATGGCAATGGTTTCTTTCGGACATCCCGTCCATCGCCAGGATGCCAAAGAGAAACCACTGCAAACACAAAAACCAAATCATAGAGGAATTATGAGTAGACCTACAATGCCCCCACAGCTGGGGATCGGGTCTGTCATCGAGAACTAGCACGACAGAGCGATCATAATCCGTGAGAGCACTGTAAGGCACCACAAGTACAATGAAAAAATATATAAAATATATAAATATGAATATATAGAGAATATATAAAGAATTTGAACTAAAAACTATTCGATAATAAACATAACAACCTCAGTACCACCGGAAAGCAAACACAAAAAACTTCACGTCAAAAAAATAGGTGGTGAAAAAGAGAGGAACAGGTCTCAAATTAGGATGACCAACAAACGGTAGGTTCGAAAATGTATGAAGATGATTGTTCAAGAGAGGGTGAAGGTTGTAGTAAACCGATAATCGGCAGCTGCAACAGAACCCTCGACTCCTAACATAAAGGACATGTCAGAGTTATTAAAAGAGTTATTGAAGAGCTTCTATTTAATGGGGGTGTGAAACTAGTCTCCCATGCTTCTAATATCCATCTACAGTGGAATATAGTACACTTAAACTAATTACTAAATAAATCCAAAGAATAGGTAAACTTATCTCTCCATTATCACCATACCAAAGTTATCACTGTTTTGAAAATACTATTATAGTTAACAATGTCTCATAATTTCATTGCAGGCACTTGTGTTCATGTAAAAGAGAGACTACAAACAACCATTAACCAAAGACTGTGCACTGCTTCTCTGGTATCACAAAAACATTAAAAAAGGCTTTACAAGATGATGATGGTAAGTGACATGCGATGAAAGAAACGACGCAGATGATAAGGGACGCACCAATAGATATCTGGGGGGGGGGCCTAGAGTTTTTGTTGCTTGCAATTTTTTTTTTTACCTTCGAGAGAAAACAATCTTTTTCTTTGGCAATCGACGTCCGACAATTTTTTTATTTATATTTCGTCGAAGAAATTTTTTGTCGTACGCTTTCCATATTATGTACGTTACCACTTGGTGTTTTTTCTGGTCAACATTTTTTTCATCAATTTCGACACCAAACTTTTTTTTTCTGTTCACATTTTCAACAAACTATTTTTTTCTGACTTTTGTGGCGACAAACTATTTTTTTAAAATTTTTTCCTGCACTCTCCCGCACAATTACATCTCTATGCCTCGCAAGCTATAACAGCATTTAGAATTGAAGTGAGTAAAATGCGAAATGCATAGAGATCCATAATCAAGGAGATCAGCAGAAAAGTGCAGACCTCCTCTCTGTAACCAGTATCAAACTCCTCATCTTCGAACAGCTGACATCAAAGTTGTATTGACCAAGAGTGCAGACCTCCTCCCTGTAACCAGTATCAAACTCCTCATCTGCGAACAGCTGACATCAAAGTTGTATTAACCTAAAGTGCAGACCTCCTCCCTGTAACCAGTATCAAACTCCTCATTTTCGAACAGCTGACATCAAAGTTGTAATAACTTCTCATAAGGAGTTAATACAACTTTGATGTCAGCTGTTCGAAGATGAGGAGTTTGATACTGGTTACAGGGAGGAGGGCTGCACTTTTCTGCTGACCTTGATAATGGGGGTACTGGGATGATTGCTAGTAGTAGTACTTTTCGCCCCCATCCGGGGAGGGTCATTAGGGATCTGTTTCGTCTGTTGGATGCTGTTACGGCATTGTACGGAAGCACTAGTCTACAACAATCATCCAAGGGCAGCTGCAGCCTCCTCGTATCTGGCTATAATCTTCGGGCGGATTGCCAGTGGCGTACCCTGGTTTCCTCCGCTCGACAGCGGAGCCAATGCAGCACCCGCATCAGTGCTGGCGCTGATGTAGGCTGTGGTAGCCTTAAATAACCGGCAATAGCGTGTTTGACATTAGGTCTCTCACGTGGGATGAATGGAGTTACCCAGAGGGAGTGATCCTTCCTATTGTTACTCTGGGGACTATCCGACCCGAGGATAACCGAGCTGCGCAAAATGCCAAAGAGTTTCATCATTAAATTGTACAGCGAAACTCAAGTCTCCGGCCGTCTGGGCATGTCTGGGGGTATATCCCCTAGACATGCCCAGAACCCCTTATCGGGCGAGTGAAGGAAAACGCTCTCAATAACCCACCATGCCCTATCGCCCCCACCCTCACATCATCATCTGTACATCATTCATCTCATCAATTGACTACAACGTTTTTATCGTATTATAGTGTCACTTAAAAGACCTTTTGTGCTGTAAAGTGACGTAAAGCAATGATTTACTACTACTACTACCTTGATAATGGATCTCTATGCATTGCAGAAAATAGCGCAAGGAAAATCTCCTATACAGTCCTGTGCAATTGCTTTTCTGCTGAGCAAACTGCTATGTCTTCATGTTATAGTCCTTATTGAGTATGGTATGCTACTGAAAATGTCTCATTGGATGTCCAGCACCCCCATGCTCCTTTAGAATTCCATTCCTAGATAAAACACAATCCTAGATTAAAAAAAAGACTTCTCAAAACATTAGTTATGATGCTGTCTCCAGATATAAATCTTTTATAGATTATAATTATATAATATCTTTTACTTTTCTACATTAAAGTTCTTTTTTTTTGTAGTGCCTTAAAACACCACCCTCAACCAGAAAAGAGGAGCTGATCATTGGTATTGATCAATCAGAGATCAGTGTTAAACTCCTCACTGAACAAGGTGACGAATATGAGTGTTCACTGGAATTTGTCAGGGTAGTCAAACATATGTTGCCACAAGGAATCCGCGATGAGGATGTTGAGCAGACATTTTTGTGTCCCCTGCCACTTGCTGTGATAATTGATGTCACAGACATGGAAAGACTTCTCAATTGTAAGGCGTCATGCGTTCCAATTATCAAGGGCAGTGAAAATTTAAATAGTTTTATATCTTATTTCTTTGAAAAGTCACAGACATGGAAAGACTTCTCAATTGTAAGGCGTCATGCGTTCCAATTATTAAGGGCATTGCAAATTTAAATAGTTTTATAGCTTATTTCTTTGAAAATTAAGATTGCCCCTTAAAGTGTTAATCCACCCAATAACATTTTTAGACTATATAATTTGTTAAGAGAAATGTACATTCAACATGAAAAGTAGCATTAAAATTCAAATTGTACAAACATCAGTATTTTTTTTAACCACTTGAATACACAATTTCAAGAGAGCGAAAATCAAAGTTATTTAATATGGTGCTTCCAAGGGTTGAATTGTTCTTGATTGCATGCACATCATGACAAAAAGATTCAAATTTGCGAGCAATCAGAAAAATGTTGACATAACAAATACATTTTAGGCTATTCTAATTATGTATCTATGCATCATTTTAACAATTTCTACGTCAAAATGTTTTCATTATTTTAGTTATATTGAATTAAAACTTAATACAGAAAAAAATTGTGAATCTTGTAAGCAGTCAACCTTTTATGGAAGGTCACTTAACTATTGCCCTGAATGGCATGTATAAACGTGTATAAAGGTTTTATAGGCCGCCACATTGAATGCCACTTTTCTTGCATCTTAAAGGTGGCAGCTCTTAAAAAGTTATAGACCTACTATAGTTTAATTCAACTGGAGATTGCATGCACAAACATATCTCAATAGCCATAAGTCACGATGTGCAGCCACTTTGAATACGTAGAATGGTTTTATCATTTTAAATTAATTATAACTTTATCGCAGTAAGTCATGATGGGTTCAAATCCACTCCATCATGTAATAAAGTCCCTGTGATATTACATGAAAAAATATTTTTGCATTCATTTCGTAAATCATTTATGTTTACTTGTTCTTCTTGGTGTTGTTCAATAAATGCATCAGAATATTTTCATCGCTTTAGATTTGAAATAACTTGTTTGCAGTAAGTCATGATGTGTGCATATTTACTCCATCATGTAATAAAGTCTCTGCGATATTACATGAAATGATATTTTTTCAGTCATTTCGGTACCTTTTTCTATTTTTTTCAATTTTTTTAGGTTGTATCATGTTTGTTCTTTAATAAATAAATTGTGTACTTTTATACTTGTGTTCTTTCTTCTTCCGTCGAATTAACAGAATTTTTAGCATTTCGAATGTCACTACACTATTTAATATCTGATATGACACAGACATATAAAATGACAGTAGGCCCTAATTGAATCAAATCTTTGTATAAATTCTGCAAATCGTCTAGGAAGAATTTTTCGGCTAAACAGGTATTGTTATCACCTTCGTAAGTGTGACCGTTTTGGATGCTGCTCTAGCAGTCCAACAGATTAAATTCATAATTTTACGGAGTCTGTGAGTATGTTGGCATTGGCCATGTTCAGTTTGTAACCTTGAAACATCGTATATATATATGTTATTTCATAAATGGGGTCTACTTAACCTTTATCTCGGAATAATGTAACTTCGGAATAACGAACCTTCGGAGCCATGAACCACTGGTGCAATAGGTCCCTGTTAACACAATCTATGTGTTACTGAACATGCACATGATTTATAAAAACAGAAAACGATATAAAACTATGAATTACACACTCTACTTACAGTCTAGTTGATTCCTTTGTTTAACGTTTTCACCATACGACCCTAGCCATTAAACTATTGACTGCACAAGACTAAACCCAAGTTGCAGTCCAGACTATAAGTGTCAAATGTATGGAAGTAGACCCTGGAAGTAGACAAGAGACTAAAGTAAGGTTAGTTCAGCCCCATCTCCACTGAGGATACAACCAGCAAACACGAGGCGTTGACCCAATGTTGTCTTAATGCTGGGGCGACGTTAAAGCCCGCGGGCAACAATAAAACAACATCGGGTTTAATGTCTCGTGTTTGTTGAGTACTTCGTCAGGTAAATGATGCAGGCACCAGCATCACGCCACGTGTGTAGCCGATGTTAGTATGTGGTTGGGCCATTGGCTGAATCACGCATGTTTAGGCTACTGGCAGGGTTTACGTTGATAGTTACCCGATGCAGGTACCAGCATAAATATGACCCAGTGGTTGTTTTGCTGCTGGGTCAGCGTCGCCGATGGTGTTCAAACATTATACCAGTAATGGCTCAAGATGCACTTACATCCCAGCAAACACTAGATGCTGACGTGATGTTGCTGTAATGTTGAGCAATCGTCCCGACGCTCCCCCAACATTACACCAACATTGGGTCAACGAATCGTGTTTGCTGGGCTGTATAAATTACTACTGCTGATACAAAGCCCTTCACTCATCTCATCTGATATTGTAATATTTTTCAATATATTTTTATTCAACGTTTCCATTTTATATTTTGTATATTTTACCTTCTGTTATGCCAAGGAGAACAACTAGTGGCAATATATGCTGTTTGTAATACTTTTGAAAAATAAATTTATGTTTAAACCACTATAAGAGCTTAGCAATGCTGTGTGTGTTTTTTGGATGTAGAATAAAGATTCTGGATTTGTTGCGTTGCGCAAAATACAGTTACCCAGGGTGGGTAACTGTGAATTGCGCAACGCAACAAACTTGATATTTTTTAATTTTCTAAAAAACTTTTTGAAGTATTCTGGAACGGTTAGACATTATTTACCTTGGTGACATATCCACCCACCCCCACCAAGCATCCTGTGATCCCTATCATTCGTCGGGGAGATCCCACTTGACTAGAAACCTGATGTAGGAAATTTTCATTTCTCTTTGGATGTTTTAGGATGTATCATAGGAATAGCTTAGCAATGCTGTGTGTTTTTTGCATGTTTGAAGTTGACTTAATAATTCAAGTTGAACCGACTTTTCACAAAACAAAGTTCACTACTGCAATTAAATTAAGTTATCTTCACTTTCAAGTTAACTGAACTTGGAATTAGTGAGTTCATTCAGCTGCTCGGTTTTACAGTGTAGAATGATGACTCAGCATTTGTTGCGTTGCGCAGAATACAGTTACCCAGGGTGGTAACTGTAGTTTGCGCAACGCAACGCAACACACATTGTTTTAATTGTCTGGAAATAAATTGGGATGTGTTGAGGATGTATATATCGTCATTATTACAATATAGCTAATTTTGTATTACGTATAAATCATTTTAAGTATTCTGTGAGAGATTTTAATAATTGGTTGTTTTTTATAGACGACCCCTGAAAATGTTGCGTTGCGTTGCGCAAAATACAGTAAGCCGATAGTAATAAATTGGGGTACCACGATAAACCTTACAGTATGCCGTTTGGCTTGATGCAAGACCAGGGTCTGAGACAATGGTCCAACATCAAAACAAGATCGAATCGACGGACCCAAACCCCAGCAAGCACGTCATACCGACAAATGCTGGACCGGCGTCCGCGACACCGAGCCACCAAAGACCCAACACTGGAACCCGGCCATGCAGCCTCAGCAATGGGCCTCCGCTGCTACGGCGGCCCAGCACCAAGGTAACACGGCCATCAGACCATCGTGCTTGCTGGGGCAACACTAGAAAATTATCAACATAAACACAACACAACAGCCACAAGATGTAGACTCAGCGAACAAGAGACACCGAGCCAATGTTGGTGGTAGGTAGTAGATGGCGGGCTACAATAGTGCAGAGCCAAGTCCAAAACTATTATCATGTCCCGCACTCTCTTGGCGTCGGTATTATGGCGGGCCAGCGTCGAAGACATGCAGTGCTGTTGTAATGCTGGTCCACCGTCTGCGACCATGGGCCAATATCTCACCAACACCGACTCAACAACTTGTGTCTGCCGAGTGTAATAGCGTTCCATACACGAAGCTTTATATAAAAACACAGTTAATTTATTTATAGTTTTTTAACATTATGCGATCTCAGTAATTGGATAAATTTTTACCATGGATGGAGTTTTGTATATAATATTTAGGAATATATTGGTTTCTTAAAATACTAAATTATCAGCAACAAAGTGAAAAAACTAAGTGATATTTGTCGCCGAGGACGTTACAAGTTGTACATAATCTGTCTTGGTATGGTATTCTACGCCAACGCCGAGTGACAACCGGCAATTTATGATTTCTGTCAAAAAATCACAATAAACTATATATGTATATATATATATATATATATATATATATATACTAGGCCCTATATTAGGGTATATTGAGCTGTAATCAATAATTGCTATATTGGAAGCTGGTTTTAATAAAACTATACAGTTTTGTATCAGAATTTGTAGCCATTTCACTAAACCACTGTTGAATATATTGATCACATATTCTCTGCTTACAATGATTTAAGAATAATTGAATATTTTTACCCCTTGGGCTAAGCAGACCTCAGCAAAACTAAGTTGACATATTAAGTTTCCTAATAATACAACCCAATTATCATTATTGCCATTGGCCCCATTCTCAACATTCATAATTTTTAACCAGTATTTAATTATCCTATATGGGGGCAGTCGACATATAGGAAATAAAGACCCCCGCCCCCCCCCCCCTCTACAGCAACCCACTCCCATTTACGGGCTGGTGTCTGCGATCCATCTTTGGCGCTATTAGAGAGTAGATAATAAATAATAGACATTTTTTGATACCATTTTTAGAAAACAAACAAAATAAACTTGGTCAATAACATAAACTTGGACCCAGACTTGAAACAAAGTTGTTCCAAAGCAAATATATAAAGATTGATGTTATTTGTCACACACCACACACACTATCCACAATACTGGGATCATTTACAATGGACAACAACTCAGAGCTAGACGTGTTCCTCTTCAAAGTATTGATGTTGTAGAAAATAAAGAAATGTGAAGGAAATGATTATTTTTTTTCAATTACCATTGGAAATAATATTAATAATTGAAAATGGGCAGACAGTGAAATTGTTCTAAAAGATCCAATGAAATAATTTTCAGTGGCATTCAGCCATAGGACAACCAATATAAACAAAATGGTAAGACCTGAAAGCAAACATTTGGATCCAAAAAACATTGCCCAAATAATGAAATCGATAAATAAATATGTCATATCAGTAGGTCAAAGTGAACATAATATGCCTAAGCATTTAAAAATGTGTTCAATGTTATGTTATCAGTGGTTATTTGTAATTATTCTTTAATAAGTTATTGTCCTATTATTAAAAATATATACATGTCCGAACTACTTTTAATCTGGGATCATGACATAATTATTATTACACAATCATGACGTTACCTGTTATTTCCCAGAAGATAATATACGTTGACCCAATGTTGTTTGAATGTTGGTGCAACATCTGCGACGCATTAACACAACATTGAGTCAACTGCTGTTGATTATGCCTAGGTCTCAGGACTAAGGTCAGTGTGCAATCTTTTGCAACCAATTTGTGTGTAAAATGATAGCGTCAGATGTGTTACCTAAATGATGGCTGTAATTTTCTAACGATGTTATGTCTAATTTGAGAAAAACATCAGGAATAGAAACGATTAGGATATGTTGAGACCTGCTACGATAAAGTCCAATGGTTCTGGAAATAGACACGATCACTCATCAATCAAATCCGATTTTCATACAAATATACACGATTAGATAACATTATTTTACGAGTGGTTATTATGGTATTATAGTTATTATGGTATAATCCCGTATTAGGATTAATCTCGATAGATGCCATGTGTGGGATCGGAGTAAGGTTAATGATTACAGTTGTCTCGTTAAGACTAAGAAAGATTTTCAAAATATGTCTCTTTTTACCTTTACGAGCAGCATCATTACCCAATGGGCGGGGGCCCTAGGGTAGTGGTTAGCACCGCTGCCTTTCACGCCAGAGTCCGGGGTTCGGTTCCCGGTCTCGGCGGTTTGAAAGAAACAAAAAATGTTTCTTCCCTATCCACGTGTGAAAGTCAGTATTGTGGGGAGCCTCCGTGACCGAGAGGTAGCGAGCTCGGCCTCAGACCGCCAGAGCTCGAATTTCGAATCCGGTGTCTGGAGGACAGTGTCATCTCAATCATCTCACCATCCTCAGGAGGTTCTCCTGGCCCAGTTTAGCCTATATGTGCACAAAGGTGGCCTAAAGCCCGATTCATTTCATTTCATTTTATATTGGCCTTCCATTTTCCCTTCGACCTGCCCTTGATTTTATTTGCTAGGCCTTTATCGTACTCGATTAAAAAATAAGTTTTAAAACTTTCTTCATCCTTCCCGATCATCTTGTGATATATAAATATCTGGTTAAATTTAAAACATTCCCGATCACCCACCATGTTGTGGGATCGCAAGGCATCGCAATTTGTTTTGAGTCCGGTGTGACACAGGCCACAGTTTTTTCTTTTTTAATACAAATTACATGTAGGTACCAATTTGTCTTGTTTTTATTTGTAAAGGTGTAATTACGGGTAACAACTTTTAAGACTTTGGCCCATATTAATCTACAATTATGTAGGCCTACACGTCCTTATTAATATGGAGAGGAGTATAGCCTACCACCCAATGAAAATGCACAGTGTAATTTGTAATGGAACGTTGTTTGATACACTGTAACTTAAATTAAGACACGTGGCACAATGAGATGAAAACAAGCATAGTGGAGACCCAAGAATAATGGCCCATCTAGCTTCTACATAGTCCACAAATTTTAATTATTCTAGTAGGGTGGTAAACTTTTATATTATTTATATTTCATTATTGTTATTAATATAACCAGTAAATGATTCTCTGATGCCAAATAGCCACAAATAAAATTTCAGAAAATGACCCGTTTTGCACAAAAAAGGCCACCGCCATGTTCTGACTCAAATATAAATAATTTCAATGTATCATCTCTGATTATTGAAACAATTCAAGACAAGCCTATCTATTTGAAAATAATTCAACAAGGATAGTTCTTGAATTTAAAGGGACTGGCCCAGGCTAAAATCATCAAAAAACCGGTGATTTTATTTCGGGTTCTTAATATGACCATATGATGTAAACATGTACATAGACTAGAAATGCAATTTTTTATAATTTTTTGTGCTGCGCATTCACCAGTTAGGCTAGATATAGAGACGAAATTCACGCATTTCCTATTTTTGACATGGTTGTCAATAATTAGAAATCAGGAATTTCGTCTCTATATCTAGCCTAACTGGTGAATGCGCAACACAAAAATTATAAAAAATTGCAGTTTTAGTCTATGTACATGTTTACATCATATGGTCATATTAAGAACCCGAAATAAAATCACCGATTTTTTGGTGATTTTATCCTGGGCCAGTCTCTTTAAGCAAATCACATTTTGAAATGAACATGTAGGCCTATTCTTGATACAGTGTGTTTTCTTTTGACTAATCTTGCAAATGAGCCGTCTGTAATAAAATATATGGGCATTACGGGCCAATTTAATGATAAATAACAGGCGAATATGGGAGCCCATTCAGTGGCGGATCGAGATGGGGGCGCAGCCGGTGCGCCCCCCTTCCGTTCAGGGTCCCAAACATGGCCGAGATATAGTCCAGAATGCGTCGTTTAAGGCCTTAAGCTACAGCCACACTAAGACGCGGATTGACAGGCTGCCTGCGGTTTGAGCAAAATAGCCGAAATTGGCAATCCGCATCAGACCGTCTCCAACCGCGTGTTTTAATCCGCGTGGTGTGCCTACACACCCAGACGGAATAAAAATGGCGTACGCATACCGTAGAAATCGTCTGTGAGCGTCTGAATCGTGTATGAGCGTGGATAGGTGCACACGTACCGTAGGAAGCGTACGCATACCGCACGCGGTGTGCGTACGCCACCTACGGTACGTGTACACTCATGCACACTTCCTACGGTGTCTCTACACTTACGGACGCTCACTCACGGGAACCGACGAATGGAGACGGTCTGACGCGATCACGACACTGGGAGACGGTGTGTGTACGCTCACCGCACGTCCAGACAGAATGCCTACACGACGCCACGGTCTGCCTGCACATAGTACACAAAAGTACGACAACCCACGCACGTCCACGTGTTTCTACGACATTTTAAAAGCTGCGCGCACATGACATTTCCCATTGTAGTGCAAGAGCATTAGTGAAAAAAACAAAGGAACCTGGAATAAAATTGCAGAAAGCTGATTTTTTCAGGACTGATACCTGGACATCTCCCCAGACGAATTCCGAAGATGCCCCAAAAATCCCCCTTGTGCATTTTTTTAAATTCAAGATGGCCGCCACCATGTAACGCCATTTTCGAAAAACAGGGGTATACCCTAATTCTTCACCTTTGTAGTTAGGAAAAAAATATTTTGGTGTCTTTACTTATGTTTTAAGGCACAAAGAGTTGATACAGATGATCAGAAATGATATCAGCACTTTTCTCAATACCAAAAATCCAAGATGGCCGCCATATTGTTCTGATTATGTTAAGCGATCTCTTAAAAAACACGAAAATATGAGATATCTATCTCGTTGTTGAACCTAAAATGTATTTTTTGGCCAAACCCAGGGAATCTAACACTTATTTAGATCACCATTATTTTATTATATTGAATTTATCAACATAAATCCCACATAGTAGTTAATTCAAAATAACACCAGGTAACGCCATTTAAAAAAAAGGGTTATACCCCAATCCCCCACTTTTGAAGTTAAAACAATGATTTTCGTGTCTCCACCTATGTTTTAAAGTACAAGGAGGTTATCCAGATGATCAGAAATAATATCAGTACTTTTCTTAATACCACAAATTCAAGATGGCCGCCATAATATTTTGTTAAGCGATCTCTTAAAAAACCCGAAAATATGCGATAACTATCTCGTTGTTGAGACTAAAATGTATTTTTTAGCCGAACCCATGGAGTCTGGAACTTATTTAGATGACCATATTTTATTATATTGTGTTTATCGACATGAATCCCACATGGTAGTTATAGTTAATTCTACCATGGTGGGTGACGCTTTGGAGTGTTTTCGAACTGCTTTCCCACCAGAAATGTAGATTGAGATTCGTCAAGTTAACAAATTAATCTCAGGTAAATAATAAAATTATTGCGTTTCAATCATCCGAGCTGTCACAGTTTCTACATGTTTGGCCAATACAAAAAAGAGCACATCGTTGTACAATATAGTCTAGATTTGTGAGATCCCCCCCCCCTTTGAACAAGCCACTCTGCACCCGCAACTCACTCTTTTTAGAACTCTTTCTGGGCGACTGCTCTTTCAGTTGCGTTGGTTACAAACGACCATGATATAAAATCCGTTCCCAGACTGTATATTCCACACCCTCCTGTACAGCAAAATATGCTCTGTATCATAATGGAGTTTAAACACGAGGCATTCATCCAATGCTGTTTTAATATGGGCTGACCGTCTTCGACGCTGGCACAAAAATTAAACAGAATTGGATTAATGCCCCGTGTTGGCTGGGGCAGTAGGTGACGTTGAAGGGAGGCTTTCTAGCAAAAATCAATTACAAGATAAGGACTTGCGCCTCACACGTTACATGTACATGACATCTTTGATAATCGTCCTGTAACAATGCTCTTTTAAATACTTACTTTTGTCCTTGATCTGCGAATGTCAATATGTTTAATATCATGTAATATATCAATTAAATATCAAGATATTACATTTTGAATATTAAGATATATATATTTCGTAATGAAGTTATGGCATTGTATGGTATTGTAATGAGATGATTCAGAATATCGGAATATGACATTAAATTAATTGATGTCACTGTTTATCGTCAGGATATGATCTCTTTATGTCACGATAATATGAGGACAAGAAACATTAACGTCATGATATGGTTTTGTAATGTCCAAATATTGCTCTTTATTATAGTAAAATGACGTTATGATGTCTGGATACAGCTTTATAAATGCAGGATATGGTGGTTAAACATCACGGTATGGTATTAAAGTGACAGGATCTTTTAGTGTATTGTCACGATATTAAATATCATGATATAGCATATTAACATCACAATATGACATTTTGGTGTAAGAGGAAATGAAAGTAAAAGAGGGCAATGCCACATGCTGTTCAAAGAGCATGTGCCTTAACGCTATCTAATTACTTTCCATTTTATTGAATCTTCCGAAGTGTTTTTGTTGTTGGCAATTTTGGAGTACCGGTATTTGAGCAATGTAGAGGCCTTTACTTACTGATTTATATTGCGATATATATGTTGAACTGACATGTGCCAGCCTGATATTGGAATGTTCTATGTCGATTTTGTATTACCATATGGTAACGTGCGTCTGTCAATATAATGTTATTGAAATGTTATACCTTGACATGACAATATAATATCCTGATATTAAAATGCCATATCCAGACTTCAAAGTGACAAAGCCTGACATTCTATGGTCACATTAAAATATTGTAGTGTCATATTCAGTCATTATAATGTCACATTAGAATGCCGCCAAGCCCGCCATATCTTGATTTTATAATGTCATATCCTATCATAAAAAATTGAATATCTTGACATTCAAATCTTATTGTGTGATATAAAAGGACTCATGACGTTAAAGTGTCATATTCTGATAAATTACAATCCAATATCCTGGCATAAATATGCCATATCCTGACTTCGAACTGTTTCCTATGTTTTTCTTATTTTAATGTCATAATCCGACAAGTCTATTATACAATATTCGATATTAAATAGCATGCATTATAATGACACACTATCACATCACAATGCTATATTGTGACCTCAATGTGTCATTTCATCAATGTATAAAGTCACATCATAATATTCAAGTACCATATCCTAATATTCAAATGTCATATCCTGACAATAAAATGTCATAGTGATGTTAAAATGATATATCACGAAATTGTAATGCATTTCGTGATAATATGTTGTATATCTTTTCATTTTAATACAGCAACGTGATGTTTAGCCACTATATACTGCCTTTATAAAGCTGTATTGAGCCATCATAACGTGATTTTGCTATATAAAACACCAATGTTTGGACATTATATTACATATCATGATATTAAAGTGTCATATCCTGATATCATATTCATATATCCTGACGTAAAACTATCATATCCGGACGTTAAACGTGTTCAATCTGGTGTAATATTGTACTTAGCTCTGTTATTATGTACATTCACAATTAAAATCACAACTGATACTTAACCAAAATCGAAAAACATTTTATATAGGCCTACTATATAAAATACCTACATTGGAATTAGTCGCTGTGTTTGAAACTGAAATTTCTTACGCTATCTCAAGCTTCAAATGAATGAAAAATACCCTTATATTTAAAGATGAGAGATGTTAGAATTTTTAATCAAAGATTTCTGACATATGATATTTTTTAAATTTGATCAATCTATATCTATATTCCCATATGAAAAAGCAGTTGGACATCGCTTAATCGTGGCATCTGCGCTTAAAGAGCTAACCAATATGGCAGCCATGTTGGATTTTGTGTTGATAAGCACACTCTATTTAAAAAATTGGTGATAGAAATATAGTCTAGATTCCATGGCCCTGAAAAAAAAAGTTTCAACAACATGATGATTATGGCATGTACGTGATTTTCTGAGGGGGGGGGGGGGACGCTTCACATAATGTTCGCCATCTTGGATTTGTGGAGATAAGAAAAGGAATGATAGCATTTCTAAACTGTTGATGAGCTTTTTGTGTAGAGGCACCAAAATATTTTTTTTAACTGCAAAAGTGAGGAATTGTGGTATATTCCTGTTTTTTTTTGGAAAAATGACGTTATATGGTGTTACATAACATTAAACTACCGGTATGTGGGATTTATGTTGATAAATTCAATATAATAAAATATTGGTGATCTAAATAAGTGCTAGACTCCATGGGTTTAGACAAAAAATACATTTTAGGCTCAACAACGAGATAGTTACCTCTTATTTTCGTTTTTTAAGAGATCGCTCAACATACTCACTATATCAATATGGCGGCCATCTTGGATTTTTGGTATTGAGAAAAGTACTGATATCATTTCAGATCATCTGGATGAACTCTTTGTGTCCTCAAACATAAGTAGAGACACCTAAATATTTTTTTCGAACTGCAAAAGTGAGGATTTATGGTATACCCCTGTTTTTTTCGATAATGGCGTTACATGGTGGCCACCATCTTGAATTAAAAAAAATGCACAAGGGGGATTTTTGGGGCATCTTCGGAATTCGTCTGGGGAGATGTCCATGTATCATTCCTGAAAAAATCAGCTTTCTGCAATTTTATTCCAGGTTCAACCCTAATGCTCTTGCACTAATTGGTTTTGTACATGCTGGTCCGTGCGCTTGTCCGCATGTTTCACACTGGCTTGTCCAATATTCTATTTTAATTTGAATTTATGTATATTAGGCCTAGATATATATATTTATTTAATTCCTCCTTTATTTATCGTTGTGTAACAAATGTAGGCCTGCATTGTAGACTATATTTTTCCTATATGAAAGATATTCTCAATTTATATTTATTGTAATGCATGTTATAATATTTGATATATAAATTAAAATATATCTTTATAGCAAAATATATCTTTAAATTATATCTTATTCCAGGTGTCCAGATACCTGGATACCCACAAAAACTATGGTAGCCATGTGGGCCCGTCAGATGTTAATTTTAGCTGCCTAAACCAATTTCCGAATTCCACTTAATTATTTTGATCTTTGCGGCTTATGCGCCTTAGAATCAATTGAGATAAAGCAATATAAATGCCTTTAATAACAAATAATAATGATACTATAGATTAACATGATTAATGCCTATTAAAAAAATTGAACATAGTATATCTAAAAAAATAGTATTTTTTTAGGATAAGCCAGTGTGCTTCTCAAATCTTGGGAAATATCACTCTCGACGCGAGGTCATACGAGACAAGGTCTAGTGAAATGGGAGGAGTTTGAACATGCCTGTCAATCAGCCCTGTCGGTTAACTATCAATAATGACAGTGATTCGTGTCAGCATATACAAATACTTTGCAACAGCTTTAAATCTATTACGCTAATATAATTTATAAATTATTTAACAAAGTAACATGTTTATTCAAATCGTGTAATAAAGCAGTATAACACGAAATAATAATCTTTTCAAATCGGGCAGTAAAGCATCCCAACACGAGCACAATGTTCCCTTACATTTTTCTATTTAAATCGTGTAATAAAACGTTATAACATGAACACGATGTCTTTGCATTTTTTTATATTGTGTAATAAATCACTATAACACTAAAATTATGTTTTTCCAAATCTTGTAATAAAACATCATATCACTGAGACTCTGATGTTATATTATTCATATGATAACTACCAAGCCCGTATAGGCTTGAAATGGTGCGACACACTCAACTAGCCACTGTTACTGTTACTGACGGCGCCAAGCATTGCTTAACCGGCCGCCAATGGTCCCAGGAGATTTATATTTATTTAAAATAATCAGGGAATTACAAACACGGATATAAATATAATTCAAGCTCAAATGAGAGACAAAAATAGCTTAAACAGCGTAAATAAAAGGGCTCTAGCCTCTAATTATCTTGCGACCATGTAGCTTTAAAAAGTGTATACGGGACCTACTGCACGTCTGGAAACATTATATGCTCCACAGTATTCTCGCGAACATAATTAAAGCGACAATCAGGCTGAAATCATCAAAAAAACTGTATTTTTATTTTGGCTTCTTAACATGACCATTATGATGTAAATATGTCCATTGACTAGAACTGCGTATACGTTTTTAAATTTTAGTGTTCCACATTATATACCATGCAGTTAAGCGAGATATAAAGACAAAATTCCCGTATTTCTTACTTTGGACATGCATGTCCGAAATAAGAAATCGGGAATTTCGTCTTTATATCTGCTTCCTTGCGGCTTTTTTTCTTGCTTTGCCTTTTCTTTTCTAAGCCCTCAGCAAATAAGAAATCGGGAATTTCTCTTTCCTATAACTGCTTCTTTGTGGCTACTCTTTTTTGCTTTCCTTTCTCTTTTGCCATGAGACCACGTTTCGCAGTAGTAATTCGTCAATGCTCTGCCAACTGCATGCAGCTGCCAAGCCCTCAACTGCATTTGACGTGGGTGTTACTGTACCACATCCATGTTGGAGAAACAATCTATACAGCACTACCCAGAGAGGACGACGACAATTATGGAGCAACAGAAGTGCAACAGAGCAGATGGAACTTGGGGAAGGTCAACAGGGAAGAATGAAAAATACTCCGATCCACGACCTTTTCATACGCGGTTCGGAAATTGACACATTTGGGTGGCGGACACCGCAAAATTGTGTACAGACAAAGCGATACATACACCGTAGACAACGTGAGGCAGCGTGACATGCCGTGACATAGCGTGAGTAAGCGTGATATGTCGTCAAACGGTGTACAGAAACCGTACATGGAGTACAGAGACTGTAGGCAGCGTGACTAAGCGCAGCCAGTAGCTACGGATCCCCTACGCTGGCCGTCTCACGGTGCAACACCAAACATATTTTGCGCTGTGCGTAGGGTAGCGTCAACCTGCGTGCAGGGTGTACTTCCCACTACACCCTGCCAGATATGAGCCTGTGTCTACATATTTGGGACCCCACTCCAGGAGGACACACGTGCCTCTCGTCTCCCAAGCTTAGACATCAAAGCTAATCGCAACGCGCTGGCAATCAGACGGCACCGCGAAGCGATGCGAGAACTTGGCCAACGCTGTTCCAACGTTGTGACAACGTCGATGATAATGGTCCAACATTGAGGCAGCAATGTGTCCTTGCCATCTGCGAAATATTATTTGTACAGCCTATCACACAATTATAGAGTGTGTACAACTGGATTATACAGTCAAATATTGCCACCTCTGATTACAAATTAAATAATTAGAGCCTAAAATGGGGGATCACATCAGCTAATTAATCAAAAACAGTTTAAACAGTGGCTAAACTCTTGTTCTTGTGATTTTGTGTCGATCTAATCCCCCTAATTATCTACTTATGAACGAAAACGCACGCAAAATATGTGGTTTCATTTTGAAAAAATAATACGTAAATTCGAGATTAAATGGGCTCATATAAAGTCAAAAAAATAATTCAGAACGTTATATGTGTCTCTATTTATGGTAAAATATGTATGCTATGACATACTTGAATTAGAAATGTATGGGTAACATATTTATTACAATAAAAGCTATATTTGTTCCACATGTACCACTTTCACAATTTTGGGCAGAGTTTGAAATTTAGTGGAGGGGCCGACAGTTGGGAGTCGCGTGGAGAGGGGTGCTCAATCACGTGGAAAAGCCTCATCGCATTCAGGGGTAGAGTGAGAATGAATACAACTGAAGTCTCTACAGGGTGGGTAGCGTAGGCTATTGTATAACAGTGTAGAACAGCGTAGGGACAGCGTGTGCCAGTGTAGGGGATCAGCCTTGAAGAGGGGTGCAGGGTGAGCCATTTCTTGTCTACGCTCCGTCGCGCACGCCCACGATACCTACGGTGTATGTACGATGTCCACGGTGTTTGTACACCATCTCGCTGTGTCTCTACACTGATTCACGGATGATTGGGCTCCCGCAGACAGCCACGCTTCGCCACGAATTTTTTAACAAGAAGTTGATGTTTATGACGTTGGTGGCCCGTTTTGCAGGGTGGCCCTTTTGCCTGAATGACTCTGCCACAATATAAATTACGTTGCATTTTGCAATACCATATGACAACAAATTAAAATCCAATTTGGCATTCTAAATTTTTGGCTTGATCGCTCAGGAGAGAATGGAGCAAGAGGTTATAATGGGCTCAAATAATAAAATTATGTCAGTCTCAAGTGTCTTTTTTATTGTTTAGGGTTTATAATGAAAGAGAACAGACTGGTGGTTAAAATAATATATATGGTTATTATCTCAACTTCAAGAGTGCTGGGAGGCCTGAGTTTATGGGTAATAATACATGGAGGCTGGTCTATGGACGGGTGTTATTAAGAGATACAGATTTAGGGACACCTCGGATGGAGGGTTAGACACCCGAATCGGGAGTTAGACATCTCGCTGCTAGATATTATAAGACGTGTGATGGCCTGGTCAATTGAGGACATTAAATGTAACATCCATCTTATGTCATGTCAAACTGAATCATGCTAATAAAGTTGTGTTTTAAAAATGCCAATCTGAATAATGCCGATAATATCATGATTATACAATTTAATATGTGTGGTGAGACATCAAACAGGCATGTCCGCATCAGTGTGAAGAGTCACCTGGTGAATGTTATGATTTCCTTCTTTGATTTAAGACACCTGGTGAATGGAGATAATTGGAGTTACGTTTCAATCAATAAAATTGCCCATTTTCTTTCATAAGTGGTCTACAAGTGTGGTACGTTTCTAGACAAATTAAATTGTAGTTTTTTATCAGCGTTTTCTGAAAGTTTATTTACATTATATGGTATCACAGCACAAAAATTATATGCCGTACGAAGTCAAAAGCAGTTAATGCTGATTTCTCAAATAGTCAGCTACCATCATCTGGCTTTTCGCGTTGAGCCAATGTTGGCTTAATGCTGTTCCATCGTCTGTGGGGCTAACCCAGCATTAAGCCAACATTGCAGCACTATGTATCTCCAGTGAGAAAGATCTCGCCCTCCACCGGATTAGAATGCAACACAGATGATATTGTAAGATGCTCAAATCATCACAACTGGCTAAAATGGCCTAAATAATTTTTGAATGTGTTTTAAAATGTTCACCAGTCATGTGGTAAATAACTGATAGAATGTTTGCATGACACCATTGATTCATAAATGGTCACTAGCCAGCAGACACAAGACATGGAATCAACATTGTTTTAACGTTAGTCACCGTCTATGACGCTGCACCAACGTTGAACCAACAATAATTCAATTTCTTCTGTAGGCCTACGTGAGACTACCTAAAATGCATTTCCGTGACGATAATTTATTTAAATCATTTGTTACGGTTCAGATATGTACTTAATTGCTAGCCTGGAACACGTTTCTGCTAATTATTAATCTCTGACCAGATCAGGCGCGGATCCAGAGGGGGGGGGGGGGGGGGTTGCGCACGCCCACCCGTTTTTGCGCCAAATTCTTTTAAAAAGTCCCATGAATTGGCCTAAATATGCCTAAAAACTCGCCCCGAGCCACCTGCGCCCCCTCCTTTTTCACATCCTGGATCCGCCCCTGCAAATGTAGTTATGATAAAGTGATGAAGGGTTAATACATAGACCTATAGGCCCTACAGGCTACTTGCCATATCAATATTATTCTCACTTGAACTAGAGGGTAAAGAGGGGTATTATGAGCACCTTAACTTTAATTGCCTCTTTTGGGCATATGAAAGATGTTAAAAAATTCAAATTTCATTTGATCGAATGTTTGTACAATTGTGCAGTAATTCATAATATAAATTAACTTAATTTAAATATAATTTTGAAAACATGCTCATATTACCCATGTGTGTGACAAATATGAGCATGTGTTGTGGGGGAATATGAGCATGCGTAATTAATTACCATTTGCCAATGGGGTAATATGAGCACTTCGCCATAAATAAGGACATTCGCTAAAGTGTTTATTTTATGAGTATTTTACCAAATAGAAGTTGCACTCGTGTACCTTGATATAACCCATATGCCATTAAAGCAGAGATAATTTTTTTTCATTAAATATAAGTGGTTGAAATGGTTTCCTCCCATTTCACTGTATAATACGTTTAGGGTATTATGAGCATTCTAAATTTTTTTTATAGATATCTTTCAATGGGGGCATTATGACCACCATGCTCATAATAGATTGAAACAGAATGCTTATTACCCCAGCAGAAGGGAGATGGTAAAAAGACTAATGGGGCCCAGAAAATGCTAAATCACTTGATTATCGTCCCTTCTGTTGCTAAGAACCACTATGGTTAGCACTCACCCACATTACTTTCATGATATCTTGTGATTTGTGGACGTAAAAAAAAATTAAACGTAATTGTATTTTTTAAATTAAACAGCCCAAAAACTTCATTTTGTCATAATTTGACTACTTTTTCAAAAAACTTGCTAAAAACTGAACGAGTTTATGTCCGTGTCATGATTATATTACAAACCAAATTTTACCCGATTCCCGTTGTTATTGAGAATATTACAGCCAGTGCTCATATGACCTACTATGCTAATATTACCCCATCTTACCCTATATGCCGGAGTTACACAGTGAAGCGCGCAGAAATGTTCGAATTCTGTGAAACTCAATAGTCTTGACCTCCAATATTTCCACCGAGCTGGCTAATACAATAAAGTATTGGGGGGGGGGGTGTTATATAACTTTGTTTTCACCGAGTTGCCATTCAAAACGGTTTCCGGTGACGTCACTGCGTTTCACAGAATATAAGTGCATGCATGTAGTATTATTAAAGTTTTAAACGGCGTACATTTGTAGACTCAGCAATAACCATTATGAGGGATTCTATAATTTTAGGCACCAGTGATGATATTTTCCTTGATATATGAGATTGTCTGAATATTGTCAAAAATTTAAACATATATTAACTTACCTTTGTTTATTGACATAGCGTTGTCAGCAGAGCTTAATTTCCATATTAAATGCTTATTTTTATCAATTTAAATTTTTCTTACCGTTATGAAGAGAATAATTTACCGTTATGAAGAGACCAATTTATGTTACGGAGTAATCTTCAAACTTAAATTTCTCAGTGACCCTTCTACAAAAGTATACCATATTAAACAGGTAGTTGAACATAACTATTATAATGTTGATCACTTAATTTAGAAAAAATCATTTTATGACAATAACCCTTAAAAAATGATATAAGCATTACTCTCCGTTACGATTATTGCCGTTATGGAGAGTAATAATAACTAACATTGTCTCTCCATCACGACAATTATTTCTGTTATGGAGTGACAATAAACAAATACTAAATATCGATGCTAACACAATTCAAAAGACAAAAAAGTTATTATTTCAACAAGTGTCACTTGTTGGTTAAAATACCAAATTCATAAAGGTTTATAGCTATTTTTAAATGAGTAACGTAAGGTGCCCTTATTCAGTCATACTTTTCACAATTTCAAATATCCCTAGTTCACAGTGCATTAGCAACGAAAAAAAATGTTTTTAAAATGAAATTTTTATCATTGTATCAACATTTCTCTTGAAAATGAGAGAAAAAAGTAAAAAAAGCAAAAATTATGAACGTTTGTAAAAAATAAATCTGTTGTGCCTGAATAGGGACCTGGTGTCCCAAATAAGTCATAGTTGGCGACCTAAAGTGGTCATGGTGTCTTAATTCGGTCAGTGTACATATTTTAACTTTATTATTGACAATAATAATATTGTATCACAAATACACACGATAAAGGAGCCGACCTTTAATTTCTAGGGGAGGGGGATGGAGTTTTTTATTCGGACAAATTTATTTATTTCACTTTCAATCTTTCAGACTTTCACACTCCGCCTGAAGCAAAATATATCTTTCCATTTGTGTGTGGAGACCAATATTTATTTCAATTCTTTAAAACTTTTCTGTCCATAAATTTAGATGCCAAATTAGGCCTAGTATTGATTTTCCGGTGCGCTCTGCTGCACACATTTAAGGGTCAGTCAATCAAAATTAAAATGATGCTCAGGAGTTTATATAATTATTTATTTTAAATTTAGTTTAAAGTTAAATATTTCTTTACAACATGTCCTTCAGACAATTATTTACTTTACTAATATTTAGCCTGAGAATATTTATTTAAAAAAATATTTCAGCTCCTCCTCCCCCTGCTAGTTGAATGGTGGCCCCCTAAAATTACAACTACTGTAGGCCTACAATGCTGTTGTGTCCAACTTAAGCAGGACTGTCATTGAATCCATATTTCCCCTGCTTTAGAATTATCATATTTTTCGAGGCACATCACGTTCTTCTACTGGAAATCAAACTTAAAGGAGTAACGTTGATCCCCTGTGTACGAACAGCGCCACACATATGTGAACCTAATCATTTGATTGGACTATATTTATAACTTATTTCTCGTATTGCTGTTGGATCTCTGCAGATTTAATTTGTGTCCCTGTCCCAAACCCTGGTGAGAATTGGCATGCATCTGTTGATATCTTAGATGTTGATTTTGTTATTCCACAGCCCAATAACTTTTCATCGAGGTGAAGGCTGACATGCATCACTACTTCGTGAACCATTCCATAGCGGAACTCAACATGATTATCCCAGAGATGCTAAGTTAAATTAAATGAAAAGAGTGCAATTTATGTTTCCAGCCCAGAACCTACGCTCGCCGCCAGCAAGCGCCATGCTCGGAGGATCTGGGAGTATACCACCCTGTAATAATACTTTTGCAGAGCGCTGTTTCATTGTAATAATATGTTTAAAACTATTTGTGCACATACAGATTGAACAGGATGGTGATATTTATCAGATGACACTGCACTACAGGCACAGGGTTTGGAATTTGAGCTTTGGCGATCTGAGGCAAACACGCCTGGTCTCGGTCACGGAACCCCCCCCCCCCCCCAAAACCCCTTCCCCCCCACACACACACACAACACTGCATCTCTATGAGTTGCAAGGAAAATATATTTTGAAACTGGAACAACAAAGTTTATCTTGTCATCTGTTACACCACAATACCCAAAAAAGATTTTTTTTTTTTCATGGTTATACAGACTGATTTGTCATTCATGGATCAAATTCATATTTTGCAAATCATCATATAGGCCTTGACATAGAGGATTGGCAATAGGTTTTAAAATTTTCATTAATTGATTTCCCCTGATTAGGCCCATCATCAAACAATGCATCAATTAGCGGGCTAAAAAAACGATATGGGGGACGTGATACTTGTCAGCTGGGATCGAATATATTGTGATCGACATATAAGTAAGCCATAGCAAGATTTACTGATTTCGAAGTCAGCTATGATGGTTGTAAATGGTATTTTAACATAGTGGTCTCCTGCTTCTAATACACCAATGATTATGTATATACATTTGATTTGTATGAATAACTCTTCAAGCATGTAAACACATGCAATTTAGTTTAGATTCGCGCCATTTTGAAATTTATCTTTGTTAAGCTACTCATCTGAAATGTTTATCATACTGAAAATGTATCACAATACACATACTCACATGGTCATTATGATTAGAAAATTGCAATTTTTTTGGTACTGATTAACCTTATGGCCCATGGACTATTTGAGAAAACTCCATGTTGCGAACAGGCCTACACTGGGTAGTTATCATCAACACGACTTTTCACGTCTATCATCAGAAAAGTTGATTTTTTTAGCTAAGGCCTTTGCACAGCTTGAAGTGCCATAATTGGCAGACAACGTCTACACAAAATATTTAATATTCCAGTAGTTGTATACACGAAATATTTAATATTCCAACAGTTACAACTACTGAACAATCAGGGATGACAGACGGGGATAGCACATAAGTAACCCTATGAGATAAAAAAAACACCGATTCCATGTCATTCAGTCCGCTGTCTGTTAAACCAAGGAGGTCTTTTTAACCTCCTTGCATGGTTAAACTGATACTCTGGTAGGCTACAAAGTTATTCTAGCTGGTTTGAAGCTGATGTTTGTGGAGCTTGAACATGATCAATTGCATACAGATTGAACTTTCTGAATGACTCCTTTACGACAAATGAAATGAATCGGGCTTTAGGCCACCTTTGTGCACATATAGGCTAAACTGGGCCAGGAGAACCTCCTGAGGATGGTGAGATGATTGAGATGACACTTTCCTCCAGACACAGGATTCGAAATTCGAGTCCTGGCGGTCTGAGGCCGAGCACGCTACCTCTCGGTCACGGAGGCTCCCCACAATACTAACTTTCACACGTGGATGGGGAAGAAACATTTTTGTTTCTTTCAAACCGCCGAGACCGGGAACCGAGCCCCGAACTCTGGCGTGAAAGGCAGCGTTGCTAACCACTACCCTAGGGCCCCCGCCCTCCTTTACGACAGATGCGGGGGGCCTGGTGCAGTGGTTGAAGCTGTGTGCTTGGAAAATCGGAGATCGCAGGCTTGAACCCAATTCTGGCCTTCAAGTTTCAAAGAAACAAAATGTTTCTTCCTCGCGCACTCGTAAAGATTTAATATTGTGGGGAACCTCCGTGACTGACAGGTAGCGTGCTCGTCATCAGGCCTTTCGATTCCTGTGTCTTGACGGCAGTGTCATCTCAGTCATCTCAACATCCTCAGGATGACTCAGTTTAGCCTTATGTGCACAAAGGTGGCCCAAAACCCCCGAAACACAGCGGGAATTCTAGTTTTGCTGACAAACTTGTCTCCCATTAGCATCCTAATTTGGCGTATATTCTTTGACTTTCATCTTCCTACAAATTCTGAGGTCACACGGGTGAAGACATATCTATATCTATAGAAGTAATTGTGTAGGCCTACTTGATTTATTTGGTTATAGGGTGGGACTGAATTAGGACACCCTGTGACTGAATTAGGCCCCTGTGACCGATAAATGGACCTTTAAGTATTTATGGTGACCCAATTCGGTCAAAACAAGCTTTTATCGGGTCCCGATTCAGTGATATTTTTCAGCAGCGTTTTAAGTGAATAAAATGACTTCTCCCAGCTTCACGGCGCTAGTATGCCTTCTGGAGATCTATTGAGAACTAATTTCCGTTCATATTGAGGTGTAATATCCATCACAAAGTATTTTTCTAAGGCGTGCAAGGGTACAATATTTTTATGTAGTATGCCTACATACATTGTAAAAAAAGAAAGTTTCAAAACACTTGAAATAGAGTTACACACATGCTTTAGGTGTTTCGACACACCACATTTGGTTGTTGCTTGATTCGTTTTTCAAAACACTAAAATTTGTTTCAAAGAACATAAAATGGAGTTACACACATGCGTTAGGTGTTTCGATATCCCACATTTTGATGTTGATCGATATGTGTTTCAAAACACCAACATGTGTTTCAAGAAACCTAAAATGGAGTTGCGCACATGCGTTAGGTCTTTCAATACCCCACATTTAGATGATGCTTGCTACATGTGTTTCAAAACCCAAAATGTGTTTCAGATACTAGAGGACCCCTTATTCACGTAACAAATTATATCAATCAGCAATTAGGTGAAGATAACCTGGACCTCCATCAGAGTAACATTCAGGGGAGAAAATATTAGACATTGTTTTTTTTTCAGTTATAGTGCCTAGGTTCACATGGCAAATCTGATTTACTGGTCTTTTTATGCTTTGGATGCCATACATGTACTTTACAATTGTCATTATGCGGTGCTTTTTAACAGTTCGGGTCACTTTATAATGTGTGCACGAAGGAAAGATATCGGCCGCAATGGAACTCGAGTCAACCACGCTAAGAATTAGCTATCCTGGCGCCATAATATTGCCGGAAGTCGAGCAAGTACCAGGAGTTTACAGGTTAGTTATTAATATCTGCACCCCTACCATACTGCACCCTTTCCATACTGAACCCGGATTGCCACTATCTACTTAGACATATGTATGTGCGGCTATTGGACCACTGGGGGGTTAATTTATTCAATATAAAAACCGGTACTTATTACTCTTGTTGTAACGCAGTGCGGTAATTATACATCTAATTCCTTGATCTAATCATCCTTTTGGTGACACAACTGACTGGGTTCTCCTGGTGACATTTCAATTCACTGCTGGTGACACTACTGACTGGGCTCTCCTGGTGACATTTCAATTCACTGCTGGTGACACTACTGACTGGGTTCTCCTGGTGACACTTTAATGCGTTGCTGGTGACACTACTAACTGGGTTCTCCTGGTGACATTTCAATTCACTGCTGGTGACACTACTGACTGGGCTCTCCTGGCGACATTTCAATTTACTGCTGGTGACACTACTGACTGGGTTCTCCTGGTGACATTTCAATTCACTGCTGGTGACAATACTGACTGGGTTCTCCTGGTGACATTTCAATTCACTGCTGGTGACACTACTGACTGGGCTCTCCTGGTGACATTTCAATTCACTGCTGGTGACACTACTGACTGGGTTCTAGGCTACTGTAGCGCTGATCGGCCTACGGCGCTGAATTGTGTACAGCCACTGTCCTGCCACAGAAATAAACTGTGCCCAGCTCGGGGTTAAATCGCAATTCGCTGACTTACCTGCAGTGTACACGTCTTCACTACCATATTTGACGCATATATGTGAAGATTTTTTATTGTTAGAAAGGGAAAGTAAGTTTATATTCATGTTATTTATCCGAAACTACACTTGAGGCTACCAAGTGATCTCAGGTGGAGTGGGGTGGAAACGAGAGATTTTGTGAGATGACGTCATCGCACGTGGTAGATGACGTCATCGCACGTGGTATCTGCCGTTTTCCTTGTGCTTCACACACGTGTTTTTGTGTTGATCAACAAGTTTAAGGGGGTCTGAGCATGCGTCCTCAGTGGACGAATTCTCCTCACATAGATGTCGCTCATGTCGCACTGGCGAAGGTTGATGCAAACCTATATCGCCGTGAATTGTAGTTTTATTTTACCTAAATTCAGGTCCAATAGGCCTATGTCACATATCAGATCAAGAATCACAGATATGTAAGAAAATATATTTATTATAAGCAAGATGATGTTAGATTGGCCATAGCTCATCAGATAAAGTCCAGAAGAGCAATTTAAAGTTGGTATCAAAGCCACTTTGATACTAGATTCACGGCTCTGTGGCTCACTGCGCTCGCCCAGAGACGTTGTTTACTCGGCTAGGTTCTACAGGTGACATTTCAGTGCGTTGCTGGTGACACCACCAGACTCTATTAGTCTAGTTGAATATCAAAACAGAGGCCAACGGTTACGCCTATTTACATTTGTGACGTCACAATTGACTAACAAATTGTTGTTAAATAAAACACTGCCTACAATTCTGACTGGACTCACTTGAGCATTGGCGGTCGAGATGATCAGATCGTCGCCATGGCAAAAGCTTTAGGACATGCTTCAGTACAGTATTAACATAATTTATGCCTGGGATTTAAAACGGGGACTGCTCAATCACACAGTCGCTCACCTGCCCTGGTCTTTATCAATGGCAGTGCCTGAAAAGTTAGACAGTCATTAGGCCTAAGAATAATAATTTTATTAATAATTCCTGGATGAAATAGATAAGGTCTAGACTATTCTAGCCTCTATCTTCTGCTCTCGATTTCATAGTTTGTCTGACGCCGACGGCGGTGGAGGATGGTGCAATCAGCACACTCCTATAAATAATTTACTCGTGACTCTTATGCTGCCAACAAAAATTTACTTATATATTATTTAATATTCGTTAACCCTTGTGCTGCTGCATTGCTTGTATTTTTCATTCATTTGAAGCTGGAATTGCTAACGATATTTTCAGCTTCAAGCAAGCAAAAATAATATTATTTATGAAAAATAGACATCTCCCAAATTGACAAATTTCATTAACTGAGCATCTAAAAACTATTATATATATACGAGCAGCACAAGTGTTAATGTGGTTATTGTTAATTCGGCTCGATTGTTTTTTTTTTCAGATCATTGAAGAACGGTTTCGTCTGCCTCCGTCATCCGAGATGCATATACCTACAGACTGGGGTGAATATGTTGATTTTGAAGAAATTAATCAATTGTAGGACAAAATGAAACTGAATATTTCTCCTCTGTCAGGGCCTATATCTGCCGGTACATCTGTCGCTTTTACTAGAAAAAAACTCATCAATTCCAATTGCATCATCACTGATGTCCGTGAACAATCCTAGGTCTGTTTACAAAGGATTGTCTTATTCAGGAATATATATGAACTCGTGTCTGGTGAAGATGGTAGGCCCTACACGTTGCATGGCGCTCAGAAAAAGTTTTTCGCAAGGCAGATTCCCTGATCAACCTGGCTCGGGATGCTGTGGAGGCCGATGTAAAAAAAAACAGCAATACACTTATATCTTGGATGCCATACAACATATTTCAAATAATACAAATGCCATTAGAGATGAAAGCAGACAAGAGGTGTCGGCACAGCAGAGGTGTCGGCATTAGGCCCAATACTAATGCTACCTTCTCAAAGATGCGACTGAAACGCTGTACAGGTTTTATCAGGTGATTTCACATTTTATATTATTTATTTTTTATGAACACCACTTATAATTATTAGCTATGTCTTTACATTTTTGTCACACATCCTCAGCAAAATGATCCCGTAAAATGATATCCAAAATATACAAATAAATTCGCTATTGAAATTTAAATGACAGCAGCAAGCAACGCAATTGCTGTGTTTTGATATTATAACCAGTAAACAAAAGCATAGGAAACTGAGAAGGTGCTCTTCTCCTTTTAATTATGGGTCGAAAAATTTACACCAATGATCATTTATTGTGATGTGCATCATTTTTTAATGACTTAATGCTATGTGTTGTAGGTCTCTGGTATTCCGAATATCACAAATACACCCATGACACCAGGCCCGTAGCCAGGATTTTTGTGTGGGGGGACGTTTTGAGCAAAAAGTGGACCTTTTTGTACTGTTCTTTCTGTCGGTAAAGGGGGGGGGGGTGCGGGGGCATGCTCACGCGACTTTGTTTTAAACCCCTGTGCTGCTAAGTCAGAATATATACGTTTCAAGCAAATTTCAGACTAAATAAAATAACATTTGGAAGATGTCTATTTTTTAGAAATAATATTATTTTCATTTGCAGCAGGAAATTGCGTTAGCAATTTGCGTTAGCAATTGAGCTTCAAATGAATGAAAAATACTCACAAACAATTAAGCAGCACAGGGATTAATATAAAAACCCATATTGCGCATTTCCTGCCTAAACATAAATTGTGTTTTTAATTTCTGCTGTGTTTTTGCTCTTTAAAGTGCTAAATCAATCCATATTATTACGATCACGTGCCATTTTGTATTTATGTGTCTACCACTGAATAGATGTCATGATAATGAGCAATTTAATACATGCTTTTTCAATGAAAAAGAACGTATATTTCAACATGAATAGTTATAGGGGAGACCGGGGCTAACTGGGACATATTATTACGATCACGTGCCATTTTGTATTTATTTGTCTACCACTGAATAGATGTCATGATGTTGAGCAATTTAATACATGCTTTTTGAATGAAAAAGAACGTATATTTCAACATGAATAGTTATAGGGGAGACCGGGGATAACAGGGACACTTTTATCATTTATCGCCCTGGGGCAGACAATAATAGAGTTAGAGATTCAAAACAATCATTCAACCTAGGTGTGATATTTGTTATTGTCACAAGGGCCTTTAGTAAATGACAACTAAAACCTATACAGATTTGGTAAATTAAAAAAAAAAAATTATGTCCCAGCTGGCCCCGTATACGGGGCTAAGTAGGACAAGGCCAGGGGCTAACTGGGACACTCCTAAAATTTCAGCAATTTAGGATCTATAGAGATTAAACAAGGTATACTGCATCCTTTGATGATTCCAAATAGTTTGAAGGGGGTGAGCTATAAATATACATATATATGCCGTTTAAACACAAAGGTTTAAAGTGCAACAAAATAATGCAGAAAATAACAGCTGATCCCCGATGCACTATAGGCCTAATGTGTTGATACTACGTAACACCCACATTGTGTCCATCCCCAATACATACAATCTAAAGTAGGCCTAACAAATGTTAATTGAGTTGCGCAAACATATATTTAGGTCACATGTCAGTACCCACAGGGGTTAAGTGGGCCACAATGCTCTATTAAAACTGAGGCAAACTGGGACACACCGGGGCTAACTGGGACTGTCGCAGTTAGCCCCGCCAGAATTGTCCTAGTTAGCCCCGGGTTGACCTTTTATGAAAAATATGACCTGGCATGTGGGTATGGTACAGCTTCGAACATCTAATAATTGTAAATTAGGCAGTAAATATGAGTGTTTTCAGTGATATATTTCAGTATAATACAACTATAGTAATTTAAGTTTTATAAGATTCGTAATTGAGACGTGAAAAATTACTTGAAAGGCAAAAAAATACATTTACTTTTGCCTGCTCACACAACTCAGCTAGTTCCACTGGGATTGTAGTTCAAGTGGAAGGGGGTATCCCTCCATTCTTGAAAACGAGGCCACTGATATTGTCATATCATGGAATTTTCTATTAGAGGCCTGTCCGAGTTAGCCCCTTGTCTCAGTTAGCCCCGGTCTCCCCTACTAACATGAATAAATTCCGTTTTGCGAATGTGAGCTCACAAAAAATATCATGGCGTTTTCTAGCTGACCGACTTGACAAAGGATTCATTAATGATTTCGAGTGTAATTTCATGTATTTAATTAGCTATATTATAGGCCAGGACAGAAGTATGCATTCTACTAAAGATTGTAGATAATGCTGTTTTGGGGTATGCCTGAACAACCAAAGACAGTTGTGGATCCAGGAATTGACAGACGACGAGGATACACAATTTTTTTAACAATAATTTATATAAACGACAGCTGGCACATCCAGCCTCCTATATGCTCTAGAGGGTCCTGGGGCATGCCCCCCCCTGAATGAAATGAAATCTAAGGCTTAAAATGATGCATTCTAGAGCATATATTTAGGCCAATATATGTTCTTTATTTAGGTAATTATTCATGTTGCTCAAATAGTGGCACGTAATTTTTTGCCACACATCTAGCCTTTAACGTAACAATATTGCTTCAGATGTAATATTAAGTCAAACTAGAAGGGGAATTTGATACATGTATCATGTGTATGCGTCAATTGTATGCCTCCGCCATCACATGAGGTCTATGTAGGCTTACTCTATCAACTCTCCCCCCTGACCTTGAGTTTTCTGAGATATCGTAATGACAATATTTGATAACAAAAAAGCTCAAGATCACTATATTCGAATTTGAGATACAGTTTTATCAGTTCTATCAATTGTATAGATACTAAAGCGATACAAATTGTATGAACCAAGATTTATCATCAAATCGTGATTACAAACGTTTTTCTTCATTAGCTATTGGCCTTGAAAAATAGGTAAATGTCACCCATCTTTGAACTTGACCTTGAGTTTCATCATATGAATCACTGGTATTAATATGAAAGTAATAGGGCCTACAAATTGTAGGTGTGGAGCTTTCGTGACGACAACCATTTTCCTTTACTATATTTTTTATTGTACGACTACATTTAGAAAGGGATATGATAGACATAAGAAATCAGGTGGCTGATGAAGCCTAAATTCATTATGCGTTATTCTGTCCCTCATTTTAGACCTAAGATGAACTTAAGAGAAGTCATCCAATGCGCCAAGGAGAACGAGCGTGATTCGATACATTCGTAGATCCGAATCCTATCCTAGAGGCCTACGTACTCAGTTACTGCCTAAATCAGTTGGTTCGGATCAATGACTTTTGCACCTAAAGTAGACAATAAATCATTCTGCTGAAAAAATTGACTACTGCGCAGCGAATTCTTGCATTGTGCCAGGAAATATCTGCAGGGATTTTTACCTTGCGGGGGTCGATTGAGATTGGTCTTTATCTTAACCCAGGTGATTTTTTTACTAAGAATAAGGCATGATTTGAAAATTCCATGGGGGGTGGGTGGGGGGGGGGGGGGGTGGGTGGGGGTAGCTGCCCATCAGCCCCATCCGCAGTCCACAGCCCCGATCTGTGATGACACATTTTAAATTTAATTTAACCACAAACTTACCACACGATTTCCAGAAACAAGAGTCCATGAGACAAGAAGATACCTCTAAGTATTAAGCGTTATAATTAAACCGTTTTTAGGGACAAAAATCACAATGGATAGGTCTGTGTCGTAATAACACGATGCATGTATGGACGATGTAGGCCTATATAATAAGGGAACTCAACCTTATATTATTACCTCACCTCATAATTATACGTCATTAAACGGTTTGGTAAATTTTCCAATCAGTCACAATGGTAACTAAATGTAAAATAAAGGTCCAATATCACCCTAGCAAAACACGAGACAAATGTCAATACAAATGTTCTCATAAATTGAAAGTAATGTTTAGTGCCAGAAACGGTATAGGGCCTATAACAACATTCCTGAAGTTTCAATTATGTCGATTAGTGGAGGAGGAAAACTGAAAATTGACGTTATTTAAGGAGTTAGTTGACACTTAAATTCCTAGACACAAATAATATATCGCTGCAAATGTATGAACGTCTAGTTTTACGAAGCATGAACAGTTTTTGGGGCAAGTGGTCGAGTTTTTCATAAAACGTGCCTATGTGACGTCATGTCGTGATGGTTGTGACGTCACTTTTTCACCAATTTCTACTGGATACAAGGGTACTGGATATTTATAAAGGTGGATCATTTATCAGCTGCCTAGGGGGCCATCAATGATATTTTAATTGTGACATGTTGTATGGGATAGTAATGACGTCATAGTTATGAATTATGAACATAATATGTATACAAAAAACATAAATAGACATCTCATACATATCTTAGATAGAAGTAATAGACGACAGGGAGTTTTTGGCAACAATCTTATGAATATAAGCTTATATATTTTTATGAATTTATTGATGAATTTATGTGATTTCTTCTGAAAATCTTTTGTTTTGTGTGGTACATTATATATTGCCATTGTATTCTAGTTATTACTTTAGTCAGGAGATCACTTTTGGAAGAGATAATAGGCTAAATTTCCCACCTCTACCCCTTGGGCAAAGGGAGCCAGGGCAAAGGGGGGCAGGCCATTTCAATACAAAGACCATACAGCATGGCCCCCTTTGCCCTCTAACTTACAATGGGTAGATATTTCACACACTAATCCCAGTGAACGAAAGTATTTAGTATACTACTTAGTACTTAGTATGTCCAACAAAGCATGTCACCATATACATCAAATGAAAGGTTTTTATCATATCTGTTTTATCAGGCTTACTTCAATGTACTTGTGTATCAAAAAAATAAAAAGTACGAAGGTGGGGGCAACCTGCGTGCAGGGTGTACTTCCATAGAGTGAGAACGAATACAACTGAAGTCTCTACAGGGTGGGTGGGGGTGGCCCCCTTTGCTCAATGCGCTGGCCCTCTTTGCCCAAGTTATTGCCCAAATCTATTTGGCTTACAATTAAAATAATGTATCCTTGAAAGACTAAGTGAGTCTCTTATATGTATCTACATTGCATGTACCTAACATAGAACAGTCATTCGTTCTAAAATAGTTCGAATATTCTTCTTAAATACCATTGAAACGTTAAATGGCCCCCTTTGCCCGCCCTTCCCTTAGTCATTTTCAATTTATGTATCCCAGATTGATACAAGTTTCAAATTTAGCACAGAGCAAGGTTTTGACAGACTAAATACAATTTTGGTCTCAACCTAAAAAAATTGCGGGTTAATAAATTCAAAATGGCCGCCAAATTGGCCGCCATCAAAAAATGAGAATTTCAAAACTTTACAAATAAAAGTCACAAAGAATCATATAATACCTCCTTTTGTAGTGTTTTCCTTTTCACGGTCAAATATGAGGTAAAAATGAAAAAAAGGAAAAATCATAGTCAATCTAAACGTATTTATTAAATTTATTTGTTTTTCCATTCTCGTATTATGTATAGTTCATTTCTTAGTCACCCTGTCCCAGAGTGAGGCGAGAGCATGTACCATAGCAAACACAGAGAGCCGAACAAACAAATCCCCAAATACAACAAGAACAGTTGCCTGCACAACGCTTCTGGCCTTTCAATACTTAAAACATATATCAACACTAAAATGAAATAAAATCTAAAGGTAATATTTCTGATAAACGTCACAGTATTTTACTGTATTACATCTAACCTTTATCTTATAAATTACCTGCTACATCATTTACTGTATCACACATACATACAATCATTTCTATATAGCTGGAATTGGTGACGTGATTGTCAGCTTTAAATGACGTCGCGTCAGTTTTCAAACACATTATTTGATCATTGCCGAAACGTACCAGCGCGACGACGTACGCGAGCGCGATAGGCATCGCGACCATTTTCAAAACTGTTACATTTTTCGTCACGCCAGTTGTCGCAATGGAATGAATCAGGCTTTAGGCCACCTTTGTCCACATATAGGCAAAACTGGACCAGGAAAACCTCCTGAGGATGGTGAGATGAATGAGATGACACTGTCCTCCAGACACAGTATTTGAAATTCGAGCCCTGGCGGTCTGAGGCCGAGCACACTACCTCTCGGTCACGTAGGCTCCCCACAATACTGAGTTTTACACGTGGATGGGGGAGAAACATTTTTGTTTCTTTCAAACCGCCGAGACCGGGAACCGAACCCCGAACTCTAGCGTGAAAGGCAGCGGTGCTAACCACTACCCTAGGGCCCCCGCCCGCCGGCTGTCGCGTCTCACATGTCGCGTTGGTCGTCGCGTTGGTGTGTGGACAGTCATGTAATTTTCGCGTCAGTCGTAGCGTCACTCGTCACATGCCTAATCGCGCTGACGTTCGCGTTGGTGTGTTTTGCACTTAAAGTGGAGAAATGTAAATAACCCTATATATTATTTTAACCATCAGTCTGTTCTCTTTCAATATAAAACATAGCGAGAAGCTCGCAGAATGGACTCGAGTTTGAAACCATCACTGTAGTTGTTGGAGGAAATGACTGCTACTCAGACAGATTGATCCCGGACATAAGCAAAAATTATGATAAACTCATCAAGAAAGCAAAATCTATGTGCCAGGGAAGAGTGACTATGTCCAGTATCTGCCCACGACTTGATACTGTAGACGTCCAAAGAAAAATTGAACTGACCAATACAGCCTTAAAAAATCTGTGCGACACACATAGCTGCAGATTTGTCAACAATGACAATTTCTTCAAGCTGGCTGACAAGACGGTAAACGACTCCCTATTGATGAGAGATAGAGTACATCTGACCTGGCAACCCAGTAATAAATTAGCACTAAATCTGAAGCTCAAAACAACTGAAAAATGTGTGTCGCTGTACAGATCAAGAGGTAGACCAAGACAGACTAGATATCCCAGTAACCACAGGCGCTCTGATGTAAACCAGGCCGACAGAGAGAGAATACAATGGATTAAAACATTCCCAGAAAGATGAACAACAAAACCACTATTACAGACATGATTCCTACCATCACAGAAGTAGCCAGAACAGAGAAGACCATCAGATACTAAGACAGAGGCACCAGCAAAAAAGTGACGTATATCATCCCAGAAAAGATCAACACGGATATGACACCAACACTCGTGAAAACACTAGACATGACACCAATAAATGTGACCACTGCTGGCAATTTAAATGTGAATGCTACAGAAAACTACAGGAGGAAAAAGGAAATCAGGACATAGGCCTCATGCCGTCAAATGTTAAACAACCTTCTAGTAGAAAAACTTACATGGATGATAACAAAATAGACAATAGTGACACAAATAATATAAAAAAGAAACACTGCAACACCAAGACTGAAATATATAATAGAAAACAAAACAAAGGAGTGAAAATTGGACATTTGAACATACGAAGCTTGTTGAAAAAAATAGATGAAATTAAGATTTTAATACATCAGAATAGTTTTGACATTCTAGCTATATCTGAAACATGGTTATCGGACAAAATTCCGAATGAACTTGTAAATATACCTGGTTTTAATGTATATAGAAAGGATAGACCGAGTCATGGTGGGGGTGTTTTAATATATATAAAGGAGACTTCACCTCATACGTATTGTCCAGATCTCACCAATTTTAATAATACTGAAGTGGTCTGGGTTAGGATTGATAATAAATCTTCCCCTTCTTTTTATGTATCATGTGTATATAACCCCAAAGCGGACGATGAGAACTATTACCAATGCATGTTAAATAATTTTGAAAATGTTTTAGCAAAGAATAAGGAAATTGTTATCCTTGGTGACTTAAACATTAACTACATCATAGACGAAAATTTATGTGAAAATCAAGCTCACTTTATAAAAACACTCCTTTGTTGCAAACAATTGATAGTTGAACCTACTCGTGTTACACAATCATCTCAGTCAGTCATTGATCATATATATACCACGATGCCTCACAACCACTTGGATCACGGGATACTGAAATATACTCTTAGTGATCATTACTTTATATTTACAACTCTGAAATTTAGGCGCCAAGCTTCTCCTCCAAAACTTATTCACAAAAAAAGATTACAATGGAATAAATATAAATGATTTTATTCGCGATTTAATGGATATTGGACTATATAGTGGTGTTATTGATGCTAAATCAACATCTGATGCCTGGGGAGATTGGTCAAATGCATTTTATACAGTGGTTAGCAAACATGTCAAAATTAAAGAAATTAGAGTCGAAGATAGGTCAAATCCATGGATGACCAACGAAATTTTAGCCTTTATATATAAACGTGATTATACTCACCGCATGGCATGGCCGCATTAGCTCTTCTGACAAAATGAATGAATATAAAAAACTGAGAAATTTGGTCATCTCAACAATTCGAAACTCGCAACGATCCTATTATAAGAACACAATCACAGCCAATAAATCCTGTGACGTTTGGAGAGCAGTAAACCAATCCCTGGGAAAAAATAGAAAAAGTTCCATAACATCAGATCTGTCACCTGATGCGTGGAATGAACACTTTGCGTCCGTTGGAAATAAACTGTGTAGTAAATTTAGTGAAAATGATGAACTAATATGAAGAAATAACTCGAGTATTTATAACCTTAAATTTAAAAGCCTTCTTGAAGAAGATGTTCTAGCATTTATAAACAAATTGCCATCTGAAACCAATGTTGATATTCTAGGCTATGATTCTTGTATTCTCAAACTTAGCAGTGAGATTATCTGTAGCATTCTAACAATCGTATTTAATATGTCACTTTATAATGGAGAAATTCCAAATGAATGGAAGAAAGCTCGGGTTACTCCATTTTGCAAAAAACAAAGGCTCTAAACAAGACCCTAACAACTTTCTACCAATTTCTGTAATTGGGCATATTCCAAAATTATTCGAAAAATTAGTTGACTCTCAATTGAGAGAATATTTACAATCTCACTCTTTCATTACACATTCCCAGTCAGCTTTCATGAAACTCCATTCAACCCAGACGTCTTTGCATAATGTGATTGAATATGTGCTTGACAATATTAACGAAAATGAAATCAATGGTATTTGTATGTTTGATCTTGCTAAATGTTTTGACACAATTGATCACAAATTACTTTGAAAAAAATTAAGCAAATATGGCCTTAATGGCACTGAATTATAATGGTTTACAAATTATCTCAATGAACGAACTCAAGTTGTTACCATAAATGGTAAAATGTCTGATACAAAACTCATTGACAAAGGTGTTCCACAGGGATCTATACTTGGTCCTCTGCTTTTTACTATTTTCATTAATGATTTTCCCTCATGTCTATCTAATGCCTTCTGTAATATTTTTGCTGATGATACTATGATAGGTGTTAGTGATAAATCTATAAAAAAAATACAGCAACTACTTCAGAATGCTGTAAATGAAGCTATTAAATGGTTTGGACAAAATAAGTTAACTTTAAACATAAACAAGTGTAATGTACTAATTATATCTAACAAAAATATAGTAGACAGCATAGCTATTTTTATAAATGGTGTTAAGTTACCCTTTGTTAAGTCCGCTAAATATCTTGGTGTAGAAATAGATAGTAAATTATCTTGGTCTAGCCATATAGATGGATTGTGTAAGAAATTGTCTTCGCAACTTTATATCTTAAGAAGGTTGAAACAAATCCTCCCAACGGATGATATTAATTGTGTTTACTACGGTATATTTCAGAGTATTATTGATTATTGTGTCATTTATATTTATGGAAAATACAAAAATTACATTCGTGGTATAGATATTGTGAGAGGTCTAGGGTGGCAGAATGTTAAAGAAAGATATTGTTTTTTATCATGTTGTCTCACTTATAAATCTCTAAATAATCTAGCTCCTTATTACTTATCTGATCTTTTTTCCTCCGTTTCTGAATAGCATACTGTTTCAACACGTAATGCAACAAGTAATACTCTACAGCAGCCCAGGTGTAATAATTCATTTTTAAGTGTGAATGGGTCTAGACTTTGGAATAAGCTACCTTCAGAAATAAGAAGACATTTTCTGCTTTCAAATATAACCTTAAACTATATATGGCTAATAATCAAACCATTACTCAAGCATAGTTAGGGCTGCAATAACTGTACATGTCTTATCGCTTTCTCCAATTTTTGTAGGTTTTTGTTGGAGTTTTAGTGTGGGGACATTTGTGTTTTCTTTTCTTTTCACTTGTGTATACATTTGTAAACCTATTCAATTAACGCAAAGGCATTTATCATCGGATTATGATCTAAAATGTCTAATGTACCTTCTATTTTCGTTATTGTAACTATTGTACATAATATGATAATTAATGTTTAAATATGTGTTTTCAGTTTTTATGCAAGTACTTGTCATAAAACAGGGCACATATGCAAAATAGCCGAAGGCTAATAATGTTTTTACCCTGTATAAATATGTTTGAATAAATAAATAAATAAATAGAAAAGGCATGTGAAACGTATTTTTTATTTGGGCCATAATAACCTCTTGCCCACTCTCCCCAGAGCGACCTGGCAAAAAAAATGAGTGCGGTTTTGGGAAGAGCCTAGTTACTGGTAGCGCAAGGACTTCCTGCTACCATATCTTTGCTTATTTCGCTGCTTTTGCTACAGCAAATCATCACAAAATCGATTCTAATTTGTAGCAAAATGATATATCTGTAATATGTACCACCGAGGCTGCTGCAAAGAGCCACAAATTTAAAAAAAGGAACTATGCGCGAATGAATTTGTGTGGTGAAACCTTAACGTTCGATAATTTCACATTGAAACACATTTGCGATGCTACCCCAGCATTAATCCACTGCGACTTATCGCAAACTGTATAAATGGGCTAAATATGTAACGTGTAACGTTCTGGTCTTTAACAGCTACCTGCACATTTGATTATTGTCAGTTGACGTGTTATGGAAAACATTTCAACTTCGCCTACCTATGTTATGGGTCTACAGTCATTATAAATAGTTTACTATTTCAGTGCGGGGATCGACTTTAAACAATGAGCTCTGTATGAGCTCAACAAATATGACAAATAGATGACTATTTAATTTCAATATTTAATTTATTTGCAACGGAATGAAACATTTTCAAAATTCCATAAAAATGAAAAAAAAGATAAAATCTGTCTGTATATTTTATCACATAAAAAGTATTTCTGAACCAGGTGTTACGGCAGTTCAGTTGAATACAGCCAAACACGAATTCCAACCTCTCAAGCATGACGCCTGGTCATCCAGTTTTGCGTCATCTTCAGGTATAATGACATAATTATTAGTTTTAACTGTAGAGGTAGACAAAAATATATGTAGGGCTGCCAACCTCTATAAAAAAAAACCCATTATTTTTTCTTCTTCTTCTTATTTTTCCTTCCAGCAAACATAACTATACTGGTTTAATGTTGGTTTAATGTTGGTTTAATGTTGGACCAGATATCCGTAAAATGGTCCAACCAGGATGTGAACATAGGCCTATAAAATTATACCTACGTACAAATTCTAACATAAAGAATGATAAAATAAAGTCAATTATCATCGTGCAGCGAGTGCTAGGAAAATCTTACTCAATTTTATTATTTTTAATGATATGATAAAATAAAATTTTCGTATGAGCTGAATAAACAGATGAATATTTAATATCATTATTAAATGCATTTTTCACAGAAGAGAAACACGCCGGTTATTATTTCTTGCAGATTCAAATACATGAACTATTTCTAATGTGATATACTTTTACTAATAAATATTACCGCCGCCTTCAAATTGTATAGATGACATTCTACACAGATGAAATCTCGTGCCCGCGACCATATAATAGCTTTAACTGGCAAAACAACCTGATCAAGTTGTTCTTGGGGGCATGACGTCGACCGTACCCCTTAGAAATTTTGGATGCCATATTAAAATAGAACCCACTTCTGTTTACTTCGTACGACTCCTCCGGCCCCCCCCTGGCTACGGGCCTGGACACCATATATGACAATTTTCGGCAACATGCATGACATGCACAACGCGAGGTATGTGATGTATATTGAGGGTGTCAAGTGCGTGGAGGTGAAAAACATACTAGCTGGATTCATCATCGTATTCATGAGCTACTACGTATTCTGGCTTGAATATCCCGAGGACTTAAGGTGTACCTTGATGCATATCCAAACCATCATATATGGAAGAAGTAATGATACAGTGATCCAATACCATTTAGGCTCTTGAGATTGATTGCTTCTAAATAAGAAAAGTAAAGTTAATATTAGGGTTTTTTCGTAAATGGTTGCCTGCAACAAGGTGCCATGGACGCTCTCTTTTCACATGTTACATTTGTTGGTAACAACAAGGTGACCCGTACCTTACACGTTGTTTGCGACAGTTCGTTTATATTACGGATTAGGTTATGATCATGTTGTTGCTTGTGTACTTTGTACATATGACAACTCAATTTGTTATGCTGTTGTTTGCAATGGTATTGCAATTACCACTGCTTTTTTTTATAACAGTGCGACAAGTACAGCTGTCACATTGTTTCAAGTATACGCATCAAAATGAAATTTAATGTGAGCATGTGTTCATCATTAATAACCTAACTTTACAGTTAAATTTGGGAATTAGTTTTCTCAATAAATAAGCCACAATTTATAATTTATTATAATGTGTACCTATGTGAAATCTTAGTAACTTATTTAACCATGTTAACGAGCATGTGTATATATTTTCAACAATGCGATAGATCAAAGTGAACATTGTGTGGGTGAATATATGCTTCAAATGGTTTTGCACATTCCCACCAAAAAATCTTCAAGTGTACTTTAGTGATGTGTATGTGGTAAAAAATTCAGTAAGTTTGTGAGAAGAAACGTTACATGTATACTTAACCTAATGAAGTTGAACATTATGTTGTAAATATTTCAATGAACAATATTTAGACTTACAAAATATTTTTGCATAGCTGAATTATATTCTTGTTGTTGGACTGCACTGCGCCAACGGGTGTTTCCATTGCCCACAGAAAAAAAGTCGGATAGCACTTTTTCAAAGCCATATACACTATGAAAACTTTGCTCAGGCAGGACTATATGTGTGTTGATGAATGTAAACTTATTATGCTCTGATAGTCAGCTATCTAGTTGTAAACTCAATATATCGAGTTGACAACTCAATAATATCGAGTTGGAAAAACAATGTATCGAGTTGTCAACTCAATATATCGAGTTGTCAACTCAGTATATCGAGTTGATCACTTGTTAATGTGTTAATAGTTTGAATATGTTAGTTTTAATAAATATATGGTATTTCGATTTATTTGGCTATTTTTGATTATAATGTTATTGCATGCAGGATTTAAGAGAGCCAATCAATTACCGATGAATATTTTTGTTTAACTGTTTAATATAGGAAAAAAGTGAATTCTAAAAATTCACGTTAGTTTGTATATTTGATCATGTACGTCGATTAGCCAAGTACGACTTGGACTTAATTGCGAGAGGAGGACACACGTATGCCGTACATCCTGATAGCAGAGTACGTAGGCCCTACACGAACCTGGACCGATTCTTTAGACGACGTCCAGATTCGGTGACACGTGCTGATATCACGTTGTATGACATTCCGAATGGGAAAAATCGCCATTAGCCCTAAGCCTTATAATCATAAATTTGAAAGTATTTTTCAACAGCTAGATATGGAGAGTTGATTGACTTAGAACATTGACACAAAACACTCATTGCGGTGGTTTAATATACTACTTAGTAGATGTTCCAGACCTAGTCTGTAGTGACTCAAACTAGATAGAATTTAGAGTAGCAGGCATTTGTGTTTCAAAACACATTTTACGGCGATTAAAACTCCACTTAGTGTTTCTAAACTTGATCATTAGTGGTTGAAAGCGGATATATAGATACCGAGTGACCGAATGGTCTTTCAGAACACACATTACAGTTATCATACTGTTTTCCAAACCTGTTTAACCGTGGATTAATGATCAAGATAGAGATTGGATTATCCGAATAGGGTGTTTCAGAACACCCATTGCAGTTAATCAAAACTCTACTTATAGTGTTTTTCAAATTTGATCAGCCGTGGCTTAGACAACCACCCTGAGGTTTCCAAACCTGGTCAAACGTGGATTGAAAGACCCAGATAGGGATTCGATTATTCGAATACGGTGTTTCAAAACAATAATTGCAGTTAATCAAAACTCTACTTATATTTTTTTCAAACTTGATCAGCCGTGGCTCAAACAACCACACTGTGGATTCAAAACGTGGTCAACCATGGATTGAAAGATCAAGATAGGGATTGGATTATCCGAATACGGTGTTTCAAAACACCAATTGCAGTTAATCAAAACTCTACTTATAGTTTTTTCAAACTTGATCAGCCGTGGCTCAAACAACCACACTGAGGATTCAAAACCTGGTCAACCGTGGATTGGAAGATCAAGATAGGGATTTGATTATCCGAATACAGTGTTTCAAAACACCAATTGCAGTTGATCAAAACTCTACTTATAGTTTTTTCAAACTTGATCAGCCGTGGCTCAAACAACCACACTGAAGATTTCAAAACACTCGTTGTGTTTCAAAACGCGACAAAATTGTTTCCAAACACCAAAATCGGTTGCAGCTGTGTTGCAACAAGAAGTGGTGTTTCAAAACACTCTTTTTTTACAGTGTATGCTAAGTATACGATTTGGTACGACCCATTTTCAAATGGCTATTTCTATTAAATAAAATGTATATAAAAAGCTTTAAATGCCGGCATTATGCTGTAATATGGTCTTTGTTTTCGTTTCGTTGTTTATCTGTCTGCTAAAGGCGCCAAGCACGTGGTAAAGGGATCCCAAAGTTACTATGACCGAATTAGGGCTATGAAATAGGGCACACTACGTTAAAAGGGTAATTTGTGATTACTTTTTCTCTCCATAATTTTATTTTTGTTATGGAGTGACAGAAAATACGCGTTATTCATAAAAACAATCATGAAATAGTTTTGTACCGTAATACATTTATTGCTCTGCCATATTGGATAAGTAGGCCTATCATGGTGAGACAATAACATGCCACTATATTAAAGCAGCTGGGTCGTGCGTCGCTGAACCATAATATTTACATTGCGGTGGACCCCACTCCTGCATGCGTGCCATTGTGCGCCCACAATGTTAGGCAGCGGATCATGACGACCCACCCACTTAACCTTGTGCACTGGGTTGAATCTGGTCGTGGTTTGACTGAGTTGGCTGCGCGTCTGTCACAAATCACAGAGTGGGGGGTCTAACCACTAAATAATCACGCCACATATTTTACCGTAAATAGTCTTAAATTTGCTGTAGTCTATCGATATGGTCCAATGAATCATAGGCCTAATATTCACATTGCAGCCCATAATGCTGCGCATGCGTTCCCTTTATTATGTGCCTATAATGTTTAGGGCCTACTCAGCAAATTATCTAGCTCCAACCCTGACGGAAATTGAAGGTTTTACTGTTTGAATTGTGACTGTTCACTGTCAGGGGTTCACGCCTGGCGCACATCACATCTAGGTCAGTCTATCAGCGATGCTGGCCCAACACTGGGTCAACGTTTCGTATTTGATGTATCCATCAACAGGAGACGTTAGTCCAATGTTGGTTTGAAGTTGACCCACAGTCTGAGAAGCTGGCGCGTCAACAAACCAATATTGGGTAAACGTATGACTATTGTGTTTTCTGTACAATATCGCGTGACCTTACACTGCCCAATCACGGCGCATGCAAGTGATAGCCATTCACCAGGTGCTTCTGTACCCAGATAATGACAACATTTAATATTCTTTGCGTACACACTCGCATGACTTCAGACTGGCCAATCACTGCGCACGTATGTGATGGTATCACGGCATTGATTGGTCTGCGTCAACCACAGCAGTGCTACTTTAAATAATAAACACAGAGAGCAGCTGTCGCTCAGCTGTCGCTGGAGGCCTTTACTAAGTCTCAGGTGAGTTATGTTCATCTTCCTAATTAACAGTTCTAACCTCAGTCTATTTATTTATCATGGTTATAGTCTGTATGTAGGAATCCTCAGCAGGATTATGATGTCATAGTGTGTTATATTAAGGTCTATATAGTGACGAATACAGCGGCACAACCTGTGCAGTGTAGCTGTGCAATAAAAGATAGATAGAGCCGATAGAGCGTGTACACACCCATACAATAACCCACCCAGCTATTGATTTTTTAGCTGAGCGTTGATTAGCTGCGAGCCTGTACCAAATATAGAACACGGCTCAGCAACAGCTGCATGGACCACTGAGCACTGCTACTGGGCCTTTGTTTGTAAAATATATACACACTTTTGGTCTAACTGCCAGCTTATTTATGCCTGTGCATATCCATCGCATGGTGTTGCAAATTTAGTAGTGTATTTCGTAGGCCTACTATAGTCAAACTTCATTTCTTCGTGATTGCTAGCCTTGCCTATGTGATAGCGCTAATCGGCCTTGGGCGAGTCGCCTGATCCACGGCTACCTATGTGACAATGTCGTAAACCACTCAGTAAACCACTCAGTTGAGCTCTTAACCCTTTAACCGCCGGTGTCGCATATATTCGGGTTTTCATTTTTTATTAGCACATTAAGTACCACCTTTTAAACATGTGACAAATATAAAATGTGACATCAATCAACAATATTTCATAATTGGCCTCCGTTTTGCCAAACCTGAATAATGTTCACTCACTTGAAGCTGTGGATCGCGTCAGCGAGACACAACTTCAAGTGGGTGACAATTCAAATTGAATAATTTGGCGGTTAAAGGGTTAAAAGGTAGGCCGATTTGCATAATAATATAAGTGATAGGATTTATTTCGAGTGTGGTTATATCGGCTGGTAACACCCATAGTAGCCTATAATCATTACAATCCGGTATTCAACCATTTACAAATGTTATAGCTGCAATAAGAAAATTGCCACAACAATTTAAAATGTAAATATGCTAATTAAGATGACGGCGATTTTTTTAAATTGTTTTTTTAGGGTGACATATTTTATCGAAAGTCGTGTCTGAGTTATTTGTCACAAATAGGGCATGATATAAATATAGTCTATGTAACATTTTTAGGCCTATTTCGAAAATATCCATGACAATTAGGCTACACTTAAAGAAACAATGTTAAAATATAGTAATAGGCTGTCACAGTTGTTGTCAATTTTACTGGCAGAACTGATGCCTTAAGCAAAATAATTGTGTCATTTTACTGCCAACCACAATAGGCCCATTCGAGTGGCTGTTTTCGTTGTCGACGTTTTTTCGTCAAAAAGGTCAGAGGTCAAAGGTCATTCAACAAAAATTTGACGGTGAATTTTTCCGTCTCGTTTCGTCGACGACGGAAAAAAATCAAACAGCCAATCGAGTAGGATATAACAAAACGTAAAAAACGTCGACGACGAAAACAGCCACTCGAATTGGCCTAATGACTTTGTTTTCATGACATTTTAGTCAGCTGCAAATTTCATAGTGGCAATTATTGTTTCCAATATTGACAGCCCTCCCAGACTTGTTCTCCTGCCGCCATGTTGCCAGTACACTAACACAAGGCTTGACTGAATGCTGCATAGCTAGGGAGGTGGTCGCATTATGCAGTCATGGCTGGGGAGGCATGGCCAGGGGGAGGTGTACAATGCTCTGAATACACAAGAGGGGAGCGGGTCGCACCATACAGTCATGGCCAGGGAAGGTGTACAATGTGATGAATACACAAGAGGGGAGGGGGTGACACCATGCAGTCATGGCCGGAACGAGGTGTACAATGCGCTGAATACACAAGAGGGGAGGGGGTCGCACCATGTAGCACAAGCAGTCATGACCGGGGCAGATGTACAAGGCGCTGCATACGTCGCACCATACAGTCATGGCCAGGGAAGGTGTACAATCATGGCCAGGGAAGGTGTACAATGTGCTGAATACACAAGAGGGGAGGGGGTCACACCATGCAGTCATGGAACGAGGTGTACAATGCGCTGAATACACAAGAGGGGAGGGGGTCGCACCATGTAGCACAAGCAGTCATGACCGGGGCAGCTGTACAAGGCGCTGCATACATAAGCGGGGAGGGAATCGCACCATGTAGCACAATGAGTCATGGCCGGGGCGAGCTGTACAAGGTGTTGAATACACAAGAGGGGAGATGGTCACACCATGCAGCACAAGCAGTCATGGCCTGGGTGAGGTGTACACGGTGCTGAATACACAAGAGGGGAGGTGCTCAAACCATGCAGCACAAGCAGTCATGGCCGGGAGAGCTGTACAAGGTGCTGAATACACAAGAGGGGGGGGGGGCGTCGCACCATGCAGCTCATGCACTCATGGCCGGGGAGCTAGTAGTAGTAGTAAATCATTGCTTCACGTCACTTTTCGGCACAAATGGTCTTTTAAGTGACATTGTATTTCGATAAAAACGTTGTAGTCAAATGATGAGATGAATGATGTACAGATGATGATGTGAGGGTAGGGGTGATAGGGCATGGTGTGTTAAATATTGAGAGCGTTTTCGTTTGCTCGCCTGATAATGGGTTCTGGGCATGTCTAGGGGATCTACCCCCAGACATGCCCAGACAGCCGGAGACCTGGGTTTCGCTGTGAAATTTACTACTGCCGGGGGAGCTGTTCATGGCGCTGAATACACAAGAGGGGAGGGGGACGCACCATGCAGCACATGCAGTCATGGCCGAGGGAGGTGTCCAAGGTGCTGAATACACAAGTGACAAGAGAGGAGGGGGTCGCACTATGCACATGATCCACAGGACACTGGTTGAAGCTAGTGTTACGATTCTTATTACTGTTTAATGGGTATTTTATCTCCTACATCCTTCAATGCACGTGCACCAGGACCCTGAGCAAATCACTCTTCCTGTCACCCAAAATATACCCTCATGCAGTATTTCTGGAATACACCTATAATAGAACGTCCTGTGAATTATTTTTGTGTTAATTCTGGGTCTGCGATGCCAGTGTAACACTCCAGATTATACTCCCCTTGAAACTATTCCCGGGTAGATTCTGGGATCTCCCAGAATCTACCACGGGGTAGATTCTAGATTATACTCCGGGGGAGATCCTGGGAGCCCCCAGAATCTATCCCTCCCTCCTAGAATATACTCCCCTTTTCAACAAATTTATATGTGCGCCCTCCCAGACTCTACCCCTTCCTCCCGGAATAACCCCCCCCCCCTTTCGACAACTATATGTAATACTCCCAGAATCTACCCGTCCCTCACAGAATATACCCCCTCCAGGTCCTTTTCAACGACTATATGTTACACCCAGAATATACCCCCCCTTTTTATCAAATTTATATGTGCGACCCTCTCAGAATCTACCCCTCTGTCCCAGCATCTACTCCTTCCTCCCAGAATACACCCCACCCCTTTTCAACAACTTGTGGGCATATAGGTGTTGAAAATGGGGGTATATTCTGGGAGGGAGGAGTAGGTTCTGAGAGTGTCGCAAATGTAAATTTGTTGAAAATAGGGGTATATTCTGGTAGAGAAGGGTCGATTCTTGGAGCCGAAGCACTTCACATAAACACAATAAAGAGGGGTAGATCCTGGGAGGGATGGGTAGATTCTGGGAGCTGCCGTAATCCACCCCGGGGTATAGTTCAGGATCTACCCCGGGTAGATTCTGGGGCGCCCACAATCTTACCTGGGGCGCCCACAATCTACCTAGGTATAATCTGGGAGGGGGTATTTGACGTCACACATACGCGTCAATTGTATCCCTACACCCTCGCATGAGGCCTATGTAGGCCTACTCTATCCCCTCTCCCCATGACGTGGATTTTTCCGAAATATCGTGATGATATTTGTTTGATAACAAAAAAGCTCAAGATCACCCATCTTCGAATTTGACTTACTGTTTTATCAGTTCTATTAATTGTATGGATACGAAAGTGATACAATGAATGAATATTGCTTTACGTCGCTTTCTGCACAATCATGGCAATATCGCGACAGAAGGAAGCCCGAAGCCGGGACTATGCCCTACTCTTATTTCGAATGACTTCAAGGGTTCTTTATAGTGCACAGTACCATAGGCAGCACTGTACACTCCATGCCTTTGAACAGTTTGGAGCACTGTATATGAAAGTGATACAAGTTGTACGAACCAAGATTTATCAGCTTCTGTGACCTTGACAAATAACGTCTACCATCATTGTACTTGACAATGAGTTTCATCATGGATCAATGGTATTAATATGGAAGCTGTGTAGTTGTGAACGTTAAGTGATGAAAAACTTTTCCCTTTATTAGCATGTGACCATGAAAAATAAATCAAGGTCACCCATCGTTAAGCTTGACATATGGATCACCGGTATTATTATGGAAATAATAGAAAGGTGTAGGTGTAGGGGTATCGTGATGACAACCTTTTTTCTTTTATTAGCCTGGGACTTTAACAAATAAATCACCCATCCTTTAACTTGACCTTGAGTCTTAGCATGTAGTTCACTGGTATTAATATGGAGGTGATGCAAATTGTAGGTGCGGATATATCATGATAACTTTTTCCTTTATTGAAGAATAGGTCATGGTCACCCATCTTTGAACTTGATATTGAGTTTCATTATATCGATCACTGGTATTAATATGGTTTTTTGAAGTATGGAGAATATTTTAGCTCAATTTTATTTCGTAACATACCATTTGAACTGGTTTTGTAGTCAGTGAGTCCACCTAGACAACTCCTAGACAATTAAAAAAATATTTAACACTTTTAATTCAAGAGTCTATTTTATCGAACACCAGGGTCACCCTTGTGATCCTGTGATAAAACATGTTATTGTTGGATCAATTGAATGAGAACAATCGTCATGTTTATGTAACGCTTTTTCGTCGGTTAATTTGTCTTTAGTTATTCAAGATGACATCAATGATGGCCGCCGCTGTGTAGTCATATTTGAAAAATAGTGGAAATCGGTAAATTCTAGTCCAATTGTCTTTTGTAATACACCATTTTAACTAGTACAGATGTCAGTTAATCTATTCAGAACACATGCAGACAATTTCTATCAAAATATTCAACACTTTTTTAGCCCAAGAAGGTAATTGAGGAGCCCTTACAGAAACGGGCTGCTTAAAGCTGCATAACCGTTCTCCTTATTCCATTCGAAATATTAATTAATAGAGAATGGTGTTTTTATTTTTTATTTTACTCATCCGGTTGCCGAGTTATTAGTGATTTGAGTTTAATAATTTTCAAACAATGTTGCCCCACCAAAACAAACCCGATCACAGCATAATACGACACACTGTCTGTATAATCAGGACATTAATAGTACCAAGTGTCAGATAACGAGCATCATTAAAAAGAATGGAACACGCTCAAACTTATTCTTATCTTTGAAGTAATGATAGATAAATTTAACAGTACTTAGTTTATTTTGTCATGTAATTTATGCATATCTATGAGTTCTCACTTTGTGTGATATGGGTGAGACATGCATATATTGTCATGTTTAATTTTGGAGCTGGTGCAGAGAATGTCACTCAAGATTAACTATTGGGAGCAAACAATTTCAAAATGGCCGTTTAGCAGTCATTTTGAATTTGAGTAATTTTGTGCTATTTAACTCCCAAAACAATGTAATGCATTATAGCTGGACGATGAGTATAAGACAATAAGGATAACCCATGACAAATTTCCCAGAAATAAAATCCAAAATGACCGAATAGAGGCCATTTTTAATTACTTCTTCTGTTACATGATAGCTAATCTATCTACTTCTGCTTCCTCTTACTTCATATTGCCATCAGAAACCACTGGGGAATGTTTTGGTGAAATTTTGATCTCCATATCATCTAGCCTTTAACTGCTATGGCCACTAGAAAAGTAGTGCACGTTTCATGAAAAAGTTTCCATCAGATCGTCTTTTAATTTGGCAAATATGCTTTAAAAAATAAAAAACTAAGCAAAATAGCTGGATTATAAATATAAAACAATATGTGAAACTCCATTATGATCCTGATGTGAGATTATTGTGAGCTCGGATTCTGATGCCAACTCACACAGAGATCACTGTGAAGTTACTCAGTTCATGTAGTGAAACTCACATTGTCATTCTATTGTGACTTCACTGCAGGCTCAACCTGTGACAAACTTCAGAGATAATTGTGAAGAAATAATGCGCCTCACTGTGAGTTGGGATTCTAGAAAGAATGATCAATGTGATCTCAGTTTTAGATGATAATCACATGGTAAAATACTTGTGAGATCACTGTGCCAAACCAATCAAATAAATAATTATTTATTTGTGAAATGACCAATTTTTATAAATGTTGTGAATAATGAAAATATTTTTCTCCTATCTTTTCCAGCATACACCACACCGGATAATGGCATCAGGAACAAGTGCTGACTCTTCAATAGAAAAGGCTTCTAAGAAATACAGACTAATTACTTTAAATGTGAATGGTGTGGTGCAGACTATCCGTGTTCCTCTAGACGATGATACACAAGACAATAGTACCTCGCCAGTCCTGTCATCTAAACAGCCTACTGCATCAACAGGAATAAAGAGAGGATTGACAGCAAGTGATATACTTTTTTCAAAAAAGAGAAAACTTGAAGCTGTGAACAAAAACGAAACTCAAGTCACTGCCAATTGTGGTGAAGCAAGGCCCACATCTCTCAGTAATAACCGTGTATCGATACAGCAGGCCTGTAGTGGTGTCAATCTTCCACATGCTGTTCCTGTTTCATTGACTAGTCAATTGACCGATACAAGAAATGTTAACACTGCTACAAATCTTCACAATACAGGCAGCCAAAGTGTCACACGAAGTCCTTCAATAATATCTTCGCAATTGTCGAGTGGAGTGCCTGCACCTCCCCATAACATGGCACAATATGCACAATTTCGGCTTCCAAACAATAGACAAGTGACAATTCAACCAGCTGTGAATCAAGGTGTGGCTTCACATCCCTCTATTAGTGGGGCAGTGAACTCTAATGTTAGTACCAGTAAATATTTTCAGACAACAAGGGTAGATGTAGCCCCGGGCACACAACCTCTGACATTATTCCCTCCACAGACTGTGCAAATCCCCCATCTTCAGCCACCAACTATTATAGAACCCAATGGAAATACCACATCCACTAAACAACACATCACAGAGTCACAACAACCAACTATCATAGTACCAGATAATGCCACTTCACAACCACTCACACCGTCACAGCCACCAACTATCATAGCACCTGATGGAAATACCACATCCAACACACAACCCCTCACACTGTCACTACAACCAACTATCATAGTACCCGAAGATAATATCACACCAACTGCACAACCCCTCGCGCTGTCACAACAACCAGCCATCATAGTACCAGACGATAAACCCACTGCACAACCCCTCACACCGTCACTGCCACCAACTATCATAGCACCTTATGGAAATACCACATCCAACACACAGCCCCTTACACAGCAACCAACTATCATAGCACTCGATGGAAATACCACACCCACTGCACAACCACTCACACTGTCACAACAACCAACTATCATAGCACCCGATAGAAATACCACATCAAATACACAACCACTCACACTGTCACAGCAACCAACCATCATAGCACCTTATGGAAATACAATATCTACTACACAACCACTCACACTGCCACAACAACCAACTAGCATAGCACCCGATAGAAATACCACACCCACTGCACAACCCCTCACACTGTCACAACAACCAACTATCATAGCACCTTATGGCAATACCATACCTACTGCACAAACCATCACAATGGCACAACCACAAACTATCATAGCCCATTATGGAAATACCATACCTACTACACAAACCATCACATTATCACAACCACCCAATGCCACAGTATGGCCAACTGGACTTTTACAACATAACAATTTCTTATCCAATATAGCTGGTATCACTTGTGCTTCTATGAATGCTACTTTAGCAATACCACCTCAACAAATGATGACTATGACGAACCAGACAACTCTTGTACCGACATCAACCCCCAATACATTACTTCAACAACCAAGTATACTACCAACATCAACAACTGTTCCACAACAAATGATGATGCTGACATCTACAGATTCAAATTTGTCCACACAGATGTTTGTGCTTCCCACGACTCAATCTACAGCTGGTGTCGCTTCCCCTGCACCTGTTGTTCCCCCTAACACAGTGAATCTCCCTGGCATGATAACAACATCTTCTGTGGGGTTATCTACAGGTCTAACTGCTCAGCCTACAGTTCCGGTTGTGACCAAGATATCACATGAAGCATCCGCTGTCAGTCTTCCATCCCAGCAATCTCAAAATAACACTTTACCTGTGGTAAGACAGACCAAACCTGTCAACAGTGTTGCTCCAATTAGAAATGTGAATAGTGTCGCTCGTGTAACTAAATATCCCACTCTAGCTACACCTACTGCCAGTGCTACAACACAATCTACTATCATCCTTGCCAAACAGTCTACTCATCCCATTGTGAAATCAAACACTGATCCCGCTACAATTGCCACACAAATGAGTGGTTTGGTGAAAGCAGTAAAAAACAACAACAGGTTTGATGAGGCCAGATTATTAGATTCTCTTTCCAATTCAATTGTTAAGAAATCTAAACAAAAATGTGATCCTAGATATGTTAAAATATTACCAATGACAGATAATAATAAAAAATATGCAGCCAAAGGCAATGCTCATGATGTCAAAAATGTTGATGAACATAACGAAAGAACTAGTAAAGATGATTTTAATAAAAGTGCAAATAACGAAGCAGTAGTTCAATACACCCGATCAACAGATAGTGTTCGTGTGGTAAGAAATTCGGCTGATGATGAAATTCCCAAGATCGAAGGAAAAGAAATGTCATGGTCAACGCAAAGTTCTAATAACAATCCATTTGGTGTTGACAAATCTGACAGAAAGAAACACAGAAATAAGAGAAAATCGAAAAAGAAATATGTTGATGAAACAGATATTAAGCCATGTTCTGTTGTGTTGAATCACATTAATATGTATGGCAAAAAATCTATAAAAATGTGGGATATTTTACCACAGCTCTATCCGGAAATATTTGATGCTGATGACAATTAAATTGTAAAATATTGTGTAATGTTTTAACACTTATCGATATCATTATTTCTTATCATGGTTTTATAAGTTCAGATGAATATATTTTTATTACTATTTGTTTGTTTGACCCCCATGGGTTAATATTTTAGTGGAATTATAACAATTTATCAAATTTGTTTTATTTTTATTTTACATAACCACATTTAACTAAAATACCCAATAGGCATACTACTCATCTATGTAATGTAGTAAGATATTTCAATGTTAATTTATGAGAATAAAAATCAAGAAATGATTGTATAAAACAAAACATTTTTTCATGTGTAGTTCAGATTATTTATTATTATGATCAGGCACTTTACACTCGGCCAATCACTGACCGCTGTCAAACAGACACTTAACACTCAGCCAATCACTGCTGACACACTGGCACTTAACACTCGGCCAATCGCCGCTGTCACACAGGCACTTTACACTCAACTAATCACCGCTGTCACATGGGCACTTTACACTCGGCCAATCCCCACTGTCACACAGACACTTTACACTTGGCGAGTCAATGCTGTCACACAGGCACCTTAAACTCAGGGGTACTGGGATGATTGCTAGTAGCAGTACTTTTCGCCCCCATCTAGGGAGGGTCATTAGGGATCTGTTCCGTCTGTTGAATGCTGTGTAAGGCACTGTACGGAAGCACTAGTCTACAGCAATCATTCAAGGGCAGCTTCAGCCTCCTCGTATCTGGCTGTACCCTGGCTCCTCCACTCAACAGGGAAGCCAATGCAGTATCAGTGCTGGCGCTGGTGTGGGCCGGGGTAGCCCTAAATAACCGGCAATAGCGTGTTTGACATTAGGTCTCTCACGTGGGATGAATGGAGTTACCCAGAATGAGTAACAGCTTTCACACAGACACTTTACACTCAGGGGTACTGGGATGATTGCTAGTAGCAGTACTTTTCGCCCCCATCTAGGGAGGGTCATTAGGGATCTGTTCCGTCTGTTGAATGCTGTGTAAGGCACTGTACGGAAGCACTAGTCTACAGCAATCATTCAGGGGCAGCTTCAGCCTCCTCGTATCTGGCTGTACCCTGGCTCCTCCACTCAACAGGGAAGCCAATGCAGTATCAGTGCTGGCGCTGGTGTGGGCCGGGGTAGCCCTAAATAACCGGCAATAGCGTGTTTGACATTAGGTCTCTCACGTGGGATGAATGGAGTTACCCAGAATGAGTAACAGCTTTCACACAGACACTTTACACTCAGGGGTACTGGGATGATTGCTAGTAGCAGTACTTTTCGCCCCCATCTAGGGAGGGTCATTAGGGATCTGTTCCGTCTGTTGAATGCTGTGTAAGGCACTGTACGGAAGCACTAGTCTACAGCAATCATTCAAGGGCAGCTTCAGCCTCCTCGTATCTGGCTGTACCCTGGCTCCTCCACTCAACAGCGGAGCCAATGCAGTATCAGTGCTGGCGCTGGTGTAGGCCGGGGTAGCCCTAAATAACCGGCAATAGCGTGTTTGACATTAGGTCTCTCACGTGGGATGAATGGAGTTACCCAGAATGAGTTATCCTTCTTATTGTTACTCTGGGGACTATCCTACCCGAGAATAGTCGAGCTGCGCGAAATGCCACTGAGTTTCAGCATTGAATTGCACAGCGAAACCCAAGTCTCCGGCCGTCTGGGCATGTTTGGGGGTAGATCCCCTAGACATGCCCAGAACCCCTTATCGGGCAAGCGAAATAAAAGATCTCAATTACCCACCATGCCCTATCACCCCCACCCTCGCATCATCATCTGTACATCATTCATCTCATCAATAGACTACAACGGTTTTATCGTATTACAATGCCACTTAAAAGACCATTTGTGGTCACTCAGCCAATCACCGCTGTCAAACAGGCACTTTACACTCAGCCAATCACCGCTGTCACGTGGGCAATTTACACTCAGCCAATCACCGCTGTCAAACAGGCACTTTACACTCGACCAATCACCGCTGTCACATGGGCAATTTACACTCAGCCAATCACCGCTGTCAAACAGGCACTTTACACTCAGCCAATCACCGCTGTCACATGGGCAATTTACACTCGGCCAATCACCGCTGTCAAACAGGCACTTTACACTCGACCAATCACCGCTGTCACATGGGCAATTTACACTCGGCCAATCACCGTTGTCAAAGAGGCACTTTACACTCAGCCAATCACCGCTGTCTAACAGACACTTTGCACTCTGTCAATCACCGCTGTCACACAGGCACTTTACACTCATCCTTGTCATTCTTGTATAAATATCTCCCTAGTCAATTTTAAATTTGTTTAGCAAACGGCTAAAATTTCATAGATTTTAGCTGCACAATAATTAACAAAATGTATCTTACATTTCACAGTCACCTCTATCACGCGGGCACTTTACATTTTTTGCTCAAGGCAGAGTGTGAAATACATAAATTAATACACATCTTTTTGTTTAAAAGCAGCATTGTATATGAAGAATAGTGGGGATCTTCAAATAGGGATCCTCAAGAAGCATAGTTTTTGATAAATAGTGAAACGGTGCTTGATGTCAAGGGGTTAACCTGTATTATAATAGCAGAGCTGCTCATTCTACGGTGCGTGATGTCAAATGGTTAATCCGATCACTGCTGTCACACTGGCACTTAACACTCGACTAATCACCGCTGTCACATGGGCACTTTACACTCGGCCAATCCCCACTGTCACACAGACACTTTACACTTGGCGAGTCAATGCTGTCACACAGACACCTTAAACTCAGACAATCACAGCTTTCACACAGACACTTTACACTCAGGGATACTGGGATGATTGCTAGTAGTAGTACTTTACGCCCCCATCCAGGGAGGGTCATCAGGGATCTGTTCCGTCTGTTGAATGCTGTGTAAGGCACTGTACGGAAGCACTAGTCTACAGCAATCATCAAAGGGCAGCTTCAGCCTCCTCGTATCTGGCTGTACCCTGGCTCCTCCACTCAACAGCGGAGCCAATGCAGTATCAGTGCTGGCGCTGGTGTAGGCCGGGGTAGCCCTAAATAACTGGCAATAGCGTGTTTGACATTAGGTCTCTCACGTGGTATGAATGGACTTACCCAGAATGAGTTATCCTTCTTATTCTTACTCTGGGGACTATCCTACCTGAGAATAGCGGAGCTGCGCGAAATGCCACTGAGTTTCAGCATTGAATTGCACAGAGAAACCCAATACTCCGGCCGTCTGGGCATGTCTGGAGGTAGATCCCCTAGACATGCCCAGAACCCCTTATAGGGCAAGCGGAAGAAAAGATCTCAATAACCAACCATGCCCTATCACCCCCACCCTCGCATCATCATCTGTACATCATTCATCTCATCAATAGACTACAACGGTTTTATTGTATTACAATGCCCCTTAAAAGACCATTTGTGGTCACTCAGCCAATCACCGCTGTCAAACAGGCACTTTACACCCAGCCAATCACCGCTGTCATATGGGCAATTTACACTCAGCCAATCACCACTGTCAAACAGACACTTTACACTCGACCAATCACCGCTGTCACATGGGCAATTTACACTCAGCCAATCACCGCTGTCAAACAGGCACTTTACACTCAGCTCATTCTATGGTGCGCGATGTCAAAGGGGTAATCTGTATTATAATAGCAGAGCCGCTCATTCTACGGTACGTGATGTCAAAGGGTTAACCTGTATTATAATAGAGAGCCATGCATTCTACAGTATTTGATGTCAAAGGGTTAACCTGTATTATAATAGCAGAGCCGTTCATTCTACGGTGCGAGATGTCAAAGGGTTAACCTGTATTATAATAGAGAGCCACTCATTCTACGGTGCGTGATGTCAAAGGGTGAACCTGTATTATAATAGAGAGCCATGCATTCTACGGTACTTGATGTCAAAGGGTTAACCTGTATTATAATAGCAGAGCCGTTCATTCTACGGTGCGTGATGTCAAATGGTTAACCTGTATTATAATAGAGAGCCATGCATTCTACGGTACTTGATGTCAAAGGGTTAACCTGTATTATAATAGCAGAGCCATGCATTCTACGGTGCGTGATGTCAAAGGGTTAACCTGTATTATAATAGCAGAGCAGCTCATTCTACAGCGCGTGATGTCAAAGGGTTAACCTGTATTATGATAGAGAGCAGCTCATTGTACGGTGTGTGATGTCAAAGGGTTAACCTGTATTATAATAGCAGAGCCGATCATTCTACGGTGCGAGATGTCAAAGGGTTAACCTGTATTATAATAGCAGAGCGGCTCATCCTACGGTGCGTGATGTCAAAGGGTTAATCTGTATTATAATAGCAGAGCAGCTCATTCTACGGCGCGTGATGTCAAAGGGTTAACCTGTATTATAATAGAGAGCAGCTCATTCTACGGTGCGTGATGTCAAAGGGTTAACCTGTTTTATAATAGCAGAGCCGCCCATTCTACGGTGCGTGATGTCAAAGAGTTAACCTGTATTATAATAGCAGAGTCGCTCATTCTACGGTGCGTGATGTCAAAGGGTGAACCTGTATTATAATAGCAGAGCCGCTCATTCTACGGTGCGTGATGTCAAAGGGTAAAGCTGTATTATAATAGCAGAGCCGCTCATTCTATGGTGCGTGATGTCAAAGGGTTAACCTGTATTATAATAGCAGAGCAGCTCATTCTACGGTGCGTGATGTCAAAGGGTTAACCTGTATTATAATAGAGAGCCGCTCATTCTACGTGCGTGATGTCAAAGGGTTAACCTGTATTATAATAGCAGAGCCACTTATTCTACGGTGTGTGATGTCAAAGGGTTAACCTGTATTATAATAGAGAGCAGCTAATTCTACGGTGTGTGATGTCAAAGGGTGAACCTGTATTATAATAGAGAGCCGCTCATTCTGCGGTGCGTGATGTCAAAGGGTCACCCTGTATTATAATAGAGAGCCGCTCATTCCACGGTGCGAGATGTCAAAGGGTTAACCTGTATTATAATAGCAGAGCCGATCATTCTACGGTGCGAGATGTCAAAGGGTTAACCTGTATTATAATAGCAGAGCCGATCATTCTACGGTGCGTGATGTCAAAGGGTTAACCTGTATTATAATAGAGAGCAGCTCATTCCGCGGTGCGTGATGTCAAAGGGTTAACCTGTATTATAATAGCAGAGCAGCTCATTCTACGGTGCGTGATGTCAAAGGGTTAACCTGTATTATAATAGAGAGCCGCTCATTCTACGGTGCGTGATGTCAAAGGGTAACCTGTATTATAATAACAGAGCCGCTCATTCTACGGTGCGTGATGTCAAAGGGTAACCTGTATTATAATAGCAGAGCCGCTCATTCTGCGGTGCGTGATGTCAAAGGGTTAACCTGTATTATAATAGCAGAGCCGATCATTCTACGGTGCGTGATGTCAAAGGGTTAACCTGTATTATAATAGAGAGCAGTTCATTCTACGGTGCGTGATGTCCTCTATTCGTCAGCCTGAGGCTGTATCCCAGCAAACACAAGACATTCACAAGATGTTGGCTAAAACAGGCCAGTATCGCAGATGGTGGGCCATAATTTATCAAACTTTAGGTAGACGTAGGTCTATTGTATTTGTGGGGAATCGCTTATGCGGAAGTGGGTGAAAACTGTGATAAAAAATGTGGTTTGTTTGGCAAATATGCGATAACAAGTAGGCCCTATAAAATTGATATTCTGTAAGTGATGTGTTTTTATGGAACTAAAATCATTGAACCAATTTTGATTAAATATGTCGTTTCTGTTGGGAACATTTAGGCATACCTACCACTCAGCACTCTTTGATGCCAGTAGCTCCCAGTGGGTCTACCACTAATCGTTAGATTCATTAATAATATATGTCTGATTGGCAATAATGTATAGAGATACAGAACTGCGAGGTCACGCATTTCGCACAGGACAGAATTGACAAGGTCAAATCATGCTACGCGGGATGCGGGGGGGGGGGGGGGTTGGGGGGAGGGGAGGTACATTCTGACAAAACCAGACGTTGACACAATGCTGGTATAATGTTCTCCGACGGTGTACCAGCATTAATTCGCCATTGAGTCATGTTGTGATAACGCCCAGACAAAAAACCTGATTATTAAGTCTCATATATTATATGGTATTTACTTCTCCGCTCAGTGCATGCACAATGCGTGTGAAGCCTGAGTGATGACACGTGGCTGTTGCCAAGGTGACGTAGCTGGTCCATTCACCACAATCATCCTTGCGTGTTACAAGTCATTATTAAACTCATTGAGAGTGACACAATGTTGTTTTAATGTTGTGTCAACGATGCAGGAGGTGGCCCAACATTAAGCCGGCATTGCGTCAACACCTTGTGTTTTCTGTGTTATATGCTATATTATATATCAGGGGACCACTCACTCTGTGTTCAGTGTATTAGGAATGTGCCGCACACAAGTGTCTTTCAGCCAATTTATGTAGGCCTATATTCAAAGGTCGTTTTTTTTCAGAAAAAGGTGTGTTTTTGGCCAGAACTCTATATTCAAGAGGGTGTTTTCGCCCTAAGATATATTTAAAAGTAAATCTGCACACCCAGATTTTAGTCGAGTTCCCCCCCCCCTCTCCCGGATGTCAGCCAGACTATTATCACTCAGCCAGATATGATTCGGCCTCATGTATTATTATGTGTTTACTTGGTCATTGAGTACAACTGTTCATAACTGTGTATATAAACAAGTACTGTCGTCATGGTTACAGGGGAGGGTCCATTGTTTGTTGCAAAATAGAGAGCGGGAGGAGGGAGTGTTGCGTGCATGCCTCGCTTGCCCTCTGGTGCAGCCCTGCTGTGCTATATCGGTCCCTGCCTGGTTGGTGTGAAGGAGCTTGGATACATGTATTGGTTTCAACCTTATCTCCACTAGGCCGCCAATAACGTGATCACCTGGGCACATTGAGAGATCCACGTAGGATCAACCGAGAGTTTCTAAGCAAATCTAGAGTTATCACTCAGATTATCGAGATAACATTGAAAAATCAGAACATCAGAGAAGCTTCTACATCGTGGACTTTAAGACACAGACAGGATATAGCTTGTAAAAGGACAAAACAGTAGGTACACGTCTTAGTCTGGTAAATACAGTTATAATCATATTTAACATTTACACAGCTGAAATATTTTTGAATATTTTTTTGTATATATTCGTAATCATCATAAATGTCTTAGCTGATTCGGACCAGTTGCTAAGAATTCTGAAACGTATTATTAACATATTATGGCCTGTATCACCCAGTAAACAGAGAATCACGACTTTAGTAGTTCTAAACCTGTTTTATTAGCTGTCTAAAAAAACACAGTTATTCAGAACGGAATGTGTGTTTAATCAACAAGATGATGTTGCAAATGTTTGGGCTGAAATCAAATAAAAATGAATAATTTTCACACACTTTTAGTTATGGCGGGTGGAGGGGGGGGGGGGGGGAGTGTTGAAAATTTAAATAATATAACATAGTGGGTAAAGGATTAATGTTGTTTTGTGAATTTGTACCTATATATATGTTCACGTTTGTTATGCATTTATGTTTAATATTTATTACCAATTAATTTAAGGAATAAAACAGAAACAACAGAAATGCAAAAGTATTTTCACACCTATAGTTCACACAGCCTGAATAATACCATGAATAAAAATGTCTCGTCACATGTCACAAGTGGATATGATCTATTTTTCTAGCAGACTGAAATGACAAAATAATTGATTGATGGATTATTTTTCGATTGTAATGTAATAGATTTACTGGGCTACATCCAAACAGAGGCATTCACCATTGTAAGTCATGATTTTCTGAGGAAAAGCCATGAAAAAAACAAAATACCGATGAAACATTATCATCATCTAGCTCACAACGTTTCTTCAAATGTGTTAATAAATTCAAAGATTTTACCGGTACGTGATTATATAGGTTTGAGTAGGAATGACATACTGCATGACTTGGAGATTAATCAATAATTAACTGCATTCTTCTCTCTTGCTTAAAATTTAGACTTTAAGAACAAGATCTAATTCTTACCATAATGGAAAGCCCGCTGACAGTTATAGAACATGGTATCCCCGGAATGTATAATGGGAGACGTTTTTCACACAATTTATTATTTATTAAAGGGACTGGCCCAGGCTAAAATCATAAAAAAATCGGTGATTTTATTTCGGGTTCTTGATATGATCATATGATGTATACATATACATAGACTAGAACTGCAAACTTTTATAATTTTTCTGCTGCGCACTCACCAGGTAGGCTAGATATAGAGACGAAATTTCCGCATCACCTATTTTTGACATGGTTGTCAATAATTAGAAATCAGGAATTTCGTTTCTATATCTAGCCTTACTGGTGAATGCGCAGCACAAAAATTATAAAGATTTGCAGTTCTAGTCTATGTACATGTTTACATCATATGGTCATATTAATAACCCTAAATAAAATCACTGATTTTTTGGTGATTTTAGCATGATATTTAACCCAGATATTTCGTTTTCACTTTGTTTCAGATTGTGCCAGATCATTATTTACAGATTTTATATTTAGTAGGCGGCATGTCGGATACTGATGAACTGATAAGCAAGAATCCCTGGTTGAGTAAGTGCCTGGACGAAAGTGAGAATGTCACTACAAAGGATGTGTTTGGTTGGGATACGATTGGAAACACGAGGATACCATACATACTGAGAGGAGAGGAGCATTACCTGTCTGTACGAATGGTGGAGAATGAGTTGCTCTCTAAATATCCCAGTGCGTACCCAGAGGAGATTTCTAACAGACCCCCACTAGCGAATGAATTTATAACTGCAGATGAAGCCACGTTACTTAACGAGATTAACAGAGACCATTGTGACCACGGGTTTGGACACGATGTGTTCACAACTGATGACATCATCGTGAAAGTTGGCGATTTCAAAGATTTTTTTGAGATTGTTCTGAAACACTTTGCTAAAATCCCACTTGAGCCTGGTGAGGAGATAAAACAGCAACCAGGAATGAGACAGGTAACAGGAGGATGGCTGCAAATTAACAATACTGTCATACCTTTCGTCCATAGAGAGAAATCCCTGCTTAAGTTTGTGCCTTTGTCTGTTGTTAAGTTTGCGGCAGAACTTCTTACAGATACCACTTTAAATGGATATGAACTAACTGAAGAGGAATGTTTATTTTTAACCGATATTTGTACAAAAGCTGGACTTTCATTTACTTTTAAAAGATACACAAAAGCATTGTCAATTAATCTTGTTTGCCAGCTGAGTAAAAACGTCATTGTCAAAGAGCTGCCTAAAGGAGATCCATTTGCACACGCTGAACATTTAGAGGATGGCATGGTAGAGAGCCTAGTTAATAATATACCTGTGACCCATTCTATCTCGCCACCTGAACATAGCCCACCCAAATCTTCTTACTGTGAGCATGTACCATGTGTCGACATCCATCATTCTCCTGATGACAGTGCTATAGCAAATAAATCCTATCCAATGGTCTCAACGGCTGTTACATTTGATCATAGGTCTGAAACACAACTACAACCGTCTCAGAAACATTTAGAACAAATACAACACTTACATAACCGTTATCTGCCTCGACACTTCAACCATCATGCTTCTGGCTACCCAGTGTCAGTTGCTACCTGCTCCCCAGTGCTCCATGCTGCCCGATCATCAGTTAATGATAGTTCCAGATTGCACGCGTCTCATCCACACCAGCAGCTACATATGTTACAACATCAGCAAATGACAATGCATGGTGAACGATCAAAAAAGGTTGGAGAACTTAATCATATATTCAACATCTGTAGAAATATGTAGTAAGTAAGTAGTAATTGAATGAGTTGTGTTTGCTATGCAATTGGTTAATGTAAGTACATATTAACATATTTTTGTAGATTCACTCTACACAGGGGTGTATCAGGAGGAGAGTAAGGTCACACGACCGACCCCTTTAACTTATAAGTGTCGTTTTCAAAATTAAAAAGAAAAGGTTTCAATTTTTTCATTTGTTTTTCCTTAGATACCCAGAATACAGTACCACCATTTAATTAGAAAATCAATCAATCACACCTCTGTCGACCACTTCTGATTTATATCTATGTGCCCTTTTTATCTGCATCTGCTGGTCATATGGCTTTAGCTACTATCCTATCTTGTCAGATTGTCTCAGAGCAAGCGGTACTGGGAGCTCATTAGGGAGTTGTTACGTGCTTTGCATGCTATCAAGCATGGTATGTAATCAACTGGTCTACAAAAACCAACACCCTTCAGCCTCGACGGGTCTGGGCATAATATTCGGGTGGTTTGCCAGCAGCTTACACTCAGCTCACACTCCAGTGCTCAAACACCCAAATCTCCTTCCGTCTGAGTATGACTTTGTCTGGGGATATACCCACTGGATATGTCCAGAAGCCCTTACCAGGCGAATGAAGGAAAACAATAACCCATCTTGCCCTATCACCCCACCCTCACGTCATCATCTCTGCTCTTAACACATTAAAAAATCACTTAGATGACCGTACCAGTCAACCGTAATGAAATGAATCGGGCTTTAGGCCACCTTTGTGCACATATAGGCTAAACTGGGCCAAGAGAACCTCCTGAGGATGGTGAGATGATTGAGATGACACTGTCCTCCAGACACAGGATTCGAAATTCGAGCCCTGGCGGTCTGAGGCCGAGCACGCTACCTCTCGGTCACGGAGGCTCCCCACAATACTAACTACCAGTCAACCGTACAAATCTACTTCTACTAAGAACACAATCACTGTAAAATACACTATTAAAATAAGTGACATTAACTCACAGACACCAACTTGTGAAGAAACATAAATTTGCCTCTGTTTCTAGTATTTTTCACTAAAAAAATTGCATTTTCCACACTCAGGTTAGTTGGAATCTAGGTAACTATATTTATGTATTTTTCAGATGTCTTCATCAGAGGCGCCTAGGCCTACATACAAAGCATCCAGCAAGGCAGAAGCAGTTATAATAAAACCTGTTGAATTGTGCGGAAAAACTGTGTCTTGTATCAGTAGACATGATGGTAAATATACGTTAATTGAAGCTGTGTGTAAAGTATTTTTTCCTGCTACAACGGTCCAGGAATTTCAATATGTCATCGAACAAATAATCAAAGTACCAATTCATAAGCTCAGTGATGAGGAAGAATGTGCTTTTCTAAGATTTTATGAGTTCTCCCCAACAGCTGGAGGATTGGGCTGTAAATTATCAATAAATATTACACATTTCAAAGCGATAATTCCCAGGTTGAGAATGATGTTTGAAATACCGCAAATTGCTTTGAAACGCCCAATTCAAAATTCCTCTCATCAAAATCATCAACAAACGATGGAGTCAAAGGCACGAAAGCTGGACGATGCTTTGAGAAGACTGGCCAAAAAGGCGGCTTTGTCATATCATTCCAGATTTGTGACCAAGTAGATATATCATAGTATATGCATAGATGCTAATAATATGTATTAAAACTTCGCACAGGGAATTTCATGAGCTATCAAATGTACCACCAGAATGTGTGAAGCGTGATCACGCGGTTGCTTCAGCGTTGAGCCAGCGTCGTAAATGGTGGCCTGCATTGTATCAACGGTGGGACCTTGCTTTGCATAGTGTGCTGGACGCTTGGCTGGCAGCAGGTGGCCTTCGAGTCTGCCCTGCGAGGCGCTGTCTTAAGGTCGCTCTGATGCTCGGCCAGCAGTGGGGTTGCTGGTCTGACATTGAATCGATCTCAGGGCTTCGTCTCGCTGGGCGGACTCAGCGTGCGCCCGCTAGCAGAATAGCTGGTCTCATGCTGGGCCAGCTTCTTGTATTGTCTTTAGGTTGGTTTAGTCTTGCGCCGGCATCATAGACCAACGTTGGATCGACATTAAGACGGTTTAGTCAGCATTCCAGACCAACCGCCTTTGGAAGCGTCTTGGGCAGTAACTGTTCACTTTGTTATTGACCGAATAGGACTACCGTCTTCTGACTTGATTGAAGGCAGGTGGGGCAAAAATGCAGATCTTAGCTGATCAGCGGGCAGCGTGTTTGCACGGAGACTCACCCATATGTGACCAGACGCACAGCCATATGTGACCAGGAGCTCAGCCATATGTCATGCCTGGCACAGTCTCTAGGGTTGAAATTGGATCAGTCTGGATTAAGCTGTAAAGGGTGTAAACTGTGTATCAATCCAAGGACTTTTGACTTGTTCAATGGCCCAACTTTGGAAAGTCGCAGTGACTTTTAACAATATGTGATACTTTATAGCTAAACTATAATCCAAATATTACGAAATAAATATGTTTATATATATAAAATATTCAAACTGATTTTCTTTGTTTATTTTTGGAAGAGCAATCACCAATCGTACCTTATGAAGTGGCATAATTGTCTTTACGGAATCAGCGTTATTATGCAACAGAGATATCTATATGTATGTGAAGAAATATTTGAGAAAGCTGCTATTACTCAGATTATTTGTCTATTTTTTATAGGATATTATAATTCTAGGAATTTTCACTTAAATGGCCATACTTGCCGAAAAGTGAAGTAAAAAAGTAACATTTTACTTTCTTACTATCACTAGGATAAAAAATATCATTGTTAAGAAATGCAATCCTACATGGAAAAATAATATTTTCGCACAATAACTATAACAAGCTATTTTTTAACGGGAGCTGCCAATTAATTTATTTATTTATGGGGGGGGGGGGTGGCGACTGGAGTTTTTGAAGTGTACAAATTATTATTTTCATTTTCTGTCTGTTGGGGCTAGGAGATAAGCGAAATGAGGCTTCAAACATTAAGGTGTTATTTAATGGTGCCGAGCAAACTGATGCAAAGTTTATTTCAAGAGCCATGAAATATTTATTAACAACATTTTATTAACAACATTTATTAACAACATATTTATTTTTTGAAAATTCAGTCTAAAAATATTTATTTCAAAAATATTCCAGCTCACTACCTGGAGATTGATTGGAGGCCGCCTAAGAGCCTATGTAGTTAAAGTCTGGGAAAATAATATATTTCTTTTACATATCACTGTTACTATGACAGCTTAAACATAGACAAGTTCAACACGACATACAATATTGGAATTACATTGGCAAAAATATATAAGATAGCTAATGGTCTCAGAATTCAGTTATTCATGACCACAAATTAGGCGGAATTATTGATTTTGTACTGATGTACTAATTGGATAGCTAATGCTCCCGGGAATAAACCATATCCCAGCAAACAATTCGGTACCGGGTACACTCTCTTATAATGGTCTCATACCAAGTATGAGTATGGTCTGTACAGGCCCAGTAACGATCTGCACACTGGCGATTAAGCGGCTCAGTACTGGTAAATGGTACCGGAACAGTAAGGGGCCTTTACCGGGCCAGTACAAGCCCATTAGAAAAAACATTCTGGTTTCGTAGTGGCATTGTACTGGCTGCCATTAGATGGCCAATACAATGCCTGTACTGGAACGTTAGAAAATCATAAAGGGTTTGTACTGGCAACATAAACAAGCCGGTACAATGCCTGTACAGACCTGCTATGAAAATGTAATGGGTTTGTAATGACACAGTAACTGGTGATAAAAGCATAAAAACAACATTAATAATTTCTGAAAGTATCTCATTTTATAATTTATTCTCATTCTTGATTTTTTTCCTGTGGTTTCTTGGCTATCCACCTCTTCCACAGTCTCTGAGGTCTTAAGGGGTCTTGCAGGTAGAAGTCTGTATTGATGTTGCAGAGAAAGTTATAGTTTAAAATGTTAGCTAATTGAGTGCAGATAAATCCTAGGATGACCACTTAATTGTTTGTGATTTTAGTTACAAATATTAAAATGTGTAATTTTAATCAAAATCAGAGAGCCCGTATTTTCCTTCTCTATAATATCCATAAACCCAGTATATATTGGTCCATCTTCTGCAAAGTTGGGCTAGCATTGAACCAAAATTGGCTTAGTGTCTTGTGTTTACTGGCCAGACATCGCTGTGTCACAACTGGATTTCCAGACCTGTGTCCTCTTCTAGCCTCCATAGCGGCCAGGTGTTTTAATTAGCCACGGCATATCCTCACTATATTTACATTCTTCTCAGTGTATAGCTTCAAGGCCTAAAAAATACATTCAAAGCCATAGGTCTACTCATAGAATTAATCAATATGATGTAGCAAGACTTAAATCCTTATAATGTATTTCAATCTGTGAATGAAACCTTTACTTTGCTGCAGCGACAGCTCAGGCTAATACATTTAAAATAAACAGCTGCTGTAGTTGTATTATCGCTCACAACACAAAAATTTGCGACGAAAATGTTGCTTTCTCTTAAGTATGGCATAATCTAAACATACATATTTATTTTCTTTATAACCTTAGTAATACAATTCAAACTTACATTCAGTAGTATGTGGAGTAACGAGTGAAAAACTGATAAAAATCTGTAGAATTGTAAAAAACATGTTTCCTGTCAGCAAGCAGGTCAAAAATCTCAGCAAGATGGTTAATCACTAGGGGGGTGTCTGTTGTCAAATTTGAGCGACACTTGGTGATAAATAATATGATACTTGCTCCAGTTACCACACCTGTACAGGGCCGGTACCGTAATTAAGGCCATATATGTGCCCCTGACATAATGGCTGTGACGTACTGTGCCAGTACTGGCCCACTACCGCTACCAGTGATTATGGTTGTGGTGAACCGCACCAGTACTGGGCCATTACAATATTGCCATTAACTGTACGAATGTTACCTGCCAGTAAAAAAAATGATACCAGTCCATCACCTGAATGTTTGCTGGGATAATTCGGTTATCATAAAGATCAAAATAGGGTTCTGTGAAAAAAGAACGACCACTACCAGAATGAACACTATCATTTTCTCTGATCTAACACATTTTAGAGAAAAGGTGAGTCTACGCGATTTGCACACTCATATCCAGCAGAGACAGGAGTACACTTTACGACTCTATCTATGGTACTGTGCACTGGTCAACCCAAAATTGACACATCAAATGTTCTATTCAAAATACGATTGATTAGACTTTCCCTATGGATTAAACTATGTTATTATATGCAACACTGTCTAAAAAGTTTAGTTACTGAACAAGTTAAAGCTCTGGCATAAAATGTTTGGATTCAATATTTCACCTTAAGTGGGACCTTTCATAATGTTCGGAGCTAGATGGGTTGTGAAGAACATTAAAGTTACAAAGTTTTACACCTCAGAAGTAGATAAACATGAATTATACATTCCCTTAAGGACTTATTTTTTTCTGCTAATCTAGCTTTATTTATTTTTGATTTTTTTTTCATTTTCTCTTAAATGTCTGTTCTTATTAGTGGATAGATAGATATTTATTGACTAAAGAAAGGCTGTGTAGACGTATGTGTCATTAAAAATAAACAATACATTATATTATACAGTGCATACTATGATAAAATCGAAAATGGTGTAAATATATGTACAAGTATAAAATACTTTAAAATAATTAAAAGAACAATATATGTTATTGATACTGTACATCATAGTATAATATATATATTCCAATACAGCATCATTCACAATGAAATTTTCAAAGTATTTTCATTCAGTATATTCTAGAGCAGAACCACTTACAATAAATCAATCTGTCCTGTGCATAGGCATGTAAGTACATAAAGAGATTGCTAATAGATATATGATAATAGGTGACCACTCAAAAAATCAGTCAGCTAGGAAACCAGTAAAATCAGTCAGCTAGACATGTCGCCATATTAAAGTTCAAGTCGGGAGGGGTGCCAAAACTGGTGGTTTTTTAGTTGAAATGTTAGAATTTAAAAACATAACGCTATGTAATTGTCAAAAGTAAAAAAAAAAATAATAATCTCCCTATTTAACGAAAAATAAAAAAGTGTGGAAGTGTGGCCATCGGCTCTAGTTATCCTGAGAGTGTGACGTCACTCCAGGCGCATACTTCCACTTCCTGTAAAGCTAGCCTATTTGTTTACATTGGACTTTTGTGAGGACATGACCTATTGCTCCATTTTTTATGCTTTATTTGTCTGATTACAGACATATCTACATTTCAGAACATTCTTGATTTTGCATGTTACAGTTGTTTAAAGGAAACCTGCATTCAGTTTGCGTCTGACAGTTTACCATCTAACAAAATCAGTTCAGTTTGAGACCTGCATAAAATCCTTACTCATTTTCAGGTGTGTGTTTGCCACAGTGGGCCCTATTACTAAGGACCCGAAACATTTTTAGGTAAACCAAGAGACCAAAGATTTTTGTTCAATTTGAATTCATCCTAAATATCTCAGTTAGCTCTTTCCGCTTCATTTGAATACCTATATTTTACTCTTTCAGTGGGGGGACCTACTTTAGACGTCAGAATCTGACGACATGGACGTCAGAATCTGACGTCATGAACGTCAGAATCTGACATCATGAACGTCAGATTCTGCGGTCTGAAGTCGGTCCTTGCACTGGAAGGGTTAACATCAATTATTGATCTGATAACAGGAGCTGCGGCCACAACATGTTAAAAGCTTTGATGCATTACTTATAACATCCACCTGGCCAGTTTCGTGTGAACTTCATAAATTAATTATAAGCTATTGTTTGATCACCTTATTGATCTAGTAACCAATAACAACATAGTGATATGTATACGCAGGTATACTATTAGTACGTATTGGTGGCGATTTGTATCAATTCACCCTTTCAGCGTGGGGACCGTTTTCATACGCCAGAATCTGACTTCTACTATAAACGTCAGATTCTAACGTATAAAGACAGTCCCCACACTGAAACAAATAAAATATTTATAATGACCGTGGAGCCATAACATAGGAACTCGAATAATCAGAAAGAGCTAACTAAGACATTTATGATGATTTCAAATTGAAAAAGCCCTTCGATCGCCATGGTTTATACAGACATATTTCAGAGTAATTAAAAGTCTGTTAATGAATGAATGAATGAATGAATGAAATCTTATATAGCGCATGTATCCAGCCGGCGGCTGTTCAGAGCGCTGTACATCGAGAGTAACTTAGCAAGGCCTGTTATCATTCAAATTCCAACTCAGTCTCCTGGGAGATATACAGCTGAGCTGCCATTAAGGCGCATCAAGCTATTTTCATTCCAAGCGAATTCGCCTTATGTGCCAAGTACTCACACATTGTGGATTTTCTGGGGTCTCGCTGGATGGAAACTGCGCCTACGTCCATTGAGGTTCTTTTACGTCCAACTCTAGGTCAGTCAGACGAGCCATCTGATTTACGTGGTTCTCTGAGCCCCACGAGTGTATACAGCACCTGGCAGTCACCAGGCGGTCACCCATCCAATTATGAACCGGGCGCGACGTCGCCTAACTTCAGTGATAGAGCCAATCACGATGAGCGAACGCCGTATTCCGTATGCATGCATGATTTTTGGCTAATATCCATACATGTCTCTATATCGTACAGATCATGGGAAATACTTTTATGTCGTGTCAAGATTATCATATTACACGGAGCATGACACATAAACTGTCCATGTATTTATTTAAACTTAATGGGCCATTTCCGGATATAATAAATGAATCCCTTATGATCGGTATATGATAGAAAATTTTAATGATTGCCAAAGGTTTCACACTATCTAAAATTATTGTCATTCTAGGTAATAATTGATCCATCTTATTATAGGCTTCCAGTGTGTATTTAGTCATTGTAATAAAGTGATATAAATTCATGGTTTAGCGAGTGAGTGCATATTGTTTTAGGTAGATTTATCCACAGTATGGCAATAACACGACAAATGTAAGTTACTCTTATAGCATCACTTGACCGCCGATCCGAGTAGCCTATATTCGTTGTTTATATATTCTGTTAAAACAACACCTCAAAGGGTTAATGTCGCGTTATAATAAAGGACTTAAAGGGTTAATGTCGCATTATAATACAGGACCTAAAGGGTTAATGTCGCGTCATAATACAGCACTTAAAGTGTTAATGTCGCATTATAATACAGGACTTAAAGGGTTAATGTCGCATTATAATACAATACTTAAAGGGTTAATGTCGCATTATAAAACATGACTTAAAGGGTTAATGTCGCATTATTATACAGGATTTAAAGGGTTAATGTCGCATTATAAAACATGACTTAAAGGGTTAATGTCGCATTATTATACAGGACTTAAAGGGTTAATGTCGCGTTATAATACACGACTTAAAAGGTTAATGTCGCGTTATAATACAGGACTTAAGGGTTAATGTCGCATTATAATACAGGACCTAAAGGGTTAATGTCGTATTATAATACATGACTTAAAGGGTTAATGTCGCATTATAATACAGGACTTAAAGGGTTAATGTCGCATTATAATACAGGACCTAAAGGGTTAATGTCTCACTATAATACAGGACTTAAAGGGTTAATGTCGCATTATAATACAGGACTTAAAGGGTTAATGTCGCGTTATAATACAGGACTTAAAGTGTTAATGTCGCATTATAATACAACACTTAAAGTGTTAATGTCGCATTATAATACAACACTTTAATTTTTAATGTCGCATTATAATACAACACTTAAAGGTTTAATCTCGCGTTATAATACAGGACTTAAAGGGTTAATGTCGCATTATAATACAGGACTTAAAGGGTCAATGTCGCATTATAATACAGGACTTAAAGGGTTAATGTCGCATTATAATACAGGACCTAAAGGGTTAATGTCTTATTATAATACAGGACTTAAAGGGTTAATGTCGCATTATAATACAGGACTTAAAGGGCTAATGTCGCGTTATAATACAGGACTTAAAGTGTTAATGTCGCATTATAATACAACACCTCAAGTGTTAATGTCGCATTATAATACAACACTTAAATTGTTAATGTCGCATTACAATACAACACTCAAAGGTTTAATCTCGCGTTATAATACAGGACTTAAAGGGTTAATGTCGCATTATAATACAGGACTTAAGGGGTTAATGTCGCATGGTTATTGCAGACAGCACTAAAGGGTTACATGATAATACAACAAAGACTTGATGTCGCTCGTGATAGGTCACGTGCATGGTGTAGCCTGATACTTCTTCTGTCAGCAGCCGGATCTGTCAAGCGTACAATAAATAATAAATAATAAGCACTTAACTGTAAATATGGGGAAACGAACAGCACATGTCTAAAAACAACAGGTATTAAAACACAAATAGTTCTCTATATTTGTAAAAAAAAATGACGAATATAGTATAGGCCAGGCATTTTACGAGAAAAAATGGGTCAACCTTAAACAAATTGCAATACAAGGTGTTGTTTCTGTTTTGGTTTCAGGAACATGTCCTTTATGACAGAAAAAAGTCCCAAGGAATCCTCCCAGGCAAAATTTGTGAAAATCGTCATGTTTGAAACCACTATTTTTTTACCTAAATTTTTTTTTTAAGGTTGTGTGATAAGCAAAATTATCTTTCAAATGTTTATACAACCACCAAAGTTGACATTAACTCTCCCTATTGTCCACACTTTTGAAAAACAAATGCTAGCAAGCTAAAAATTAAAAAAATGGCTCACTTTTTTTTAAATTACCAGTTTGACCTTTGATTTATAATTCCAAACCATTGTTGAATATATTGGTCACGCAATTTTTGTGTAAAGAAAACAATTAACGTTAGCCTACATTATAAATGCAATATATATTATCATATTATAGGCTAGTTGTGGCGATTGTAGGATAATACGAACCCAGATGCGGATCGAGGATACCCCCCAGGATTTGTTTGGCGTATTTACTTGGCCTATGAGTAAAACTACCCCATGCAGGTTGGTATGGAACTCTAGTCAGCCTGTAGATGGCTACTCTTTGAATCGCATTTTGGCTAAAGGCCCTGATGTGTTGACGCCGATTAGATGTGTTTTACTAAGATTCAGGGAAGGTTTGCATGCCCTCATTGGTGATATTTCAAAAATGTATAATAGTGTGTATCTAGAAGAAAATGAAGTGCACCTTCACAGATTCCTTTGGCCTGACGAAAGTGGCAAAATTGAAACTTATGCCATTTTAAGAGTAAATATCGGTGATCGTCCGGCCGCTTGCCTAGCGATGTTGGCTACCAGGCTAACAGCTCAATTGCCAGAATTCTCCCAGATGATAGGACCTATTCAAACCATTTCAAAATCTATGTATGTCGATGACGTTTTAGACAGTGCTGACAGCATTGCTGAAATTGAAAATTTAAAAAAGGGAATTACAGAAATTTTGAAACATGGCGGGTTCAAAATTAAACTATGGTTGAATTCTGGTGTTAAGCCTGAAGAAAAGAAAGCTAACATTGTGTTGCCCAATGCGGTAAAATGTAATGAGTCAACAGCCCTAGGATTAGGTTACAATGTAGAGGAAGACTACTTGTATGTCAGGGGTTCAGTAAATTTTTCAAAGAAAGTTCAGAAAATGTACACAGGGCCCGACTTGCAGGAGGCTGAAATTGATGACAACATTCCTGATCAATTAACAAAAAGAATTCAGTTAATGGGAATATTTGATTCCTGTGGCCTGATTGCACCATTCAAAATGAGAGGTGCCATCTTATTCCGTAAGACATGGCAGCGCTCAAAAGTGAAAGGTAATGTTACTGATTGGGATGAGCCCATCCCAGGGGATTTAATTCTAGGGTGGACCCAATTTTTTAAAGAGGTGACAGGCATCTCTCAGGTAAAATTTCCTAGATCACTCAAAGCAGAAAACTGCGATCAACCAATTTTGATAACATTTTGCGATGGATCGGACGACGCTTTTGAGGCCATGACTTACGGTAGGTGGCAGATGGGAACAGAATTTGTCCTAAGTTTGATTGAAGCTAAAGGGAAATTGTGTCCGTTAAATTTAAAGGGTGACACGGTGAAATCTCGGTCGGCTGCAAAAGGGCATGGATGATCCCATATCTATACATAATAGGTTTGAATCCATGGACTGTTCACATGAGGCAGATAGCAGCGATAGCGAGGTATTTGTATCTCCCGACACAGTTGCTGCACTCCAAGCACAGATAAAACCAGGGAGGCATACAAATTCATAATGGCCCACAAAATCATACAATGGAGCTGTCGAGGTTTAAGGTCAAACTACAATGACCTGGCTATTCTTCTGCAGGAGCACAGCCCGACGGCTGTGTGCCTGCAGGAGACTAACTTAAAACCTAACACTAACATAAGTTTCAAAAACTATACAATGGTCAGGGGCGTAGCCAGGGTTATGAACATGTGTACGCACAATGCTAGGGGTAGGAGTGGATTTTCCCTGATTCATGGCTGCCATCTTATGGGGGAACCCAATACCCGCTGCGCACAGCTCAGCGGACACGGCGGGGGGGTACGTGGGGCCTCCCCCGAGGAAAATTTAAAAAAAAAGATCGCAAATTGTGGCATCTGATGGTACTTGCGGTAAAGATATTGATTTAAAATTTTGAATTTTTATAATATTTTTTGTAAAATTTTACTATTGAATAATCTACAGTAACAAAATTTAAAATTGAATTATATCTAGTTTTATTATAACTTGAATCATTTTACTCAATGATTATAGATTGAAATTTACTGATTCTTCTCTGTCAAGTAGGCTTTAATACGATTATCCATGGATATTTAAAAAAAAACAAAACATGGCGGATCCAGCATTTGACTGACAGAGGGGCGCACCAAATTTTTATAAGATTACTATTGATCAGTAGGTCTAAGGATTGAATATTAAGTAAGCCAATGGCCTTGCTTTCTTAGACGCAAATTCGCCCACTATGTCGGCTACGTAGTGTCTTTGAGAGCACGAATAATAGCTAAGCTGGACATTCTGTGATTGGTCATATGGGGGCCACCATTCAATCGCCAGGGGGGGGGGGGGGGAGGGCTGGAGTATTTTTGAAGTAAATATTTTGAGATTGAATTTTCATGAAATAAATAATTGTCTGAAGGACATGTTGTAAATATATATATTCAATGGCCCTCAATTTTTTTTAGCCGTACACAATTAGAGGCTAGAGTGTGTGGAGGGGTTAAAAGATGAAATAACTATTATTTGAAGGCATAGATCTATATCCATGAATTTTGTGGGGAGAGCCTCACAATCTCTCAATTTGAGAATGAAGAGGGGGTTGATGACCCTATAGCCCTTTTTACAGCCAAGTTACACAATATAGCAGATAAAAGCATACCCAAAACCTCGACAGTTCCCAAAAAACTCGACAAACCCTGGTTTAATGAAGGTTGCCGAAAGGCAATAGACAAAAGGGAAAAATCCTTGCAAAAATTTAAAAAACATCCAACTAGACAAAACCTTGACGGATATAAGAAAGATTACGCTAAAGCTCGCCGCACAATCAGTGAAGCCAAGCGGCAATCTTGGAGAGCATATGTCTCCACACTAAATAATAATACATTGGCAAAACATACTTGGCAAATGCTGCGCAGAATCAGTGGCAGGAGGAAAGATAAAACCATCAAGTACCTTGTCACTGATTCTGACACAATAACCAATAAAACGGATATTGCAGAAACGCTGGCGACATCCTTCGCTGCTAAATCATCGCCAGATCATTACCAGGAAAAATTTCGCAAGATTAGGGACAAGGAGAAGGAGAACACATTGGACTTTGAGTCAGATAATGACGAAAAGTTCAATGTTAATTTCTCTAAACGAGAACTAATTAAATCTATCGCTCAGGCAACTGATTCGGCAACTGGCCCTGATGAGATTCACTACCAGTTTCTGAAACATTTGCCTGATGTATCACTTGATCTGTTGCTTCTACTCTTGAATGATCTGTGGCAATCTCAGGATTTCCCAGATGGATGGAGAGAAGCAACAGTGATCCCGATCCCTAAACCTGGAAAAGATCGAACAGATCCTAAAAATTATAGGCCAATAGCATTGACAAGTTGTCTTTGCAAAATCATGGAGCGCATGATCAATCATCGTCTCACATGGTTTTTACAAGACAATAACATAATAACTAAATATCAATGTGGTTTTCAAAAAGGAAAAAGCACCACAGACCATTTGGTCAGACTGGAGACTTATATCCGTCAAGGTTTTGTTAAAAATCAACATACAGTTGGAATATTTTTTGATTTAGAAAAGGCCTATGATACCACATGGAAGGGTGGTATCATGAAAGATCTCCATGAAATGGGCCTGAAGGGTAGATTACCCTTATTCATTGACAATTTTTTGAAGGGGAGAAAATTTAAAGTCCGCTTGGACAACACCCACTCTTCACTAAATCCACAGGAGGAGGGTGTCCCACAAGGTAGTATCCTTTCACCAACTCTATTTACCGTTAAAATAAACAGTATAATTGATGCTTTACCAGACGATATAGATAAATCGTTATATGTTGATGATCTGGCTGTTTACTGCCAGTCAAGCAATATGGCAATAATTGAGCGGCGACTGCAAGGTTGCCTCGATAAGTTGGTGACTTGTGCGAATGAGAACGGCTTTAAATTTTCTCCCACAAAAACTTTATGTGTACATGTTTGTGAAAAAAATGGCTTACAGCCTGAGCCCGATCTCAAACTATATGGACAACAGCTTCCTGTTGAAGAGCAGGTCAAATTTCTTGGTCTTTTTTTCGACAAGAAGCTCAGTTTTATTCCACACGTCAAATATATGAAAGATAAGTGTAGGAAAGCATTACAATTGCTACGAGTTATATCCAGCAAGGATTGGGGTGGTGACCGGACAACCTTACTGAGGATTTACCGGTCTCACATCAGATCCAAACTGGATTATGGTTGTATTGTTTACGGTTCAGCGAGACGATCGTACTTAGCAGTACTTGATCCAATCGCGAACCAAGGCTTGAGATTATGCTCAGTGGCATTTCGAACATCACCCATCGAAAGTCTTCAGGTGGAGACTGGTGAGCCCTCTTTAGAGACTCGCCGGTTGAAGATGAGCCTGCAATACTATATGAAAATGAAAGCAAATCCTGAGAACCCGGCATACTCGTGTGTTGTCAACCCTGAATACAAGAGATTGTTTAATAACAAGCCAGGGACTATACCTCCTTTGGGTATAAGACTCCAACCCCATCTGGAGGACATGGAGGTGGAGCTCGACGCAATTAGCGTTGTACGCTCACCAGAATGTCCACCTTGGCTTCTTCAACAGCCTAATATACTTTTTAACCTCTCAGATCTCAGGAAGGGAAACACCTGTCCCCTTGTCTTTCAGAGCATGTTGCTTGAGTTATTTTGTAGATTTCCGAGGCACCGGAAGGTGTATACTGACGGATCAAAGGAAGACAAGAGGACAGCTATGTCCTTTGTCTGTGATGATCATGAATTTAGCTGCCGCATCAACGATGAGGCTTCAATTTGCACAGCAGAGCTGTTAGCTATTGAAGCTGCCATCGAATACATCTGGGATTGTAGTGACGAGGAGTTCATGATCATCACAGACTCGCTATCTTCATTGCAGGCTCTTAAGAGTAAAAAACTCAACAACCCAATTGTTTCCAATATTTTGCATATGTGTCACTACTTGTCTGGGCACAAGGACATTATTTTTAGCTGGGTACCCAGCAATATTGAAATACAGGGCAATGAACGGGCTGATGTTTTGGCCAAGGCTGCCCTGGATAAGACAAAACAGTTTTATTATATACCATATACTGATTTCAAGTACAACATCTCTGTCTACCTTGATGACATTTTGCAAGGTGAATGGAAAATCAATGTCACCAGCAAATTGTTCGAGGTACAACCAATCATTAAGCGATCTTTTACACCAATGGAACGCCGAAGAGATGACGTTGTCTTATGCAGGGCCAGAATTGGCCATGCCTATTTCACAAACGGCTATTTATTGAGAGGAGAATTGCGACCTATGTGCTGCAATACTCGTCTCACTGTAAGACATGTCCTTCTCAGTTGTGCGAAATATGCGCACATCAGAAGGAAGTATTTTGCATTTAATTCCTTATTTGAGCTATTCAGGGACACCCCTGCTGGTTTTATTATTAAGTTCCTTCGGGAATGTAACCTATATTCTATGTTTTAATTATTAGACTTAGACTTGTAGTTTATACACAATCACTCCAATTTCATGGAGATATAGTGACTTGATAAGTCGTTCATTTTATAATAACTTCATATTTTACATTATTTATACTGATATTTTTATACCCATTAAACTGTGTTGTAGTGCAGGCGCTACAACATGTCATCAGACTCGTTACATATAGGTGCCAGGAGCATCGTCATCTTATCATATCAAACACTTTAAACTGAATATTTTAGTACGATCATGCTTTTATTGGCTTTGTCTTTCCTTTACTACTTTGACTACCTGGAATTTTCACTTAAATGGCCATACTGGCCGAAAAGTGAAGTAAAGCAAATATTTTACGGTGAAATCAGAAATGTGTGGTGCCGTGTTTGCTTCCAGATTGGCAAATTTTGTACTGGAAAACTCTCGATACAAATTCAGCAAAATTTATCATTTCTTGGATTCAATGACTGTCTTGGGAGCAATCAATAAAGATTCATATGGGTTTTCGACCTTTTACGCAAATCGTATAGGTGAAATAAGATCAAACACAGAGCCTGAAAATTGGCTTTGGATTCCACCAGCCCAAAATCCTTCAGATAGCATAACAAGGGGGGCCTCACCCATTGATTTAAACCAGGACTCCCTCTGGCAAAAGGGACCAGAATGGCTCTACTTGCCTGAGAGTGAATGGCCAATTTCCAGGGAAATAAATGATAAATCTCAATCTGATGTGCATGACCTCCAGCGCAAAGCATTTTCAAAGGTAACTACTAGATTGCAAGCTAAACAAGGAGCCCGGGATAATGTTTTGGTGGGAGGTAGACCTAACAACCTAACAGAGAAAAATGTTGCTGATTTAGGTGAATGTTTTAGAATTTCAAATTTCAGTCAAGTTAGGGGGCAACCATTCAATATCCAGGGGGAGGGCAGGGATATTTTCGAAATAAATAATTAAAGGCAGGGAGAAGATGAAATAAATAATTTGATGTCGATTCCATTTGAAATAAATAATTTATGGCATATCGGGCAAAGCCTACATGTTTTGGCGTACTAAACTATTTTCTAGCCGATGAAATTATGAAGATTCTGGAGATATTCAGTTTCTCACATTGCAAAATATTAGGCTAATATCATATTATATAGCCCTAATAAATAATACATTGGCAATTTATGAAAGTCGTTCCAAAAGTGGTTGAAATAAATAATTTGTTAACCGTACAGCTGGAAAAAAATAACCATGAGCTGGATCATATTGAAAAAAATATTTTGGTCCATCCCAATATCCCTGCCCCCCCCCCCCTGGATATTAAATGGTAGCCCCCTTAGTGCACTTGTCCAGACTGTTGCAACAGTGCAAGTGTTGTCTAAGGCCTGGATAAATAGGAGTAAGCCCATTACTCTTAATTCAGAGTCAAAGATGATGTTACCATTAGGCCCTGATAATTTGGAAAATTCAAAGAATTTGCTGTTCAAAATAAGCCAATTAGGCCTTAATGATGCTAAACTTGTTAAGCTTGCACCAGTGAAAGATGAAGTTTCAGGACTTGTTCTAACAAGTGGGAGGTTAGGCTCTGATTCAGATATCAATTTTAGAGTTCCAATAATTCCATCAGATCACTTGGCCAAATTGATAGCATTGCATTGCCATAATAGGGGGCACACTGGTGTTGATGGGACAATGGTAAAATTAAGAAATAGAGCTTGGGTTCTACAGGGCAGGACAATGGTAAAAGCCATAGTCTATAGGTGCATAATATGCCGTAAAATCAGGAAGAATCGCCTGAATCAGGTGATGGCTGATATCCCAGATTTTAGAGCTACACCAAACCCCCCTTTTTCATATTGTGCGGTTGACTTGTTTGGCCCCATCTTAGTGATAGGGGGGGGGGGGTAAACAAGCGGAGCCGGGGTAAAGTCTGGGGTTGTGTTTTCACTTGCCTGTCAACCAGGGCAGTCTATGTTGATATAACTAGGGATTATGGCACAGATGCATTTCTGATGGTTCACAGAAAATTTCAAGCCATCAGGGGCTGTGCTAAAATAATGTACAGTGATCCAGCTAAAAAATTTGTGGGAGCTTCAAATGAGCTGAAGAAATTTACAGACTCAATTAGTAAACTTGAGTTAATCCGACAGGGAGGGAAAGTAGGCACGGAATGGAGATTTCATCCTCCTAATGCTCCACATGCCAATGGTGCCGTGGAAGTAATGGTGAAAATGGTAAAAAAGGCTCTTTATTTTGCAGTGGGTGATTCAATACTCAGCTTTTCAGAGCTACAAACTGTTGTATTTGAAGCAGCTGAGTTGGTGAATAAGAGACCTTTAGCAATTTCTAGCACAAGAGGGAATGATGATCTGTCACCAGATTATATTTGTCCCAATCAATTGTTAATAGGCAGGGCGAGTGGGCGAATTCCAGTTGGTTCATGGTCTAACATGTCTAATATTGCACGTAGACTTAAATATGTTCAAGAAATTACAGACAAATTTTGTAAAATTTGGTATAAACTGATTTTTCCTTCTGTTGTGATAAGACACAAATGGCATGTAGAGGTTAGGAACCTAAAAGTAGGAGATATAGTGGTTACAGCTCTATGTTCAGAAGGTCCTATGTTCAGAAGGTCCTATGTTCAGAAGGTTCTATGTTCAGAAGGTTCTATATTCAGAAGGTTCTATGTTGAGAATGTTCTATGTTCAGAAATATTTGTTCAGACGGTACTATGTTTAGAAAGTACGGGTGACAATTTCTCAGTTCCAATTGGGCACACGACGTTGGATCAACGTCAATGACTTTGATTTAATGTCGCAAAAACGTTGTGTAGCCTACCCAGTGGGTTTCCGAGCGTAAAATTAATGACGTTAGATCAATTTGAGGACTAAAATGTAGATATTGCAGTTATAATTACTTTCCATAGGAGGTACGTTGTTCGAAATACCATATAAAAAACGAGTGATATAGATGTATAAATATCAATTATTTTATCTTATGTGGTCTATGACATTATTCTCTGTTCAATGTAAAGTCTAAGTGCATGGTAGTAGGTAGTGGTAGTAGGTAAATATGCATTATAGCACAACCTTCACAAGTAAATATTTCGGGTGGTTAAAAAATATTATTTAATCTATTTATCGGAAACCGTCTATATGTAAAATAAGAAATAGGCATACGTCTTTTAAATAGAATAAATGTATGGTCGTCGTGACCAGTGAACTACTCATATGGTATACATATAGATGTCTGAGTCATGTAATTGTAAATTGCTGCTGTGCGTCCTTTTTTGACAGTAGACTAACAGTCATTTAAGTGACATTTCAATACGATAAAAACAGTGCAGTTAATTGATGAGATGAATGATATACAGATGATGATGAGAGCGTGAAGTGATAGGGCATGGTGGATTATTGAGAGTATTCTCATTGAAAAATATTGTATATATCGCCCTCTATAAACCCATTAGCTTCGTCTCATAATTTCATTACATCAAAGGGTCTAACTTCTTACATTGTAAAACTTTTCAGAGTAGTCGCCCCATGGCTAATAAATTGTCTGTGCAAAATGTCATGAAAATTGGTTCAAATTGACTGATGAATCCGCGAAATAATCAAGCAGATAGATCGTTCAAAATGTGATAGAAGCGCCAAATTTCGCTCATGTGTAGAGTTTGGTATGTAGATTCATATACAAGCAAGCCCCAAGACGATTTCGAAATTTAAAGATCGGAATTTAGATAATTAATGCCTCCATTAGCGGAAAATGGTTTAAACTCATCATCTCCTCCAAAATTTGGAATAACAAAGAAAAAAGTGTGTTTGCACCTATGTTTGTATGGTCGAATATTACAATGAAACAATCAGAATTATAATTTATTGCAAACCTAAAACAAATCGATGTAAATTTGCAAAATTAGTGCCGCCATTGGTGAAGAAATGATTAAATCCTATATCTCCGTCAATATTAGAGATATGAAAGAAAAAAACGTGTCTGGACCTATGATTGTATGGTCAAATATTACAATGAAACAGTCAGAATCATAATATAATGAGCAAATAAAATAACAATATATGTAAATTTAAAGAAATAGTTCCGCCGTTAAAGGAAAAAGGATTAAATCCATTATCTCCGTCACAATTAACGATAATAAAGATAAAATCGTGTCTACACCTATGTTTGTATGGTCAAATATTACAATAAAACAATAAGACTCATGATATAATAAAAAAGATATATAATTTTAAAAAAATCTTATAACTCTTAATAAATTAATTAAATCCATTTTCTCAGTCAAAATAAAGTTATTGACGAAAAACTACTGTCTACACCGCATGTTTGTACAGTATGTTGTATTTGAAGAAAATCAAATAAAAATAACAAATGTCATTATATTTGTGATTTAATATCAACAGCTGTGTCAATGTATGATGTACAAAATGTCTAACTATGATTTAAATAAGTAACATTTAACAAAATCAGGTGACGTGAGCATCGAAATAAAACTAGTTAATCACTAGAGTGCCAATGCTGATAGCACCGTATCACACCCAGATACAGCAGGAAAAAGGGTAACGCTGCACACACATCTGGGCCAAGATGAATGGCAATTCTGTGGGCTGCTATGTATCAGACATTTTTCCTACCCCAAATACTAACCACAACTCCTCGATGCCCATCTTTGCTGCATATGCCACTACCAGATCCACTACATCAGTGTCTACAGCTCTGATCAAAATTTTGCTACAACCCATCTTTACTGCGTGAGCTGCATGAAGGAAAACGATGGTATCGCCGTCTTCGTGGTTACATGGAGATATACCACTCTTATCAACAGGCATAGAGCTGATTATGTCTTCATTGCAAGAGCTGATTATCTGCACTCCTTGAATTTGGCGGTCAGCTACGCATGTAGCCAGAAAGGTGAATAATTCGATCTTGTTGTTTTCGTTGCGCAGGAAACCGCTCGAATTTCCTGGTATGGTACAGTTTGGTAAAATACGTCGAGGAACACCTTGCCCGTGTGCTTCTCTTGTGCTATGTTTGAGACTATCAGGTAGATATCTAGCCTACACAATGTCAAGTCGTCTGACTGTACTCGCTTGGCTTACTATATATGGTTGGAATACATCTTTTTTATAATTATTAAATGTTTTTGCTTGTTAACTAATACTGGACCATCAATGACTTCCATGTCGACAACTGGAGAATCATATGCGGTATAAATCTCCAGGCAGTGAAGCATAACAGATTTTTGGCCAATACTACGTTTTCCCATTGAAGACAGGGGCGGTGGAGAGGACGGGTTCTCATGTCGAAAAAAAGTCTTCAAGGTTACCCTCTCTTGATTGATATGCTATATGTATGATCTTGCGAAAAGATTGCAATCACTTTTTAGAGAAGATAAATGAGTCTGGTTTTTGGTACGAGAAGTTAGAGATGTTCCAAATAGCGGAAAGTTGTTTCTATGGATTGTGTCCGTTATTGCAACTGTGTGTTTTTCAAGTCTATTAACACCATACGAATTATACTGTTGCTGTCCTATTGTCTCTATTGATTTCACTGTGTCTACTACAGTTTTAGGCACAATCTCCTTGTTATCTAATACCAAAAAGTCTAGGTTGTCTTCTGTGAAGGGATTTCCCATTTCTTCTATGACTGAGATTAAAGATATGACATCATTCGCAAAAGCACGTTGTGTGCTTGGAGTTTGTTTGTGGTGTCGAGTATCACCGGTTTGTGGTGTCTGAAATGTCACTTCAAACTCTTTGATTGATCGAGCCACCATCCAGTGCTTGAGAGTAGCTGGGTTATCAGTGAGACCAACCGCTCCTCCACCACCTTTAATAATCTTGTTTTCCTACTCATGGTTTTGGTCCCCTCCACCACTTTTAATAAAAAAAATTCCTACTCATGGTTTTGGTCCAGAGCTAGCAATGAAAATACATGACGTGATTTTTGCACAACAAACATGCGGGCTTAGAACTCGTTGTGCACTGTAGGATGGATATCTTTCAGATAAATCATGTCTTGGATGTGGTGGGGAAACCACCTGGCATAATTGATATGGTCAAGAGCGAACATCCAGGGCGACAGTTGACCAAGGATTTGAATATACAAAGCAAAGTTTCCCTCTCTAAGTGATTCCACTAGCTGCAAGACAGCAAGCTCCAATTTCAACGCAATTGACCAAAATTTAAATTGTGGATACTTCTCAGTTTTTTCTTCTACCCAGTCTTTAAACTCTATTTGTTGATTAGTAATGCTACTGTCTGCTTCATATGATTTTCGTTGGAGGACATGCAGTGCACAAGCTGTAATTTGATGTGTATAACGTGAGCGAGTTACATGTGATGCTTTTAAGATTGCATTTGCCCTTCCAGGGATTGTGATGTCTGCCTGAACTAATACACATTCCCACCCACTATTTGTCAGCCACTGGCCAATCATATTCAATGAAGCAATCTCGATGTGTAAACTGCCCATCATAACAATATATCTGTCCTCACCATATATATCTGACATTATAACTGTTTACCGAGGGCAAAGAGTGGCTGGTTCATGGCAATGATAGGTACATGATCTGCTGCTGCTTTCACCATTTTCATTGAATGGATAATCATAGACCCTGTTTGTGCATTTTCATGAAATAAAGATGTAAGTTATTGTGCTGTTTCCATCCAGTTATGGCGGATTTCATAGCCTCGTTGATCAAACTAGCAGACGGTCTTAGTGGCCTGTTGGCCGCTGGTACGTAGTCGTCTATCTTTGGAAGTGATACAGGGTGAATATTGGTATAAGAGATTGGCAGTTCAGACATCTTCCTTTGTTTTTGAGTAGGTAGACCCTGAATCACAGAACTTCGGTCAACCCCATCTAAATCTTTACTTGGATGCTGGGTCAAAGAAATGGCAGTGCCGTGAAATGAATCATTAGCAGTTCTTGAACTAGGGTTGTGATCTATGTTATCTACATTCCCAGTTGTAAATATATATTTTCCAAGCTTCATTGGACATACCACACCTTCTTGTTCGCTCAATTGGTAGACCCTGTTGGCCATATCTGTAGAGATCTATAGAACCCTGTCATACGCTATGCACAAGCCAAGTTGGTGAAATTTATCAATAAGAGTTATCTTTCGTGTTTCAGCATAGATGACCAATGCTATGTAGATGGCAAGGGGAGTTTCTTTGGCTTGGTTATGTCGAATGGTTGCAGATGATATAGCTCTAGCATGTTCAGTGTTATTAAACATCAACAGTTGTGCAAGTGATATGCCAGCGAGGTATATAGCCTCTCCATCGGAGCTGTTTTCTCTCGCAAATTGGAATTCTGCATCAATATCACCCTCGAACGCTAGACTTACATCGCTACCTTTATTAAAATCCCTTAAGTTTGAAACTTGGGAAAGTAATCGTTCATTAAGCCTTGTAGAATTTACTCTTTTGGGAGCATGTGCTGTTGCAACCTAGAAGTGTAAAGTTTCACCAGTTCGGACAATTTGAATGTAGCTATAGTTTTTGAATGTCTTGCCTCTTCTAGCTCACTAACTCTGCAAAAGCAATGGCTCCCTTTGAAACTTGATCAATCTGGCGATTTCTTCACACTCCTCGCTCTGTTATATAAAGCTACCAAACACATGTTGTGATAATATGCATCAATAGAAGGCATGTTACAGAGCGACAGTTCAGCTAGTAACTTACAATCTTGCAGTTCCAATGCACACCATCTGACATCCCGATCCAAATTAAAACTGGAAGCTCTGTGCAATGAGCCTCCTGGTTTTTCACAAAAGAAACATCGTAATTGTTCTGCATCTGCTTCATTACCTACAATACCTAAACTGGATCTAGTTTTTACAGGACTCACTCCTTCAGCATCTTTATCTGATTTTCGTTTCACTGCTCGCTCTACTTAAAGTTCCGAAAACTTTGTAATACATGGCTTGTGTCATTAACCGTTATTCACAAGTAATGTGTCTGCAACACCCCGACCATCATCGAGCCATGATACATTAATGCCCATAGGCATATTATCCAACTGTTGTAAACAACAAATGTTTCTGGCCAACTTTCTATACCCGGAGTCATAGTCTTTTCCTGTGGATTTTGATGGGCAGATCAATTTCTCGGTTGTGACTTTCTCACATGAAATACAAAGTGACCAGTAAATAGCATCATCATTCTGGGATGGTCTGGGATGGTCTGTTCTCGAGCCGGCTGTAGTAACATCAGACTCTATGGTACGTTCTTAGGGACACATAATTCTATAGGCTACCATCACCAAATAGTCTGTGGGAATATCTCCTGGATTAATGACTACATCCACTAAGCGATCTACCACAACATGAAACAAACTGAAATAAGTCAACGAAAACATAACTAATTTCAGCATTTTTTTTATTATGAAGTTAAATATGCATTTTCCTTGTACACAAAAAGTTTTTTTGAAATGCTTGACCCTTGGAACATGGGGCTAGACATACTTTTTATGAGGCTACCATCTATAGAAAAAAGTTACATCATAATTTCTATTTTTCGCTAATGGTGGCGATAAATTGCGACTTTTACCATGAAGCGGTGAAAATTTGGCTTGGGGCTTGATCTTGTTGGATTCTACATATATCGAAGTATCAGTGCACCAAATTTCATACTTCTATCACAATTTGAACAATTCAATGATATTTCAGTGCTTAACTGCCTGACTAAAATTCCCTGGTTGATGAATTTAATGTGAATCTGACTATAGAGAAATTACTCCCGGACGGTCTACTTGGGTTTTGCTATGCAATGTAATGCTGACACACCTTGGCTTTTCAAACAGCTCCGATATCCTCGGGTCGGATAGTCCCCAGAGTAACAATAGGAGCCTAACAGAGGGTAACTCCATTCTAGCCACAGTGGCTGAAATAGGTTGACCTCATACAACAGGCCCGTAGCCAGGATTTTTGTGTGGGGGGTCGTTTTGAGCAAAAAGTGGACCTTTTTGTACTTTTCTTTCTGTCGGTAAAGGGGGGGGGGTGCGGGGACATGCTCACGCGACTTTGTTTTAAACCCTTGTGCTGCTAAGTCAGAATATATACGTTTCAAGCAAATTTCAGACTAAATAAAATAACATTTGGGAGATGTCTATTTTTTAGAAATAATATTATTTTCATTTGAAGAAGGAAATTGCGTTAGCAATTTGCGTTAGCAATCGAGCTTCAAATGAATGAAAAATACTCACAAACAATTAAGCAGCACAGGGATTAATATAAAAACCCATATTGCGCATTTCCTGCCTAAACATAAATTGTGTTTTTAATTTCTGCTGAGTTTTTACTCTTTAAAGTGCTAAATCAATCCATATTATTACGATCACGTGCCATTTTGTATTTATGTGTCTACCACTGAATAGATGTCATGATGTTGAGCAATTTAATACATGCTTTTTCAATGAAAAAGAACGTATATTTCAACATGAATAGTTATAGGGGAGACCGGGGCTAACTGGGACATATTACGATCACGTGCCATTTTGTATTTATGTGTCTACCACTGAATAGATGTCATGATGTTGAGCGATTTAATACATGCTTTTTGAATGAAAAAGAACGTATATTTCAACATGAATAGTTATAGGGGAGACCGGGGCTAACTGGGACACTTTTATCATTTATCGCCCTGGGGCAGACAATAATAGAGTTAGAGATTCAAAACAATCATTCAACCTAGGTGTGATATTTGTTATTGTCACAAGGGCCTTTAATAAATGACAACTAAAACCTATACAGATATGGTGAATTGAAAAAAAAAAAATTATGTCCCAGTTTGCCCCGTATACGGGGCTAAGTAGGACAAGGCCAGGGGCTAACTGGGACACTCCTAAAATTTCAGCAATTTAGGATCTATAGAGATTAAACAAGGTATACTGCAACCTGTGATGATTCCAAATAGTTTGAAGGGGGTGAGCTATAAATAAACATATATATGCCGTTTAAACACAAAGGTTTAAAGTGCAACAAAATAATGCAGAAAATAACAGCTGATCCCCGATGCACTATAGGCCTAATGTGCTGATACTACGTAACACCCACATTGTGTCCATCCCCAATACATACAATCCAAAGTAGGCCTAACAAATGTTAATTGAGTTGCGCAAACATATATTTAGGTCACATGTCAGTACCCACAGGGGTTAAAGGGACTGGCCCAGGTTAAAATCATAAAAAAATCGGTGATTTTATTTCGGGTTCTTAATATGACCATATGATGTAAACATGTACATAGACTAGAACTGCAATTTTTTATAATTTTTGTGCTGCGCATTCACCAGTTAGGCTAGATATAGAGACGAAATTTCTGATTTCTAATTATTGACAACCATGTCAAAAATAGGAAATGCGGGAATTTCGTCTCTATATCTAGCCTAACTGGTGAATGCTCAGCACAAAAATTATGAAAATTTGTAGTTCTAGTCTATGTACATGTTTACATCATATGGTCATATTGAGAACCCAAAATAAAATCACCGATTTTTTATGATTTTAGCCTGGGCCAGTCCCTTTAAGTGGGTCACAATGCTCTATTACAACTGGGGCAAACTGGGACACACCGGGGCTAACTGGGACTGTCGCAGTTAGCCACGCCAGAATTGTCCTAGTTAGCCCCGGGTTGACCTTTTATGAAAAATATGACCTGGCATGTGGGTATGGTACAGCATCAAACATTTAATAATAGTAAATTAGGCAGTAAATATGAGTGTTTTCAGTGATATTTTTCAGTTGATACAACTATAGTAATTTAAGTTTTATAAGATTCGTAATTGAGACGTGAAAAATTACTTGAAAGGCAAAAAATACATTTAGTTTTGCCTGCTCACACAACTCTGCTAGTTCCACTGGGATTGTAGTTCAAGTGGAAGGGGGTATCCCTCCATTCTTAAAAACGAGGCCACTGATATTGTCATATCATGGAATTTCCTATTAGAGGCCTGTCCGAGTTAGCCCCTTGTCTCACTTAGCCCCGGTCTCCCCTACTAACATGAATAAATTCCGTTTTGCGAATGTGAGCTCACAACAAATATCATGGCGTTTCCTAGCTGACTGACTTGACAAAGGATTCATTAATGATTTCGAGTGTAATTTCATGTATTTAATTAGCTATATTATATGCCAGGACAGAAGTATGCATTCTACTAAAGATTGTAGATAATGCTGTTTTGGGGTATGCCTGAACAACCAAAGACAGTTGTGGATCCAGGAATTGACAGACGACGAGGATACACAATTTTTTTCACAATAATTTATATAAACGACAGCTGGCACATCCAGCCTCCTATATAGGCCTACTCTAGAGGGTCCTGGGGCATGCCCCCCCCCCCCTGAATAAAATGAAATCTAAGGCTTAAAATGATGCATTCTAGAGCATATATTTAGGCCAATATATGTTCTTTATTTAGGTAATTATTCATGTTGCCCAAATAGTGGCACGTAATTTTTTGCCACACATCTAGCCTTTAACGTAACAATATTGCTTCAGATGTAATATTAAGTCAAACTAGAAGGGGAATTTGATACATGTATGCGTCAATTGTATGCCTCCGCTATCACATGAGGCCTATGTAGGCTTACTCTATCAACTCTCCCCCATGACCTTTAGTTTTCTGAGATATCGTAATGACAATATTTGATAACTAAAAAGCTCAAGATCACTATATTCGAATTTGAGATACAGTTTTATCAGTTCTATCAATTGTATGGATACTAAAGCGATACAAATTGTATGAACCAAGATTTATCATCAAATCGTGATGACAAACGTTTTCCTTTATTAGCTATTTGCCTTGAAAAATAGGTAAATGTCACCCATCTTTGAACTTGACCTTGAGTTTCATCATATGAATCACTGGTATTAATATGGAAGTAATAGGGCCTACAAATTGTAGGTGTGGAGCTTTCATGACGACAATAATTTTCCTTTACAATATTTTTATTGTACGACTACATTTAGAAAGGGGTATGATAGACATAAGAAATCAGGTGGCTGATGAAGGCTAAATTCATTATGCGTTATTCTGTCCCTCATTTTAGACCTAAGATGAACTTAAGAGAAGTCATCCATTGCGCTAAGGAGAACGAACGTGATTCGATACATTCGTCGATCCGAATCCTATCCTAGAGGCCTACGTACTTACCCTGATGACATCGCAAGGCTCTGACACAGTCACCTCCATTTTTAAAAGTAATAGTTCCAATGCGATCACAAGTTTACGCCTTCTGAAAATGGCCTAGTTTTCATAGGCACTTGAAATATTCGTCTCAATTTCTTGGCATCCGAGTTTTTTGGTAGGCAGCGCGAGTGTCGTTTTTACACAGCTGGCTGTGTAAACAAAATGGCGGTCCCAGTCATACCGGGTACTACGTACTCAGTTACTGCCTAAATCAGGTGGTTGGGATCAATGACTTTTGCACCTAAAGTAGACAATAAATCATTCTGCTGAAAAAATAGACTACTGCGCAGCGAATTTTTGCATTGTACCAGGAAATATCTGCAGGGATTTTGACCTTGCGGGGGTCGATTGAGATTGGTCTTTATCTTAACCCAGGTGATTTTTTTACTAAGAATAAGGCATGATTTGAAAATTCCATGGGGGGGGGGGGGGGGTAGCTGCCCATCAGCCCCATCCGCAGTCCACAGTCCCGATCTGAGATGACACATTTTAAATTTAATTTAACCACAAACTTACCACACGATTTCCAGAAACAAGAGTCCATGAGACAAGAAGAAACCTTTAAGTATTAAGCGTTATAATTAAGCCGTTTTTAGGGACAAAAAGCACAATGGATAGGTCTGTGTCGTAATAACACGATGCATGTATGGACGATGTAGGCTTATATAATAAGGGAGCTCAACCTTATATTATTACCTCACCTCATAATTATACGTCATTAAACGGTTTGGTAAATTTTCCAATCAGTCACGATGGTAACTGAATGTAAAATGAATGTCCAATATCACCCTAGCAAAACACGAGACAAATGTCAATACAAATGTTCTCATGAACTTAAAGTAATTTTTAGTGCCAGAATCGGTATAGGGCCTATAACAACATTCCTGAAGTTTCAATTATGTCGATTAGTGGAGGAGGAAATCTGAAAATTGACGTTATTTAAGGAGTTAGTTGACACCTAAATCCCTAGAGACAAATAATATATCGCTGCAAATGTATGAACGTCTAGTTTTACGAAGCATGAACAGTTTTTGCGGCAAATGGTCGAGTTTTTCATAAAACGTGCATATGTGACGTCATGTCGTGATGGTTGTGACGTCACTTTTTCACCAATTTCTACTGGATATTTATAAAGGTGGATCATTTATCAGCTGCCTAGGGGGCCATCAATGATATTTTAATTGTGACATGTTGTATCAAATAGTAATGACGTCATAGTTATGAATTATGAACATATATATACAAAAAACATAAATAGACATCTCATACATATCTTAGATAGAAGTAATAGACGACAGGGAGTTTTTGGCAACAATCTTATGAATATAAGCTTATATATTTTTATGAATTTATTGATGAATTTATGTGATTTCTTCTGAAAATACTTTGTTTTGTGTGGTTCATTATATATTGCCATTGTATTCTAGTTATTACTTTAGTCAGGAGATCACTTTTGGGAGAGATAATAGGCTAAATTTCCCACCTCTACCCCTTGGGCAAAGGGAACCAGGGCAAAGGGGGGCAGGCCATTTCAATACAAAGACCATACAGCATGGCCCCCTTTGCCCTCTAACTTACAATGGGTAGATATTTCACACACTAATCCCAGTGAACGAAAGTATCTAGTATATTACTTAGTACTTAGTATGTCCAACAAAGCATGTCACCATATACATCAAATGAAAGGTTTTTATCATATCTGTTTTATCAGGCTTACTTCAATGTACGTATCTATTAAATTTATTTGTTTTTCTATTCTCGTACTATGTATAGTTCATTTCTTAGTCACCCTGTCCCAGAGTGAGGCGAGAGCATGTACCATAGCAAACACAGAGAGCCGAACAAACAAATCCCCAAATACAACAAGAACAGTTGCCTGCACAACGCTTCTGGCCCTTCAATACTTAAAACATATATCAACACTAAAATGAAATAAAATCTAAAGGTAATATTTCTGATAAACGTCACAGTATTTTACTTTATTACATCTAACCTTTATCTTATAAATTACCTGCTACATCATTTTATAATGTGATATTTTCCCATCATTTACTGTATCACACATACATACAATCATTTCTATATAGCTGGAATTGGTGACGTGATTGTCAGCTTTAAATGACGTCGCGTCAGTTTTCAAACACATTATTTTATCATTGCCGAAACGTACCAGCGCGACGACGTACGCGAGCGCGATAGGCATCGCGACCATTTTCAAAACTGTTACATTTTCGTCACGCCAGTTGTCGCAATGGAATAAATCGGGCTTTAGGCCACCTTTGTCCACATATAGGCAAAACTGGGCCAGGAGAACCTCCTGAGGATGGTGAGATGAATGAGATGACTGTCCTCCAGACACAGGATTCGAAATTCGAGCCCTGGCGGTCTGAGGCCGAGCACGCTACCTCTCGGTCACGTAGGCTCCCCACAATACTGAGTTTTACACCTGGATGGGGGAGAAACATTTTTGTTTCTTTTAAACCGCCGAGACCGGGAACCGAACCCCGAACTCTAGCGTGAAAGGCAGCGGTGCTAGCCACTACCCTAGGGCCCCCGCCCGCCGGCTGTCGCGCTTCACATGTCGCGTTAGTCGTCGCGTTGGTGTGTGGACAGTCATGTAATTTTCGCGTCAGTCGTCGCGTCACTCGTCACGTGCCTAATCGCGCTGACGTTCGCGTTGGTGTGTTTTGCACTTAAAAGTGGAGAAATGTAAATAACCCTATATATTATTTTAACCATCAGTCTGTTCTCTTTCAATATAAAACATAGCGAGAAGCTCGGCAGAATGGACTCTTGAGTTTGAAACCATCACTGTAGTTGTTGGAGGAAATGACTGCTACTCAGACAGATTGATCCCGGACATAAGCAAAAATTATGATAAACTCATCAAGAAAGCAAAATCTATGTGCCAGGGAAGAGTGACTATGTCCAGTATCTGCCCACGACTTGATACTGTAGACGTCCAAAGAATACAGCCTTAAAAAATCTGTGCGACACACATAGCTGCAGATTTGTCAACAATGACAATTTCTTCAAGCTGGCTGACAAGACGGTAAACGACTCCCTATTGATGAGAGATAGAGTACAGCTGACCTGGCAACCCAGTAATAAATTAGCACTAAATCTGAAGCTCAAAACAACTGAAAAATGTGTGTCGCTGTACAGATCAAGAGGTAGACCAAGACAGACTAGATATGCCAGTAACTACAGGCGCTCTGATGTAAACCAAACCAGGCCGACAGAGAGAGAACACAATGGATTAAAACATTACCAGAAAGATGAACGACAAAACCACTATTACAGACATGATTCCTACCATCACAGAAGTAGCCAGAACAGAGAAGACCACCAGATACTAAGACAGAGGCACCAGCAAAGAAGTGACGCATATCATCCCAGAAAAGATCAACACGGATATGACACCAACACTCGTAAAAACACTAGACATGACACCAATAACCGTCAATGTGACCACTGCTGGCAATTTAAATGTGAATGCTACTGAAAACTACAGGAGGAAAAAGGAAATCAGGACATAGGCATCATGCCGTCAAATGTTAAACAACCTTCTAGTAGAAAAACTTACATGGATGATAACAAAATAGACAATAGTGACACAAATAATATAAAAATGAAACACTGCAACACCAAGACTGAAATATATAATCGAAAAAAAACAAAGGAGTGAAAATTGGACATTTTAACATACGAAGCTTATTGAAAAATAGATGAAATTAGGATTTTAATACATCAGAATAGTTTTGACATTCTAGCTATATCTGAAACATGGTTATCGGACAAAATACCGAATGAACTTGTAAATATACCTGGTTTTAATGTATATAGAAAGGATAGACCAAGTCATGGTGGGGGTGTTTTAATATATATAAAGGAGACTTTACCTCATACATATTGTCCAGATCTCACCAATTTTAATAATACTGAAGTGGTCTGGGTTAGGATTGATAATAAATCTTCCCCTTCTTTTTATGTATCATGTGTATATAATCCCAAAGCGGACGATGAGAACTATTACCAATGCATGTTAAATAATTTTGAAAATGTTTTAGCAAAGAATAAGGATATTGTTATCCTTGGTGATTTAAACATTAACTACATCTTAGACGAAAATTTATGTGAAAATCAAGCTCACTTTATAGAAACACTCCTTTGTTGCAAACAATTGATAGTTGAACCTACTCGTGTTACACAATCATCTCAGTCAGTCATCATATATACCACGATGCCTCACAACCACTTGGATCACGGGATACTGAAATATACTCTTAGTGATCTTTACTTTATATTTACAACTCTGAAATTTAGGCGCCAAGCTTCTCCTCCAAAACTTATTCACAAAAAATTACAATGGAATAAATATAAATGATTTTATTCGCGATTTAATGGATATTGGACTATATAGTGGTGTTATTGATGCTAAATCAACATCTGATGCCTGGAGAGATTGGTCAAATGCATTTAATACAGTGGTTAGCAAAATTAAAGAAATTAGAGTCAGAGATAGGTCAATCCATGGATGACCAACGAAATTTTAGCCTTTATATATAAACGTGAATATACTTACCGCATGGCATGGCCGCATTAGCTCTTCTGACAAAATGAATAAAAATACAAATCTGATAAATTTGGTCATCTCAAAAATTCGAAACTCACAACGATCCTATTATAAGAAAACAATCACAGCCAATAAATCCTGTGACGTTTGCAGAGCAGTAAACCAATCCCTGGGAAAAAATAGAAAAAGTTCCATAACATCAGATCTGTCACCTGATGCGTGGAATGAACACTTTGCGTCCGTTGGAAATAAACTGTGTAGTAAATTTAGTGAAAATGATGAACTAATATGGAGAAATAACTCGAGTATTTATAACTTTAAATTTAAAAGCCTTCTTGAAGAAGATGTTCTACATGTAGCATTTATAAAGAAATTGCCATCTGAAACCAATGTTGATATTCTAGGCTATGATTCTTGTATTCTCAAACTTAGCAGTGAGATTATCTGTAGCAGTCTAACAATCTTATTTAATATGTCACTTTATAATGGAGAAATTCCAAATGAATGGAAGAAAGCTCGGGTTACTCCAGTTTACAAAAACAAAGGCTCTAAACAAGACCCTAACAACTTTCGACCAATTTCTGTAATTGGGCATATTCCAAAATTATTTGAAAAAAAAGTTGACTCTCAATTGAGAGAATATTTACAATCTCACTCTTTCATTACACATTCCCAGTCAGCTTTCATGAAACTCCATTCAACCCTGACGTCTTTGCATAATGTGATTGAATATGTGCTTGACAATATTGACGAAAATGAAATCAATGGTATTTGTATGTTTGATCTTGCTAAATGTTTTGACACAATTGATCACAAATACGGCCTTAATGGCACTGAATTATAATGGTTTACAAATTATCTCAATGAACGAACTCAAGTTGTTACCATAAATGGTAAAATGTCTAATACAAAACTCATTGACAAAGGTGTTCCTCGAGGATCTATACTTGGTCCTCTGCTTTTTACTATTTTTATTAATGATTTCCCCTCATGTCTATCTAATGCCTTCTGTAATATTTTTGCTGATGATACTATGATAGGTGTTAGTGATAAATCTATAACAAAAATACAGCAACTACTTCAGAATGCTGTAAATGAAGCTATCAAATGGTTTGGACAAAATAAGTTAACTTTAAACATAAACAAGTGTAATGTACTAATTATATCTAACAAAAATATAGTAGACAGCATAGATATTTTTATAAATGGTGTTAAGTTACCCTTTGTTAAGTCCGCTAAATATATTGGTGTAGAAATAGATAGTAAATTATCCTGGTCTAACCATATAGATAGGTTGTGTAGGAAATTGTCTTCGCAACTTTATATCTTAAGAAGGTTGAAACAAATTCTCCCAACGGATGATATTAATTGTGTTTACTACGGTATATTTCAGAGTATTATTGATTATTGTATCACTGTCTGGGGCTCTGCTGCACAAAAATATTCATGTAAAATACAAAAATTACAAAATAGAGCAGCACGACTTCTTGCACAAAACTTTGACTGGAACATTCGTGGTATAGATATTGTGAGAGGTCTAGGGTGGCAGAATGTTAAAGAAAGATATTGTTTTTTATCATGTTGTCTCACTTATAAATCTCTAAATAATCTAGCTCCTTATTACTTATCTGATCTTTTTTCCTCCGTTTCTGAATAGCATACTGTTTCAACACGTAATGCAACAAGTAATACTCTACAGCAGCCCAGGTGTAATAATTCTTTATATAAATCATCTTTAAGTGGGTCTAGACTTTGGAATAAGCTACCTTCAGAAATAAGAAGACATTTTCTGCTTTCAATATAACCTTAAACTATATATGGCTAATAATCAAACCATTACTCAATCATAGTTAGGGCTGCAATAAGTGTACATGTCTTATCGCTTTTTTCCAATTTTTGTAGGTTTTTGTTGGAGTTTTAGTGTGGGGACATTTGTGTTTTCTTTTCTTTTCACTTTGCTATAAATGTACATGTATATACATTTGTAAACCTATTCAATTAATGCAAAGGCATATATCATCGGATTATGATCTAAAATGTCTAATGTACCTTCTATTTTCGTTATTGTAACTATTGTACATAATATGATAATTATTGTTTAAATATGTGTTTTCACTTTTTATGCAAATACGTGTCATAAAACAGGGCACATATGCATAATAGCCAAAGGCTAATAATGTTTTTACCCTGTATAAATATGTTTGAATAAATAAATAAAGAAGTAGAAAAGGCATGTGAAACTGACGTATTTTTTATTTGGGCCATAATAACCTCTTGCCCACTCTCCCCTGAGCTACCTAGCAAAAAAATGAGTGCGGTTTTGAGAAGAGCCTAGTTACTGGTAGCGCAAGGACTTCCTGCTACGATATCTTTGCTTATTTCGCTGCTTTTGCTACAGCAAATCATCACAGAATCGATTCTAATTGGTAGCAAAATGATATATCTGTAATATGTACCACCAAGGCTGCTGCAAAGAGCCACAAATTTAGAAAAAGAAACTATGCGCGAATGAATTTGTGTGGTGAAACCTTAACGTTCGATAATTTCACATTGAAACACATTTGCGATGCTGCCCCAACATTAATCCACTGCGACTTATCGCAAACTGTATAAATGGGCTAAATATGTAACGTGTAACGTTCTGGTCTTTAACAGCTACCTGCACATTTGATTAATGTCAGTTGACGTGTTATGGAAAACATTTCAACTTTGCCTACCTATGTTATGGGTCTACAGTCATTATAAATATTTTACTCTTTCAGTGCGGGGACCGACTTTAAACAATGAGCTCTGTATGAGCTCAACAAATATGACAAATAGATGACTATTTAATTTCAATATTTAATTTATTTGCAACGGAATGAAACATTTTCAAAATTCCATAAAAATGAAAAAATATATAAAATCTGTCTGTATATTTTATCACATAAAAAGTATTTCTGAACCAGGTGTTACGGCAGTTCAGTTGAATACGGCCAAACACGAATTCCAACCTCTCAAGCATGACGCCTGGTCATCTAGTTTTGCGTCATCTTCAGGTATAATGACATAATTATTAGTTTTAACTGTAGAGGTAGCCAAAAATATCTGTAGGGCTGCCAACCTCTAGAAAAATAAACCCACTATTTTTTCTTCTTATTATTTTTTTTCTTCCAGCAAACATAACTAAACTGGTTTAATGTTGGTTTCATGTTGGTTTAATGCTGGACCAGATATCTGTAAAATGGTCCAACCAGGATGTGAACATAGGCCTATAAAATTATACCTACGCACAAATTCTGACATAAAGAATGATAAAATAAAGTAAATTATCATCGTGCAGCGAGTGCTAGGAAAATCTTACTCAATTTTATTATTTTTAATGATATGATAAAATAAAATTTTCGTATGAGCTGAATAAACAGATGAATATTTAATATCATTATTAAATGCATGTTTCACAGAAGAGAAACACGCCGGTTATTATTTCTTGTAGATTCAAATACATGAACTATTTCTAATGTGATTTACTTTTACTAATAAATATTACTGCCGCCTTCAAATTGTATAGATGACATTCTACACAGGTGAAATCTCGTGCCCGCGACCATATAATAACTTTAACTGGCAAAACAACCTGATCAAGTTGTTCATGGGGGCATGACGTCGACCGTACCCCTTGGAAATTTTGGATGCCATATTAAAATAGAACCCACTTCTGTTTACACCACTGCTATTTAGATCATTACATATGAATTTACGATATAATGAATGTATACAATTATCACCAGGTGTGCGTAGTATGTGCTGACACATTAAGAATCGACACCGCATCATACTAATACTGAGCAGTGACTTAAACATGACCCCTATTTCGTAGTTTGTCTGGCCAATATGGTTCATAAAATGACGTCATTGCCATAGCGACATGACGTCACAAACGTACATTTGAAAAAAATATCGACCAAGTACGGCAAAAACGATATACGCCACCATAAACAAGACTACTTAAGTCCAGGAGCTCCCGCTCCGAATTAGAATTTGATTTAAGCAATTTTGTGTAGGGTTATTAATGTAGTCCTAGGCTAGGTCAAAAATCAAGACGCAAGACAACTAGGTCTAAGAAGCGCAGTCTAAGAGTAAGATAAGAACTAGATAGTCTGTCTGAGATTGCAAACCTCCATTGAAATTAATGATCCTAATCAGTATCCCAGTAATGGTCTACCTATCTGGCACGGTTTACCCGATATCAGGCCAATCGAGGTAATAATAGCTGATTTACGGTGATTTTGAATTCGCTATAAATTTGTTAAAAACTTAGGGTGCATACTCCCACGAAACCTCAAATTTTGTTTTATAGTAATGGACTAACATCTAACAGTTTGCAAAATATTGGGCATGTGAAAGTAAATGATGGCCGATAGGGGGCCATTTTGAATTTGATCGAGTCAGAATTTTTCAAGATGCATCCTCAGCTGAAATCTCACATTTCATTCTATAGTAATCGTCTAGCTATCGAGCACGGTTTACCAAATATCGGCCATGTGAAAGTGAATAATGGCCTAAAGGCGGCCATTTTGAATTTGATCAAGTCGAAATTTTCCAAGATGCATCCTCAGCTGAAATCTCACATTTTATTCTATAGTAATGGTCCAGCCATCTAGCACAGTTTACCATTACACATTACCATTACCAAATATCGCCCATGTGAAAGTGAATAATGGCCGATAGGAGGTCATTTTGAATTTGATCAAGTCAAAATTTTTCAAGATGCATCCTCTCCTGAAATCTCACATTTTGTTTTATAGTAATGGTCTAGCCATCTAGTACGGTTACCAAAAACCGGCTATGTGAAAGTGAATAATGGCCGATAGGCGGCCATTTTGAATTTGATCGAGTCAATTTTTTCAAGATGCATCCTCTCTTGTAATCTCACATTTTGTTTTATAGTAATGGTCCAGCTATCTAACACGGTTTACCAAATATCAGCAATGTAAAAGTAAATAGTGGCCGATAGGCGGCCATTTTGAATTCGATTGAGTCTAAAGTTTTTAAAAGGCATCCTCTCTCGAAACGCCACATTTTGTTTTCTAGTAATGTTCTAGCTCTCTAGCACGGTTTACCTGATATCAGGCCTATCGAGGTAAATAATGCTGATTGTCGGCCATTTTGAATTCGTAAGGGTGCATCTTCCTCCGAAAACTCACACTTTGTTTTATAGTAATCAGGTAATGGTCTAGCCATCTAGCACGGTTTACCAAATATCAGCCATGTGAAAATGAATAATGGTCGAAAAGGCGGCCATTTTAAAATTGATCAAGTCAATTTTTTTCAAGATGCATCCTCATCTGAAATCTTACATTTCGTTTTATAGTAATGGTCTAGCCATCTAGCACGGCTGACCAAATATCGGCCATGTGAAAGTGAATAATGGCCGATAAGCGCCCATTAACGTTCGCGTTGGTGTGTTTTGCACTTAAAGTGGAGAAATGTAAATAACCCTATATATTATTTTAACCATCAGTCTGTTCTCTTTCAATATAAAACATAGCGAGAAGCTCGGCAGAATGGACTCTTGAGTTTGAAACCATCACTGTAGTTGTTGGAGGAAATGACTGCTACTCAGACAGATTGATCACGGACATAAGCAAAAAATTATGATAAACTCATCAAGAAAGCAAAATCTATGTGCCAGGGAAGAGTGACTATGTCCAGTATCTGCCCACGACTTGATACTGTAGACGTCCAAAGAATACAGCCTTAAAAAATCTGTGCGACACACATAGCTGCAGATTTGTCAACAATGACAATTTCTTCAAGCTGGCTGACAAGACGGTAAACGACTCCCTATTGATGAGAGATAGAGTACAGCTGACCTCAAAACAACTGAAAAATGTGTGTCGCTGTACAGATCAAGAGGTAGACCAAGACAGACTAGATATGCCAGTAACTACAGGCGCTCTGATGTAAACCAAACCAGGCCGACAGAGAGAGAACACAATGGATTAAAACATTCCCAGGAAGATGAACGACAAAACCACTATTACAGACATGATTCCTACCATCACAGAAGTAGCCAGAACAGAGAAGACCACCAGATACTAAGACAGAGGCACCAGCAAAGAAGTGACGCATATCATCCCAGAAAAGATCAACACGGATATGACACCAACACTCGTAAAAACACTAGACATGACACCAATAACCGTCAATGTGACCACTGCTGGCAATTTAAATGTGAATGCTACTGAAAACTACAGGAGGAAAAAGGAAATCAGGACATAGGCATCATGCCTTCAAATGTTAAACAACCTTCTAGTAGAAAAACTTACATGGATGATAACAAAATAGACAATAGTGACACAAATAATATAAAAATGAAACACTGCAACACCAAGACTGAAATATATAATCGAAAACAAAACAAAGGAGTGAAAATTGGACATTTTAACATACGAAGCTTATTGAAAAAAATAGATGAAATTAGGATTTTAATACATCAGAATAGTTTTGACATTCTACCTATATCTGAAACATGGTTATCGGCCAAAATACCGAATGAACTTGTAAATATACCTGGTTTTAATGTATATAGAAAGGATAGACCGAGTCATGGTGGGGGTGTTTTAATATATATAAAGGAGACTTTTACCTCATACATATTGTCCAGATCTCACCAATTTTAATAATACTGAAGTGGTCTGGGTTAGGATTGATAATAAATCTTCCCCTTCTTTTTATGTATCATGTGTATATAATCCCAAAGCGGACGATGAGAACTATTACCAATGCATGTTAAATAATTTTGAAAATGTTTTAGCAAAGAATAAGGATATTGTTATCCTTGGTGATTTAAACATTAACTACATCTTAGACGAAAATTTATGTGAAAATCAAGCTCACTTTATAGAAACACTCCTTTGTTGCAAACAATTGATAGTTGAACCTACTCGTGTTACACAATCATCTCAGTCAGTCATTGATCATATATATACCACGATGCCTCACAACCACTTGGATCACGGGATACTGAAATATACTCTTAGTGATCTTTACTTTATATTTACAACTCTGAAATTTAGGCGCCAAGCTTCTCCTCCAAAACTTATTCACAAAAAAATTACAATGGAATAAATATAAATGATTTTATTCGCGATTTAATGGATATTGGACTATATAGTGGTGTTATTGATGCTAAATCAACATCTGATGCCTGGAGAGATTGGTCAAATGCATTTAATACAGTGGTTAGCAAAATTAAAGAAATTAGAGTCAATGATAGGTCAATCCATGGATGACCAACGAAATTTTAGCCTTTATATATATAAACGTGGATATACTCACCGCATGGCATGGCCGCATTAGCTCTTCTGACAAAATGAATAAAAATAAAAATCTGATAAATTTGGTCATCTCAAAAATTCGAAACTCACAACGATCCTATTATAAGAAAACAATCACAGCCAATAAATCCTGTGACGTTTGGAGAGCAGTAAACCAATCCCTGGGATAAAAAAAGGAAAAGTTCCATAACATCAGATCTGTCACCTGATGCGTGGAATGAACACTTTGCGTCCGTTGGAAATAAACTGTGTAGTAAATTTAGTGAAAATGATGAACTAATATGGAGAAATAACTCGAGTATTTATAACTTTAAATTTAAAAGCCTTCTTGAAGAAGATGTTCTACATGTAGCATTTATAAACAAATTGCCATCTGAAACCAATGTTGATATTCTAGGCTATGATTCTTGTATTCTCAAACTTAGCAGTGAGATTATCTGTAGCAGTCTAACAATCTTATTTAATATGTCACTTTATAATGGAGAAATTCCAAATGAATGGAAAAAAGCTCGGGTTACTCCAGTTTACAAAAACAAAGGCTCTAAACAAGACCCTAACAACTTTCGACCAATTTCTGTAATTGGGCATATTCCAAAATTATTTGAAAAAATAGTTGACTCTCAATTGAGAGAATATTTACAATCTCACTCTTTCATTACACATTCCCAGTCAGCTTTCATGAAACTCCATTCAACCCTGACGTCTTTGCATAATGTGATTGAATATGTGCTTGACAATATTGACGAAAATGAAATCAATGGTATTTGTATGTTTGATCTTGCTAAATGTTTTGACACAATTGATCATAAATTACTTTTAAAAAATTAAGCAAATACGGCCTTAATGGCACTGAATTATAATGGTTTACAAATTATCTCAATGAACGAACTCAAGTTGTTACCATAAATGGTAAAATGTCTAATACAAAACTCATTGACAAAGGTGTTCCACGAGGATCTATACTTGGTCCTCTGTTTTTTACTATTTTTATTAATGATTTCCCCTCATGTCTATCTAATGCCTTCTGTAATATTTTTGCTGATGATACTATGATAGGTGTTAGTGATAAATCTATAACAAAAATACAGCAACTACTTCAGAATGCTGTAAATGAAGCTATCAAATGGTTTGGACAAAATAAGTTAACTTTAAACATAAACAAGTGTAATGTACTAATTATATCTAACAAAAATATAGTAGACAGCATAGATATTTTTATAAATGGTGTTAAGTTACCCTTTGTTAAGTCCGCTAAATATATTGGTGTAGAAATAGATAGTAAATTATCCTGGTCTAACCATATAGATAGATTGTGTAAGAAATTGTCTTCGCAACTTTATATCTTAAGAAGGTTGAAACAAATTCTCCCAACGGATGATATTAATTGTGTTTACTACGGTATATTTCAGAGTATTATTGATTATTGTATCACTGTCCGGGGCTCTGCTGCACAAATATATTCATGTAAAATACAAAAATTACAAAATAGAGCAGCACGACTTCTTGCACAAAACTTTGACTGGAACATTCGTGGTATAGATATTGTGAGAGGTCTAGGGTGGCAGAATGTTAAAGAAAGATATTGTTTTTTATCATGTTGTCTCACTTATAAATCTCTAAATAATCTAGCTCCTTATTACTTATCTGATCTTTTTTCCTCCGTTTCTGAATAGCATACTGTTTCAACACGTAATGCAACAAGTAATACTCTACAGCAGCCCAGGTGTAATAATTCTTTATATAAATCATCTTTAAGTGGGTCTAGACTTTGGAATAAGCTACCTTCAGAAATAAGAAGACATTTTCTGCTTTCAATATAACCTTAAACTATATATGGCTAATAATCAAACCATTACTCAATCATAGTTAGGGCTGCAATAAGTGTACATGTCTTATCGCTTTTTCCAATTTTTGTAGGTTTTTGTTGGAGTTTTAGTGTGGGGACATTTGTGTTTTCTTTTCTTTTCACTTTGCTATAAATGTACATGTATATACATTTGTAAACCTATTCAATTAATGCAAAGGCATATATCATCGGATTATGATCTAAAATGTCTAATGTACCTTCTATTTTCGTTATTGTAACTATTGTACATAATATGATAATTATTGTTTAAATATGTGTTTTCACTTTTTATGCAAATACTTGTCATAAAACAGGGCACATATGCAAAATAGCCAAAGGCTAATAATGTTTTTACCCTGTATAAATATGTTTGAATAAATAAATAAAGAAGTAGAAAAGGCATGTGAAACTGACGTATTTTTTATTTGGGCCATAATAACCTCTTGCCCACTCTCCCCTGAGCGACCTAGCAAAAAAAATGAGTGCGGTTTTGAGAAGAGCCTAGTTACTGGTAGCGCAAGGACTTCCTGCTACCATATCTTTACTTATTTCGCTGCTTTTGCTACAGCAAATCATCACAGAATCGATTCTAATTGGTAGCAAAATGATATATCTGTAATATGTACCACCAAGGCTGCTGCAAAGAGCCACAAATTTAAGAAAAGGAACTATGCGCGAATGAATTTGTGTGGTGAAACCTTAACGTTCGATAATTTCACATTGAAACACATTTGCGATGCTGCCCCAACATTAATCCACTGCGACTTATCGCAAACTGTATAAATGGGCTAAATATGTAACGTGTAACGTTCTGGTCTTTAACAGCTACCTGCACATTTGATTAATGTCAGTTGACGTGTTATGGAAAACATTTCAACTTTGCCTACCTATGTTATGGGTCTACAGTCATTATAAATATTTTACTCTTTCAGTGCGGGGATCGACTTTAAACAATGAGCTCTGTATGAGCTCAACAAATATGACAAATAGATGACTATTTAATTTCAATATTTAATTTATTTGCAACGGAATGAAACATTTTCAAAATTCCATAAAAATGAAAAAAAATATAAAATCTGTCTGTATATTTTATCACATAAAAAGTATTTCTGAACCAGGTGTTACGGCAGTTCAGTTGAATACGGCCAAACACGAATTCCAACCTCTCAAGCATGACGCCTGGTCATCTAGTTTTGCGTCATCTTCAGGTATAATGACATAATTATTAGTTTTAACTGTAGAGGTAGCCAAAAATATCTGTAGGGCTGCCAACCTCTAGAAAAATAAACCCACTATTTTTTCTTCTTATTATTTTTTTTCTTCCAGCAAACATAACTAAACTGGTTTAATGTTGGTTTCATGTTGGTTTAATGTTGGACCAGATATCTGTAAAATGGTCCAACCAGGATGTGAACATAGGCCTATAAAATTATACCTACGCACAGATTCTGACATAAAGAATGATAAAATAAAGTAAATTATCATCGTGCAGCGAGTGCTAGGAAAATCTTACTCAATTTTATTATTTTTAATGATATGATAAAATAAAATTTTCGTATGAGCTGAATAAACAGATGAATATTTAATATCATTATTAAATGCATGTTTCACAGAAGAGAAACACGCCGGTTATTATTTCTTGTAGATTCAAATACATGAACTATTTCTAATGTGATTTACTTTTACTAATAAATATTACTGCCGCCTTCAAATTGTATAGATGACATTCTACACAGGTGAAATCTCGTGCCCGCGACCATATAATAACTTTAACTGGCAAAACAACCTGATCAAGTTGTTCATGGGGGCATGACGTCGACCGTACCCCTTGGAAATTTTGGATGCCATATTAAAATAGAACCCACTTCTGTTTACACCACTGCTATTAAGATCATTACATATGAATTTACGATATAATGAATGTATACAATTATCACCAGGTGTGCGTAGTATGTGCTGACACATTAAGAATCGACACCGCATCATACTAATACTGAGCAGTGACTTAAACATGACCCCTATTTCGTAGTTTGTCTGGCCAATATGGTTCATAAAATGACGTCATTGCCATAGCGACATGACGTCACAAACGTACGTTTGAAAAAAATATCGACCACGTACGGCAAAAACGATATACGCCACCATAAACAAGACTACTTAAGTCCAGGAGCTCCCGCTCCGAATTAGAATTTGATTTAAGCAATTTTGTGTAGGGTTATTAATGTAGTCCTAGGCTAGGTCAAAAATCAAGACGCAAGAAAACTAGGTCTAAGAAGCGCAGTCTAAGAGTAAGATAAGAACTAGATAGTCTGTCTGAGATTGCAAACCTCCATTGAAATTAATGATCCTAATCAGTATCCCAGTAATGGTCTACCTATCTGGCACGGTTTACCCGATATCAGGCCAATCGAGGTAATAATAGCTGATTTACGGTGATTTTGAATTCGCTATAAATTTGTTAAAAACTTAGGGTGCATACTCCCACGAAACCTCAAATTTTGTTTTATAGTAATGGACTAACATCTAACAGTTTGCAAAATATTGGGCATGTGAAAGTAAATGATGGCCGATAGGGGGCCATTTTGAATTTGATCGAGTCAGAATTTTTCAAGATGCATCCTCAGCTGAAATCTCACATTTCATTCTATAGTAATCGTCTAGCTATCGAGCACGGTTTACCAAATATCGGCCATGTGAAAGTGAATAATGGCCTAAAGGCGGCCATTTTGAATTTGATCAAGTCGAAATTTTCCAAGATGCATCCTCAGCTGAAATCTCACATTTTATTCTATAGTAATGGTCCAGCCATCTAGCACAGTTTACCATTACACATTACCATTACCAAATATCGCCCATGTGAAAGTGAATAATGGCCGATAGGAGGTCATTTTGAATTTGATCAAGTCAAAATTTTTCAAGATGCATCCTCTCCTGAAATCTCACATTTTGTTTTATAGTAATGGTCTAGCCATCTAGTACGGTTACCAAAAACCGGCTATGTGAAAGTGAATAATGGCCGATAGGCGGCCATTTTGAATTTGATCGAGTCAATTTTTTCAAGATGCATCCTCTCTTGTAATCTCACATTTTGTTTTATAGTAATGGTCCAGCTATCTAACACGGTTTACCAAATATCAGCAATGTAAAAGTAAATAGTGGCCGATAGGCGGCCATTTTGAATTCGATTGAGTCGAAAGTTTTTAAAAGGCATCCTCTCTCGAAACGCCACATTTTGTTTTCTAGTAATGTTCTAGCTCTCTAGCACGGTTTACCTGATATCAGGCCTATCGAGGTAAACAATGCTGATTGTCGGCCATTTTGAATTCGTAAGGGTGCATCTTCCTCCGAAAACTCACACTTTGTTTTATAGTAATCAGGTAATGGTCTAGCCATCTAGCACGGTTTACCAAATATCAGCCATGTGAAAATGAATAATGGTCGAAAAGGCGGCCATTTTAAAATTGATCAAGTCAATTTTTTTCAAGATGCATCCTCATCTGAAATCTTACATTTCGTTTTATAGTAATGGTCTAGCCATCTAGCACGGCTGACCAAATATCAGCCATGTGAAAGTGAATAATGGCCGATAAGCGCCCATTAACGTTCGCGTTGGTGTGTTTTGCACTTAAAGTGGAGAAATGTAAATAACCCTATATATTATTTTAACCATCAGTCTGTTCTCTTTCAATATAAAACATAGCGAGAAGCTCGGCAGAATGGACTCTTGAGTTTGAAACCATCACTGTAGTTGTTGGAGGAAATGACTGCTACTCAGACAGATTGATCCCGGACATAAGCAAAAAATTATGACAAACTCATCAAGAAAGCAAAATCTATGTGCCAGGGAAGAGTGACTATGTCCAGTATCTGCCCACGACTTGATACTGTAGACGTCCAAAGAATACAGCCTTAAAAAATCTGTGCGACACACATAGCTGCAGATTTGTCAACAATGACAATTTCTTCAAGCTGGCTGACAAGACGGTAAACGACTCCCTATTGATGAGAGATAGAGTACAGCTGACCTCAAAACAACTGAAAAATGTGTGTCGCTGTACAGATCAAGAGGTAGACCAAGACAGACTAGATATGCCAGTAACTACAGGCGCTCTGATGTAAACCAAACCAGGCCGACAGAGAGAGAACACAATGGATTAAAACATTCCCAGGAAGATGAACGACAAAACCACTATTACAGACATGATTCCTACCATCACAGAAGTAGCCAGAACAGAGAAGACCACCAGATACTAAGACAGAGGCACCAGCAAAGAAGTGACGCATATCATCCCAGAAAAGATCAACACGGATATGACACCAACACTCGTAAAAACACTAGACATGACACCAATAACCGTCAATGTGACCACTGCTGGCAATTTAAATGTGAATGCTACTGAAAACTACAGGAGGAAAAAGGAAATCAGGACATAGGCATCATGCCTTCAAATGTTAAACAACCTTCTAGTAGAAAAACTTACATGGATGATAACAAAATAGACAATAGTGACACAAATAATATAAAAATGAAACACTGCAACACCAAGACTGAAATATATAATCGAAAACAAAACAAAGGAGTGAAAATTGGACATTTTAACATACGAAGCTTATTGAAAAAAATAGATGAAATTAGGATTTTAATACATCAGAATAGTTTTGACATTCTACCTATATCTGAAACATGGTTATCGGCCAAAATACCGAATGAACTTGTAAATATACCTGGTTTTAATGTATATAGAAAGGATAGACCGAGTCATGGTGGGGGTGTTTTAATATATATAAAGGAGACTTTTACCTCATACATATTGTCCAGATCTCACCAATTTTAATAATACTGAAGTGGTCTGGGTTAGGATTGATAATAAATCTTCCCCTTCTTTTTATGTATCATGTGTATATAATCCCAAAGCGGACGATGAGAACTATTACCAATGCATGTTAAATAATTTTGAAAATGTTTTAGCAAAGAATAAGGATATTGTTATCCTTGGTGATTTAAACATTAACTACATCTTAGACGAAAATTTATGTGAAAATCAAGCTCACTTTATAGAAACACTCCTTTGTTGCAAACAATTGATAGTTGAACCTACTCGTGTTACACAATCATCTCAGTCAGTCATTGATCATATATATACCACGATGCCTCACAACCACTTGGATCACGGGATACTGAAATATACTCTTAGTGATCTTTACTTTATATTTACAACTCTGAAATTTAGGCGCCAAGCTTCTCCTCCAAAACTTATTCACAAAAAAATTACAATGGAATAAATATAAATGATTTTATTCGCGATTTAATGGATATTGGACTATATAGTGGTGTTATTGATGCTAAATCAACATCTGATGCCTGGAGAGATTGGTCAAATGCATTTAATACAGTGGTTAGCAAAATTAAAGAAATTAGAGTCAATGATAGGTCAATCCATGGATGACCAACGAAATTTTAGCCTTTATATATATAAACGTGGATATACTCACCGCATGGCATGGCCGCATTAGCTCTTCTGACAAAATGAATAAAAATAAAAATCTGATAAATTTGGTCATCTCAAAAATTCGAAACTCACAACGATCCTATTATAAGAAAACAATCACAGCCAATAAATCCTGTGACGTTTGGAGAGCAGTAAACCAATCCCTGGGAAAAAATAGAAAAAGTTCCATAACATCAGATCTGTCACCTGATGCGTGGAATGAACACTTTGCGTCCGTTGGAAATAAACTGTGTAGTAAATTTAGTGAAAATGATGAACTAATATGGAGAAATAACTCGAGTATTTATAACTTTAAATTTAAAAGCCTTCTTGAAGAAGATGTTCTACATGTAGCATTTATAAACAAATTGCCATCTGAAACCAATGTTGATATTCTAGGCTATGATTCTTGTATTCTCAAACTTAGCAGTGAGATTATCTGTAGCAGTCTAACAATCTTATTTAATATGTCACTTTATAATGGAGAAATTCCAAATGAATGGAAAAAAGCTCGGGTTACTCCAGTTTACAAAAACAAAGGCTCTAAACAAGACCCTAACAACTTTCGACCAATTTCTGTAATTGGGCATATTCCAAAATTATTTGAAAAAATAGTTGACTCTCAATTGAGAGAATATTTACAATCTCACTCTTTCATTACACATTCCCAGTCAGCTTTCATGAAACTCCATTCAACCCTGACGTCTTTGCATAATGTGATTGAATATGTGCTTGACAATATTGACGAAAATGAAATCAATGGTATTTGTATGTTTGATCTTGCTAAATGTTTTGACACAATTGATCACAAATTACTTTTAAAAAATTAAGCAAATACGGCCTTAATGGCACTGAATTATAATGGTTTACAAATTATCTCAATGAACGAACTCAAGTTGTTACCATAAATGGTAAAATGTCTAATACAAAACTCATTGACAAAGGTGTTCCACGAGGATCTATACTTGGTCCTCTGTTTTTTACTATTTTTATTAATGATTTCCCCTCATGTCTATCTAATGCCTTCTGTAATATTTTTGCTGATGATACTATGATAGGTGTTAGTGATAAATCTATAACAAAAATACAGCAACTACTTCAGAATGCTGTAAATGAAGCTATCAAATGGTTTGGACAAAATAAGTTAACTTTAAACATAAACAAGTGTAATGTACTAATTATATCTAACAAAAATATAGTAGACAGCATAGATATTTTTATAAATGGTGTTAAGTTACCCTTTGTTAAGTCCGCTAAATATATTGGTGTATACTTTATATCTTAAGAAGGTTGAAACAAATTCTCCCAACGGATGATATTAATTGTGTTTACTACGGTATATTTCAGAGTATTATTGATTATTGTATCACTGTCCGGGGCTCTGCTGCACAAATATATTCATGTAAAATACAAAAATTACAAAATAGAGCAGCACGACTTCTTGCACAAAACTTTGACTGGAACATTCGTGGTATAGATATTGTGAGAGGTCTAGGGTGGCAGAATGTTAAAGAAAGATATTGTTTTTTATCATGTTGTCTCACTTATAAATCTCTAAATAATCTAGCTCCTTATTACTTATCTGATCTTTTTTCCTCCGTTTCTGAATAGCATACTGTTTCAACACGTAATGCAACAAGTAATACTCTACAGCAGCCCAGGTGTAATAATTCTTTATATAAATCATCTTTAAGTGGGTCTAGACTTTGGAATAAGCTACCTTCAGAAATAAGAAGACATTTTCTGCTTTCAATATAACCTTAAAATATATGGCTAATAATCAAACCATTACTCAATCATAGTTAGGGCTGCAATAAGTGTACATGTCTTATCGCTTTTTCCAATTTTTGTAGGTTTTTGTTGGAGTTTTAGTGTGGGGACATTTGTGTTTTCTTTTCTTTTCACTTTGCTATAAATGTACATGTATATACATTTGTAAACCTATTCAATTAATGCAAAGGCATATATCATCGGATTATGATCTAAAATGTCTAATGTACCTTCTATTTTCGTTATTGTAACTATTGTACATAATATGATAATTATTGCTTAAATATGTGTTTTCACTTTTTATGCAAATACTTGTCATAAAACAGGGCACATATGCAAAATAGCCAAAGGCTAATAATGTTTTTACCCTGTATAAATATGTTTGAATAAATAAATAAAGAAGTAGAAAAGGCATGTGAAACTGACGTATTTTTTATTTGGGCCATAATAACCTCTTGCCCACTCTCCCCTGAGCGACCTAGCAAAAAAAATGAGTGCGGTTTTGAGAAGAGCCTAGTTACTGGTAGCGCAAGGACTTCCTGCTACCATATCTTTACTTATTTCGCTGCTTTTGCTACAGCAAATCATCACAGAATCGATTCTAATTGGTAGCAAAATGATATATCTGTAATATGTACCACCAAGGCTGCTGCAAAGAGCCACAAATTTAAAAAAAGGAACTATGCGCGAATGAATTTGTGTGGTGAAACCTTAACGTTCGATAATTTCACATTGAAACACATTTGCGATGCTGCCCCAACATTAATCCACTGCGACTTATCGCAAACTGTATAAATGGGCTAAATATGTAACGTGTAACGTTCTGGTCTTTAACAGCTACCTGCACATTTGATTAATGTCAGTTGACGTGTTATGGAAAACATTTCAACTTTGCCTACCTATGTTATGGGTCTACAGTCATTATAAATATTTTACTCTTTCAGTGCGGGGATCGACTTTAAACAATGAGCTCTGTATGAGCTCAACAAATATGACAAATAGATGACTATTTAATTTCAATATTTAATTTATTTGCAACGGAATGAAACATTTTCAAAATTCCATAAAAATGAAAAAAAATATAAAATCTGTCTGTATATTTTATCACATAAAAAGTATTTCTGAACCAGGTGTTACGGCAGTTCAGTTGAATACGGCCAAACACGAATTCCAACCTCTCAAGCATGACGCCTGGTCATCTAGTTTTGCGTCATCTTCAGGTATAATGACATAATTATTAGTTTTAACTGTAGAGGTAGCCAAAAATATCTGTAGGGCTGCCAACCTCTAGAAAAATAAACACACTATTTTTTCTTCTTATTATTTGTTTTCTTCCAGCAAACATAACTAAACTGGTTTAATGTTGGTTTCATGTTGGTTTAATGTTGGACCAGATATCCGTAAAATGGTCCAACCAGGATGTGAACATAGGCCTATAAAATTATACCTACGCACAAATTCTGACATAAAGAATGATAAAATAAAGTAAATTATCATCGTGCAGCGAGTGCTAGGAAAATCTTACTCAATTTTATTATTTTTAATGATATGATAAAATAAAATTTTCGTATGAGCTGAATAAACAGATGAATAGTTAATATCATTATTAAATGCATGTTTCACAGAAGAGAAACACGCCGGTTATTATTTCTTGTAGATTCAAATACATGAACTATTTCTAATGTGATTTACTTTTACTAATAAATATTACTGCCGCCTTCAAATTGTATAGATGACATTCTACACAGGTGAAATCTCGTGCCCGCGACCATATAATAACTTTAACTGGCAAAACAACCTGATCAAGTTGTTCATGGGGGCATGACGTCGACCGTACCCCTTGGAAATTTTGGATGCCATATTAAAATAGAACCCACTTCTGTTTACACCACTGCTATTTAGACAGTACATATGAATTTACGACATAATGAATGTATACAATTATTACCAGGTGTGCGTAGTATGTGCTGACACATTAAGAATCGACACCGCATCATACTAATACTGAGCAGTGACTTAAACATGACCCCTATTTCGTAGTTTGTCTGGCCAATTTGGTTCATAAAATGACGTCATTGCCATAGCGACATGACGTCACAAACGTACGTTTGAAAAAAATATCGACCACGTACGGCAAAAACGATATACGCCACCATAAACAAGACTACTTAAGTCCAGGAGCTCCCGCTCCGAATTAAAATTTGATTTAAGCAATTTTGTGTAGGGTTATTAATGTAGTCCTAGGCTAGGTCAAAAATCAAGACGTAAGACAACTAGGTCTAAGAAGCGCAGTCTAAGAGTAAGATAAGAACTAGATAGTCTGTCTGAGATTGCAAACCTCCATTGAAATTAATGATCCTAATCAGTATCCCAGTAATGGTCTACCTATCTGGCACGGTTTACCCGATATCAGGCCAATCGAGGTAATAATAGCTGATTTACGGTGATTTTGAATTCGCTATAAATTTGTTAAAAACTTAAATTGTTAAAAATCCCACGAAACCTCAAATTTTGTTTTATAGTAATGGACTAACATCTAACAGTTTGCAAAATATTGGGCATGTGAAAGTAAATGATGGCCGATAGGGGGCCATTTTCAATTTGATCGAGTCAGAATTTTTCAAGATGCATCCTCAGCTGAAATCTCACATTTCATTCTATAGTAATCGTCTAGCTATCGAGCACGGTTTACCAAATATCGGCCATGTGAAAGTGAATAATGGCCTAAAGGCGGCCATTTTGAATTTGATCAAGTCGAAATTTTCCAAGATGCATCCTCAGCTGAAATCTCACATTTTATTCTATAGTAATGGTCCAGCCATCTAGCACAGTTTACCGTTACACATTACCATTACCAAATATCGCCCATGTGAAAGTGAATAATGGCCGATAGGAGGTCATTTTGAATTTGATCAAGTCAAAATTTTTCAAGATGCATCCTCTCCTGAAATCTCACATTTTGTTTTATAATAATGGTCTAGCCATCTAGTACGGTTACCAAAAACCGGCTATGTGAAAGTGAATAATGGCCGATAGGCGGCCATTTTGAATTTGATCGAGTCAATTTTTTCAAGATGCATCCTCTCTTGTAATCTCACATTTTGTTTTATAGTAATGGTCCAGCTATCTAACACGGTTTACCAAATATCAGCAATGTAAAAGTAAATAGTGGCCGATAGGCGGCCATTTTGAATTTGATTGAGTCGAAAGTTTTTAAAAGGCATCCTCTCGCGAAACGTCACATTTTGTTTTCTAGTAATGGTCTAGCTCTCTAGCACGGTTTATCAGGCCTATCGAGGTAAATAATGCTGATTGTCGGCCATTTTGAAAAATTTTCAGGGTGCATCCTCCTCCGAAAACTCACACTTTGTTTTATAGTAATCAGGTAATGGTCTAGCCATCTAGCACGGTTTACCAAATATCAGCCATGTGAAAATGAATAATGGTCGAAAAGGCGGCCATTTAAAAATTGATCAAGTCAATTTTTTTCAAGATGCATCCTCATCTGAAATCTTACATTTCGTTTTATAGTAATGGTCTAGCCATCTAGCACGGCTGACCAAATATCGGCCATGTGAAAGTGAATAATGGCCGATAAGCGCCCATTTTGAATTTTATCGAGTCGAATTTTTTCAGGATGCATCCTCTCCTGAAATCACACATTTTGTTTTATAGTAATGGTCTAGCCATCTAGCACGGTTTACCAAATAACGGCCATGTGAAAATGCATAATGGCCGATTGGCGGCCATTTTGAACTTGGACGAGCTGATTTTTTTCAAAATGCATCCTCTCCTGAAACCTTACAATTTGTTTTATAGTAATGGTGTAGATATCTTGAGCGGTTTTCATGATATTCCACAATATCAGGCCTGTCGAGGTGAATAATGGCCGATAGGCGGCCATTTTGAATTTTATCAACTTGAAATTTTTCAAGATGCATCCTCTCCTGAAACCTTACAATTTAATTAATATTAATGGTGTAGCTATCTTGAACGGTTTTCATGATATATCAGGCCTGTCGAGGTGAATAATGGCCGATAGGCGGCCATTTTTAATTTTATCGACTTGAAATTTTTCAAGATGCATCCTCTCCTGAAACCTTACAATTTGTTTTATAGTAATGGTGTAGCTATCTTGAGCGGTTTTCATGATATTCCGCAAAATCTTTCAGACGGATTTACCGATGTTATAAATTAGGTCAAAGTGCTGGGTCAACTTCAAGGTCAAGGTCCAAAAACCTGAAAAGGCACAACTAGGGACCTTAGAGAACATGTATGTGCAATATGACTGTCATCGGCCCAGTACTTTTCGAGATCTGCTCCGGAAACAAAGTGCGCGTCAAAACGTCTAAATAGGTCATAGTTCTGAACCAGAAGTAGGTCAAAGTTCAAATAGCCCAAAAGGCACAACTAGACCCCCTAGGGGTGTTGTGTGTAAAATTTGAAGATAATCGGACTTTCAGAGATATGCTCCGGAAACGAATTGTTTACGGACGGCCCAACGCCGTAACATCATCATTTTCTCCTCTGCGACCTTGCGTATTGAATTCAGATTAAAAATATTTCAACCTGTTCATTATCCACCTCGAAGTAACCCACATACCAAAAATTGTTATCCTAGCTTATTTTCTTACAAAGTTATAGGCAAAAGAAGAGGAAAAAAAAACGGAGGTAGAATCCATAGCTCCCTCCGCGTGGGACGGACATATCTAAGAAAATAGTTTTTTTTCAAATCAGTAACATTTTAGCTACGATGACGTAAAACATGTGCTACAGATTTGCCAAACTAATTGTGGCCCATGGTAGGCCTATATGTAAAACAAGGCTCTAATTGGTCAAGCCAACAATACAACGCATTTCGGGGATATGCAGTGGGTTACAGACACCCCCCACCCCCTGGAATAGACTAAAATGAAGAAACAAAAATGAAAGAAAGAAAAGTGTCAATGGCGCCGTATACAGCTCATCTTTGTAATTACAGGTGTTTTTTACAGGTGTTTCTACAAGTTCAAACTAGCACCGGATTTAGGTGGATTTGAATTCAGATATAATGTAGATCTGGTAATATTCGCGTGGTTTTAATTTTCGCGAATTTCACGAGGATGGGAAATTCGAATTCCAAAATCTCGCGAAAATTACTATTATAATATCACTTCTAAAGAAAAATGAAAATTCGCGAATTCTAAACTTCGTGAAAAGTCCCAAAATCAGAAATTCGCGAATATTTGAACACGCGAAAATTACCAGATATAGGCCTACAGTAGTGTCATATTCCTGAATTGCGGGAACTATCCTTCTGTGATCACTCCTGGTTTGTGGCTGTTCACTATGTTGATTGAAGTCCCAATAGCGATTTTGGCAAATTGTGGACGGACAGACGACGGACAACGCACCATGACAAAAGCTCATCTGACCGAATGAGCTCAAATGAGAGCCTGTGGTTTGTTATCTTGCATTGTAGGCCTAATTTACAGGTCGAAATTGAAAGATGTATGTTTTTTCCTACATAAAACAAAGAATTTTCTGAATATAGGACATAGAACCTTCTGAACATAGGACCTTCTGAATATAGGACCTTCTGAACATAGAACCTTCTGAACATAGGACCTTCTGAATATAGCACCTTCTGAACATGGAACCTTTTGAACAAATATTTTCTGAACATAGAACCTTCTGAACAAAGAACCTTCTGAACATAGGGCAGTCACCTGTAAATATACCTGGTTTTAATGTATATAGAAAGGATAGACAGAGTCATGGTGGGGGTGTTTTAATATATATAAAGGAGACTTTACCTCATACATATTGTCCAGATCTCACCAATTTTAATAATACTGAAATGGTCTGGGTTAGGATTGCTAATAAATCTTCCCCTTCTTTTTATGTATCATGTGTATATAACCCCAATGCGGGCGATGAGAACTATTACCAATGCATGTTAAATAATTTTGAAAATGTTTTAGCAAAGAATAAGGAAATTGTTATCCTTGGTGACTTAAACATTAAAGGTTCTAAGTCGTCTCATTCCGGCATGCGCAAGCGTTTTGTCAACAATAGGTTGTTGTTATTGTTTTATTTTGTGTTGTTGACTATCTATTTTTAGATCAAGGGAAGCCACAAAATGAATGAAGGGAATCAGTCAGCTAGACAGCACCAATGTTTGTTTGTTTAGTTAGCTAGCCTTATAGCCGGGCTGCCCGGACCTTCCGACAAGTGTCAATTGCTCTGAAACCTAGACACGATACCAAGAGCTACAAACATCAGATCCCTGAGTATCAGGCTAGACAACCACACTACAATTACCCCGATCTCGCCCCCAGCTCTCCTTCAGTTTTCCCTGACGACTACTCAAGGTAGCAAACCAATCTGGGCACAATGGCAATGTCCCGTGTTGGCATGAACACATCACATTGACATAGCAAGAATGGTCTCAACAAAAGTAATGCAGTCAATGTGGAATGTTTTTATTCAATTATGGTAAACTGTTGCGTCATGTAGGCTATACCAGATAAAAAAGAATTAAAGCATCTTTACATTGGACAGCAGATAATTGCAGGTGTAATACCGTAGGCCTAGCCGTTTTGTAGGTGGGAGCTTAGGTTCAGCCCGGGGGTTGAGCCTATTAGTCTTACACACCATAACTAAATCGGAAATAGATGAGCCAGATAATATTAGCTTTATTAAAAGATAATAAACCTACTAGGCCTACTACTATTACCAAATGCAATAATGGCATTTTTCGGTTATTTTCAAACTATCAAATTGATGTAAAATAAATAGATCTAACAGCTAGGTATTGTCTGTGCCCGGTAGGCATTGCCTGTGACATGACAGCTAGGCCTCTTTCTACATTTCAATATGAATGAATGCCTAACCAAATACAGTCTACGAACTTGTACAAGACTCCATCTGTCAATTTGGGGTGTTTACATACATGCTACTGTAGTCTCCTGACGTAAGGAGGGTGCAGTTGGCATAGTAACCGATTCCTGCCAGCCTGAACAACCTACCATAAAGGGAGCACTGTATAAGCCTATGTGAGGGGTGTTTATGTGCTAGGCCTGCCATCACAAACTTATTCTGTATGCCATGTATGTTCCACTGTGCCATCTCCTTGATCCGGCGATAGTCCTAGCAGGACTGCACGTTATCATCTATATAATTCCGATAATGGCTGGTTTGAAACCATTTTCTAGCTAAACCTTTTTCTGTTCATGTAAGAACACGTGTAATCGGCCATGTCCAGTCTAAATGTCCCGGACCCTGTTTTCACGACAACAAACCCCAAGTCTTGTTCCGATTTTATGTATAGGCCTATATAACACGAGGGATAAGGCATGTAAGCATACAGACCGGATGTGGAGGGGATTCTAACGATGATAATCAGTCAGCTCATAATGTGGGTTTATTATTATTTTTTCTAGATTCCTGTTTGAGAACTAACCAGCACAAGCTCTGACACCAGTGAATCTGCGGGGGGGGGGGGGGGCATAATTGTAATTTATTCTTGGTTGGCCTCATGTAATTTATGGGGGGGGGGCATAATTGTAATTTATTCTTGGTTGGCCTCATGTAATTTATTTCTAGGAGGGCTGCTTACTGTATTCCACACGGTCCGCCGCCGCAGTTATTTGTTTTCAAGATAGCTACTAATCTATCAACTTCTGCTTCCTCATACTTCACATAGCCATCACATACCACTAGGAATTGTTTTGGTGACACTTTGATCCCCATATCATCAACCCTTTAATTACTATGGCCACTAACGAAGAAATGTTCGTTATCCCATTTCAGGAAAAGGTTGCCAGCAGATCTTTTAATTTGGCAAATATGTTCAGCTATGTCAGCCAATGACCTAATTAACTTTTGGGATCAAACAATTTTAAAATGGCCGGTTAGCGGCCATTTCGAATTTTGTAATATTTACTTAACTTAAGAAATGCAAAACGACTGGACCATGAATATAAAATAAAATGTAATTTCTCACCAAAGGATGACAAATTTCACACTAAAAAATCCAAAATGGCCGCCAGTCGGCCAATTAAATTTAAAATAGTGGTCGAGTGATAACGGAAGGCTGTTTTCGTTTCCGAGCAACTTTTTCTAGTTTGTAATCTACTCCACTACTAAACAGCTGATCGGTCCAAGAATGCCCCCTTCCATGAAAATTTTAAATATTATCTTTGTTTATGAAATTATATTAGTCCATACTCCCCTTCTCATTTCCCTCCACCCCGGGCCTCCACCACAGCTAAACAACATCGTGTAGCTTACTATCAAGACAGTGGAGGGATGTCGAATTTTAAAAACTAGTAGGGCCTAGTATGCCCACATAATCTTGGCTGAGTGTACATTTAGGCTGTCTAAACAAGCAAGCAAATTATTTATATAATTGAATTAATTTATCAAGTTCTGTCTGTATAAGAAAACATGCATAATTACAAAAAATATTTTTTTTCCTATGATTAAATTTATTTATTTTAAATCAAATCTACTCTACATTAACTGATTATTAAATATCATTTGATAACATTTAAACTATGGTTACTCTACCAATTCACAAAAGGAAAAGAAAAATATCTGCCACCATTAGCAGACAACTAGTTAGAGCATAACCACCACCGGTCACAGTTAAGGTAAGTAGGGGAGGGGGGCATCAAATCTTATTGGCTCAGGTATTTATCAACCCCTCTGCTTTGCAAAATGAATATTAACAAAACAAGTAAAATCATATAAACAACTTCTTTTTATTTTCTTTCATAGCCCTGTAGGCCTATATTTTATATACTATATACAGTTTGTCACTTCTTCGGGGCAATCATTTTCAGCGTTATTTGAAATGAAAAGAGAGTCTTTTAGCACGTCTAAATCTTCAGGTGTCCCTAGCTCAGAGGCGTGTTATTTGCAACATTTCCAGTACCCGGTACAATAAACTCAGCGATAAAAATAATTTAGATGTATTTGAAAAACAACATAAACATATTTGACTCCCCATTAAATGTAGGCTTATGTATAAATACAAATCTTATGTACTGTAGATCTGGTAATTTTCGCGTTTAGATGTTCGCGAATTCGTGATTTTGGAACTTTTCGTGAAGTCTAGAATTTGCAAATTATCAATTTAGATGATAGTAGCGCTAGTATAACATTAATTTTCGCAAGATTCTTAAATTGTCCTCCTCGCGAAAAATAAAACCTCTCTAATATTGCCGGATCTACAGTAAACAAAACAAAAAAATATTACAAATAGAATATTTTTTTCTAGCTACTTAGCTAAAAAAAAGAAAATAGTGAATAGTGATACACATCCACCTGTTTTATAAATAACAAGAAATAACTGTTAACGTAACTAGTACATCAAAGAGGCCACTTTTAAAATATAAGTTTCCAATAAGTTTTTTTATGTCAGCATATAATTAATTTATACATGTGAATACCAAGTTATATTACATGTATCAAGCAAAAGCCTATATGGCAGACTTCTATACGGCTATATCTCAGACAAGCAGCTTTGAAGTAATCAGGGTGAGAATGTCATAATTTGACGAAAGAAGATTAATGATGACCCCCATGAAATTTATCTGATCTTTTCCAAAACATTATGCAATCTAGGAAATAATACTACCATCCAGTATGCAGAGATTCCAGTGGGTCATGGGAAAAAATACGGATTTACTTTTTTTTTGAAGTCGAAAAAACCCGTTTTAGGTTGAAAAATAATAATTTTTAGGTCCTACAGTATTATAAAAATCTCAAAACTGGTATGTCATATATTGGGTATTTATATATCATAATTGGCATTGAAGTTATCACGGTGACAAGGTCCAAGTTTGATGAAATAAGATTAAAGATGGCCACCATGACCCGAATATTTTTATGAACTTAATGAAAAATTGATGCAGTCTAGGAATTGATCATAGTATCATACAAGTTGATTATTGAGTTTATTGCGTAAGAATTTTAGTGATCAGGGTGACAGGGTCTAAATTAAAAACAATTAAAGATGGCTACAATGCTCAGGATATTTTCCCTAGGGTTCTCCATTATATATATATATATATATATTGAACACTGGGTGAACAAGAGGCCTGAAGTCCTATAACATCCCTCGCCATAAATTAGGCTAACAGTTTTTGCGGTCACAAATATTAAAAAGTTCACTTGTGGTGGCCATTTTAAATTTCAGTAAAATCACCTGCACATTTCCAGATGGTGATTGTAAAATGTGAATTATTTATAACTTTAATTTTTCGTTTTTGCGACTACAAAAAATTATGAAGTTCATCCATGAACTTTGAATTTCAGTAAAACCTTGAAAAAACACCTGCACATCTCTATACCGTGGGGAACGTGATTGCAAAATTTGAATAATTTCCACTTTAAAATTTTGGACCTTTGGACCATTTTGAATTTTAGTAGCATCTTTAAAAAATACTGTGCAAACACTCAAACACACTTTGCTGATGCACTGACTCGAAATGTCCACAAATCTGACACAACCGCTTCCAATATATGTTATGCCAATAATAGAAGATCAATGATAAAATCAAGATGGCCGCTATATCAAGAGTTTGGATCGCACATGAAAAAGGACAATGCCAATAGACTCGCAGACCCTGAAAACGTATATACCGGTACCAGGTTTCAAGAGGATTCAGAAAAAAAATAAGTCGAAAAAGAAATAATAATCGCCAGGTGCCAGGAGGGTTTGAATGTTTGTATGAATAATTCAATTATGAATTTAATCTGTTGCACCATGTTGGTGTAGTAGCCAAAAAAACGCGGGCGGCGGCGGAGACGGCGCGTGCAGGGACGACAATACCCCTCAGGGCCCAGCTTGCCGAGGGGTAAAAATCACTTGCACATCCCCATGCTGCTTGGAATGTCATGTTAAAATTTCGCGCCGGAATCCTGGCGACTAAAATCCTCCTTCCCCTACGGGCTGGGGATACTAAAGATGCGCACTTTTATAGAAATCCGGGTGACAAGGTCTGAATTTGATGAAAAAAAGTTAGAGAAGGCAGCCATGACCCAGATATTTTTCAGATATTTTTCCAAACTTTCTGAAAAAATTTATGCAGCCTATGAATTTATACTAGTATTTAGTAAGTTAAATACAGAGTGAATGAAAAAAAAAGTTCTGGAGATATCAGGGTGAGTGTCAGGGTATGGATGTTGTGGCCACATTAAAAGGCGGCGAGTTAACATGAAACATGACACTAAAGTCGTTGTTTTTGATGCCAAGTTGTTAGTGATGCGACATCGGTATCTGGAGCAAAATTGAATCAACACAGGCTATTTGCCACCGAGAGAGGGCTAAAGTATAGGGCTAAAAATTAGGGCACACACTAGTTGCTGATTGATTATTATCATCACTTCACCGTCCGTTTCCTATGCCATTTTGTAGAATTAATGTTTGTTATAATTATTTGTAAATACAGTTCCGGGTGGCCACAAAAATTTTCAAACAGACAATTAAAAACATAAACAAGTGAGTGCTCTGTTGGCATTCCTCTAAAATTGTAATTCCTAGCCCTGACCCAGATATTTTTCAGATATGACCCGTATATTTTTATGAACTTAAAAAATAAAACCTCGCTAATATTACCAGATCTACAGTAAACAAAACAAAAAAATATTACAAATGGAATATTTATTTCTTAACAAAAGCAGTGATATTTCGGTAGTCCGGGTCAATTGATATATTTTCAAACTGTTCGTAGATATATTTCCAACGTTACTCAAAATCATGAAATGGGTTCTCTGATCTCTTTCCTTGGTGGAATAACAATGTGTGGGATATTTGGTCTGCGTCGATCATCTTCTGACAGCTCAGCAGGCTTATACATTGGTAGTTCATCCATCATTTTCCTTGGAATATCATAATGGTGTATATCTCAGGTGTAATCACAATTTCTAGCAACCTTCTGAGGTAGCAGGAGAGACTTCTCACTTATTGCTCTGTTGCATTCTGTAAGCATAAAGATCAAATTATTTTTAATGAACCGACCATAAATATTTTTTATTATTAGTTTGTCCATCCTATAATTTTCAAACTGTTCGTAGATATATTTCCAGCGTTACCCAACATTATTTTTATTTTTAAACCCTTTCTATCAGTTTGAAAAATATAGTCACAAAAATTAGAATAAATTGCTAGTTTGAGGCTATGGTGCGACGAAATCCAGTATTTGCATATTAAATTCAAGATCTGGTAGCATTCACATCAATTTGTAAGGAAGAGCCCAGGTGATCATGGTGATAAAGTTATATATATGCAAATTAGCAATTTTTTCAAACTCACCAGGATAATCCCCCCAAAAATTGACAACATTTTTTGAAGATTTTATAAATATTGACGTTTATCATGTCTACAGCGTCTATGATAGTAAGATGTCATGTTATAAAAAAGAGCCAAATTAGCCACTCAAACCCAACCAGGGTAATCCATCAGAGAGTAAAGAAAAAAAATATGAAGATCAGATGAATAATGGGGACTGTACAGTGTTTATTTCGTTGAACCGTTTAAGAATAATAATGATTAGATACATGACAAATATGTCCACCTTCTACAATTTTAAAGTTTATAGCCAATATTAGAAGTGCCATGGTGGCCATATTGGATATGCGAATTAGCCTATTTTCAAATCAGTAGTAACTAGATCTTACATTTGCATGGCAAATATGAAAGTCTCCACCTTCCACAATTAAAAGTTTATTGCCAATGCAGTAACGATGGGGCTATATACCATAAGTGCCATGGCGGCCATCTTGTATATGCAAATTAGCTGATTTTCGAACTCAACCAGGGAAATCCATCAGAGGGTGTTCAGAAAAAAAAATGCGAAGATCTGATGAACATTGGCGACGTGAGAGCATTTACATCGATCTTGAATATACAAATTAGCCCATGGCGGCCATGTTGGATATGCAAATCAGCTGATTTTCGAACTCAGACAGAATAATCTATCAGAGGGTGTTCAGGAAAAAATCGCGAAGATCGGATGAATAATGGCGACTTGAGAGCGTCTACATTGATCTTGAATATGCAAATTAGCCCATGGCGGCCATGTTGAATATGCAAATTAGTTGATTTTCGAACTCAGGTGGGATAATCAATCAGAGGGTGTTCAGGAAAAAAATTGCAAAGATCGTATGAATATTAGCGACTGGAGAGCGTTTACGTCGATCATCGATATCGGATATGCAAATTAGCCTATGGCGGCCATCTTGGATATGCAAATTAGCTAATTTTTGAAATTTAACAGGATAATCCATCAGAGAGTTGTCAGAAAAAAAGTTGCGAAGATCGGATAAATATTGGCGACTGGAGAGTGTTTACGTCGTCAAATTGTTGAATAATAATAATAATAATAATAATAATAACAACAATAGACAGCACTAAAACAATAAGTCTCCACCACATAGTGGATGGAGACTTAAAGCAGCCCCTTGGGATGACATCAATTTCCGTTTTTAGTTCCGTACTGAAGTAGTGTATCCCACGGATCATGTTTTTATTTTTTTCAGAATTTTCATATTTTTACAAATATTTTTAATCAACATTTCTATGAAACCAGAAGTAACCCAAACAAACTATTTGTATACCTGAAGGACGATTGAATGTTTTCACAGCATTGGGCCACATGCTGATGGCATCGGCCCAGCGTTGGGTAGACAATCAGTGCTGCAGGTGTGTCCTGACTATGAGACACCAATTAGCGGCGACTGGTTTGATCTTACCGTCTGATACGTGGGAATATGTGATCTAAAGTGCTGAATATTGCTGACTTGTTTCGTTTACATGGCAATATACGACCTGGAAATACAACTATTTCACTCTTTTTCAGTGCTTTAAAGTTGTTTTTTGACTTTTTCGTATTTTCAGTTAAGATCAGTAGGCTATATAGCTTCATATAAATTAAATTTTCAAAATTGACAACATTGAAAATGTCTCATCCCAAGGGGTCCCTTTAATAAATCATATAATGCTCAAGAAAACTTTGGTGAAAATCAGATCTTCGGCATACTAACTGCTCAGTGAATTCTTTATATTTATATATATAGAGAGAGATACTAGATGTACATATTTATCATGTAAACACCCAAGAAGGCTCCCCCTCAAACTTTTCAAATAAAAAATGTAAATTATTTATAATCTTACCAGATAATCAATTTGTACATGTAATTATCAAGTAATATATTTTGAGGCAGATGCTAGCAGCTTTAGGGCATGACAAGGTGCTAAATTTTTAGTCAAAAAGAATAAAGATGGCCGCCATGACCCAGATATTTCCCCAAACTTTGTGAAAAATTGACTTACTCTAGAAATTATTACTACTATGCAGTATGTTGAATATTGAGTATATCGGATAAGCAGCTTTGAAGTTATCAGGGTGACAAGGTCCTAATTTGACGACAAAGAAGCAAAACTTCCTGAAAAATTGATGCAGCTTAGGACATAATTTTAGTTATCAGTATCTGGAACACCGTATGAATCCGAGAAGCGGTTTTGTAGATCTATCTGGGTAAGAAATTACGGGTGCGGCCACACGTACAAAAACAAAAAGCGCCCCCCCCCCTCCCCTGGCAGGGTTTACATTGATATATATAAGGAAATGTAATTTTAAACCATTTTTGAAATGAAAATTTGCCGATTTTCAAATGTATTGAACCAGTGTTTCGAAAAAAGATATGAAGATTTGAGGAATGTTGGTGACTGTAGAAGGTGACAAATAAGAGAATGTTTATAAAAAATTGAGAAGAAAGGATGAATAATCATATTGTTATTTAATCCTTGACACTGGATGTTATATTTGCGTGGCAAATATGAGAGTCTCCACCTTCCACTGCAGCCATCTTTGCTATCTTACTAATTAGCCAATTTATTATTTCCAGAGCTTACTAATGATAGTAATATTCAATTCAATTCAATTCAGTTTGTTTATTTATGCTTGAAACATACATACATGCAAATAATTATAAAAATACAAAGGAGACCTGCAAAAGGCTTATGATAAGCCGCTTTAATAATCACAAAACACAAATTTAAAAAGAATACACTGAAAATGAAGGACTCACTAACAATACATTAGCGAAATTAAAACATATCAATTGAAAAAGGTGCATGTGTATAATGAATCTGCTCGGCAACAAGAGCAGTGATATTTCGGTACTCCGGGTAAAGTCCCAGTCCTTTTTAGTTTTCTTTCTAATTCTTTCATCTTCCTGTTCTTTCTCTTCCAATTCCTCCTATGTATCCTTTTCCATTTTTCCTCTTCTTCATTCCTTCTCTTTCATCTTACTTCTACTCCTCCTCCTCCATTCTGCTTTTCCTCCCTATTCCTCCAGCTTTTCTTCATCATGGATCCTTCTATATTTGACTTTCTTCTCTCTTCTTCTCGTTTTCCATCTTCTCCTTCTCTCCCTTTTCTTTCCATTTATCTCTCTATCCCATTCCTTCATTCTCCTTTTCCTCTACCTACCCTTTCTCCTCCCTTATTCATCCTGCTTCTATTTACTTTCTTTCATTAGCATCACAGTATACTCCTCTTCTTTTTTCTCATCTCCATCTAGTCTTCCTCTTTTCTTTCTCCTTCATTCTCTTCTTTCAATTTTTTCTGTTCTTCAGTCTCCACTTCTTCCTCCTCCTCATTCATTCCCCTTCTTTTTCTTTCTTTTTTTTCAATGTCCCGCCTTCTCCTCCTTATCCTTTTCTTTATATTTCTATTTTTCTTTCCCTCTTCATTCTTTCATGATCCTCCTCTTCATCCTCCTTCAATTCTCCTTTCATCCTCTTCCTATAATTATCCTATCCTTATTTTTTATATATTTTTTTTTGTACTTATTCTTCTTCTACTTTGTTTTCTCCTTCTCTCTCTTTGTCCTTCATTCCCTCTCTCTCATCTCCATCCTGCTGCTGATTTTCTTCATATCACCCTAGGCCTTTTGACCTACTTTTTTATCTACATCTATCCACCAAAATAGCCTAATTTTTTCAATGTTGTTGATACATGTATCTGGATGACTGTGCCAGATAGCTAGACCATTTACCGCATCTACATGCATACATACATGTATTTATATACATACATTACTGTATTTACTACTAATTTTTGTTTTAAAACAAACTGTGTGGTTTCAGGAATGCATATATGAGAATGTTCTGAGAAATTTAAACTCATTCAAATGCAAAATGACCAACTTGCGGTCATTACTAACTGTAGTCATGGTAGTATGCATAAAATCTGGAAAACCTTGCTAGATACTTGTAGGTAGACCATTACTATAAAACAAAATGTGCGGCTTCAGAAGTGATATATGCCCTGAGAAAAAATGTCAACTGAACAAAATTAGGGACTTGTGGCCATTATTGACTGTGATATATATTATTATGTTTCCATTTCAGCTAAAATAGGCCTGCTATTTTGAACAATACAATTTAAAATTCATTTGATTTTGAGTAAGTGAGAAGAATGTTCAATCTGTTATTTGCACAAAACTTAACGCATGGATGGATCACGTAGGCCTACTACATGTCCTTGGTGATGGTATAATAGTACTCACCCCTAAGGATCAGTAAAGTAGGTTATATTCTTTAAAAACATTTATAGTGTGGTTTGTGCAGCACTGGTTATTAATTTTCAGAAAAAAAACCCACTAATGTCTCAAATAGGAGAAACAAATGTACACATGTGTACAGGAGGCACTAAAGGGAAAATTAATAAAATTTGAAAACCATGATGACATAAATACATAGGAGATGACTGGGTATTTTACATTTGATATTTTTTGGCATCTCCAGGACTGATATTTATAATTAACAAAAGTATAAAAGTAGAGCTGACTAAATTATAAGACATAATTGTACTTCAGTGGTGGCATGGCAATCCTAGAAGAAGATGCAGCAATGCAGTGATCAGTTGAAAGTATTATTTAATTACCATAATTATCAAAAATAATTACATTATTTTAGCAATGTAGCCATGTGCACAATCAAAATCATTACATTGACAGGGTTCCCACTCAAAACTGAAAACAAAATTCCATGATTTTTCCATGATTATTCAATGATACCAGGTTATTTTTCCAGGAAATAAAATAGTGCTCATTTCCGTTTTGGCTGCATGTGTAATTAACCTAAATTGTTTTCATTTGCCTAAATTGTTTTTGTACGTCAATAGATTTGGGCACATATATATGCAACCACCAGTAGTCAAATATCAGGCTATTAGAAAGGAACACTTGTGCAAAGAATAAATTCTGCAAAATTTATTCTGATATTAAAAAAAATTAGGATAACTGAAGCAAAATTCCATGAAAATGTCCTTTTTTAAAATTCCATGATTTTTCCATGCATGGAATTTTTTTCCAGGTTTTCCAGGTGAGTGGGAACCCTGCATTAATATTGTGGAAAACAAATTAGCAATATAGCATTCATCAGTTCATTTTAAAGATTTTTGTTAAAATTTATTTAGTTAAAAATATAATAATCAGACTTCAGCTATGTTTTGTCTGAGAAGTTGTCAGCTGCCAGTACAAATAACAAGAAATAACTGCACTACATTTAGGCCTACTCACCGGATAGTCTACATCCAATTTATAAGTTCAATTTCTCTCCCTGTTTCAGAAGCCTAATAGGTGGTTTCAGGAACTATGAAATACATTTTCAGGCTATATTTCCTACATTGTTCCTGAAGATGTCTTTAGTACACTGGAAAAAGGAAAATGTCATAATTTGTAACAGCAATACAATAAATAAAAAAAATATAGAGCTTGATAAAAAAATAAATGACAAAGAAAGAAGCTGATTTTTATTTCATAACTGGAATATACAATTCCACAAACAATAAACAAACAATGTCAGTTATTTAACACTTGCCCTGCTAAATTATTTAATTACAATGTCATCTTAAAATAATTAAGAATGATTCATAGATTTATATTCATGAAAATTGAACATCTCCAAATACATGAAATATGAGTATAATGCGAATAAGCAAGCATCAATATGATCAATATTCAACTACCTATTTATCAGTACACGTATATACATACATGTACACTGTACAGTATATTATTTTAAGTACATTTGAGTTAGTCAACCCTTAACGCGCCTAAATACTGTTGTTTAAGCCATGGGGACCAAAGGGTTTTTTCAATTTAAAATCATCATAAATGTTTTAGTTAGCTCTTCCAGCTTCATTTGATATATGTTATGAGTCTACAGCCATTATAAATATTTTTACCTTTACAGTGCAGATTAAATGATTTTTTTACTCAAGATCGCAGTGCTGGGATCAAATCTAGACTTTAGAATCTGACGTCTGAAGCTGATTCCAGCGCTTCAAAGGTTAAACTGACTGAAAACTTTATGGCTGTGGACTCACAAGGATTCACTTTAAATATCAATCAGAATTACATTATATTATTTATATGTCATTCAAATTTGTTATATTGGCCTGTATGTAGTTCACTTTCAGATACTGCAGTGATAGTGGATGTAGCTCACAGTTACAATGAACCTTTGCTCATGAATACACATGTAGGCAGACAGACTGGACAGACTGGATTTTTATCTAATTGTGTTAAATTTTTAGGGTTGTCAGGCTTATAATACCGTAAACCGGGGCTATTTTGCCACCCTATTTACATATTTGATATCATTGTATTAATCGAAGCTACTTTTTGAAGTAGGAATATAAAGTGTCATAAATAACAGTGATTGTGTAAGGTATTTACATACTTAGCATAGTTTGTATTTAGGACTTTTAAAAAAAAATGTATGATGTATGATGGCAAAATAGCCCCGGCAACCGGGGCTATTTTGCCACTATAGCTAATTTTGAGAATTAAAACCATTTGTCACAATCCAAAGAAAAATATTTTGCCATGTGCATATTTTTTAATTCAAAATAATATAATTGAGCAGCTAATCGAATGAAAATCAAATCAACTGAACAGTCAGTAGGCATTTTTATCAATCCATTTAATATATAACATAAATTAGGTAAATGTACCATACAGACATAAACATGAAATATTAGGTGAAAAGTCATTATTTTTCATGAATTTCCTTTAATTTTTAAAATGAGTGCCTCAAACCTAGTATATAAATATTTATATAGTTTTTAGGGGTCAGTGAGTCTAGTGGCCAAGTCTGTTTTCATATCATATAAACGAGGCTCTGGCGTCCATTTTTAAAGGGTGGCAAAATAGCCCCGGTATGGGGTGGCAAAATAGCCCCGGTTACTTTGAAGTGCTCGAAAAGGCTCAATATTTGAATTTCACTAATAAATTCTTTTTATGTGATAAGGAACCTTCAATTATCACAAAATAAAAATATATACGTTAATATAATGGATAAATAATATTCCAGAGTTCAAATATGTCCAGTTTCTAAAAAACAAAATTTTGTGAATAAACATAAAAATGTTCCCTACAATATAGTCTAACCTAGGATAATAGTTATTTTTATTAACTTATTTATTGAAAACCAGAGGTTTTTATCAATTTTCGTAGGGGGTGGCGAAATAGCCCCCGTTTACGATACTAAAAAAAAAAAAAAATGGGATTTTAGGCCACATTTGTGCACATATACAATTTAAGCATGATAATTTAAAACCAGGAGCTCCCCTCCCCCTCACTTAGCACAAAGGGGGTTGGCAAAGAAAAATACATGTATACCTACATCCAATATTATGCTGTCATTTCAGTAAAAATAGGCCAATGTTTTCAGCACAAAAAAATTAAACATTTTTTTCTTCCTTTTTGACCCCAAGTGCCAACTGAAACATTTATGTCAGAGGGAAGCCTGAACATTTGAAATAACAGTGGGATCTATAGCCATGGGCCTACTGCTAGATTGTATCTAGTCTATGTAGGCCTACAGTCAATTTTCTCAGTTGCTATTCAAAACTTTAGGGTGAAATTTTCTTGGAACATATTTTATTTTTCCCCCCAGCATCGCTAAAAATTGTGTGTACTTTTGTTGTGTATTTTTAAATTACAGGGGTTGATCTTGCTTTTCATTGATGTGGGTGGGGTCTTGATTAAAACTTGATCAAGGAACATGTCATGGGGGGAATTTTTGAATTTCAATGGCTTTCTCCAAGCAGCAACTAAATCTAATGAATATCAGGCACTGTTTGTCACTAGTTTATAAGAAATAACCCTCAAATAAGAACTCCCTCCACTTGGATGCGCCACTGTGTTAGACAATTTGGCATGTAGGCCTAAAATAATTCTAGTTTCACAGTAGGCCTAATGGTGTTAGCTGTCATTGTGAAATTTTATTACATGCGGCGACCAAATTAGCAAATGCCAATGGTCAGATGTTCGACTCTGACTTCGATAATAGGCCTACACAACAAAATTCCACCACATTTTCAGGGATGTTGGAGGAAGATGAAAAAATAATCAGAATTTTTTTTCAAAAGTAAAGTGCTCAGGGATCAAGCAAATTGGAAAAAAGACTACTCTCAGGATCTGGTGAAACAGGCTGTATGCGCATAGCCTGGCCCTGTACTGTAGACCCTACTCTAGTTAGGCTAGATATAGAGACAAAATTCCTGTATTTCCTATTTTTGACCTACAAGGTTCTCAAAAATTAGAAATCAGGAAATTGTCTCTATATCTAGCCTAACTGTTAAATGCACAGCACAAAAATTTTGAAAAATTTGCAGCTCTAGTCTATGGACATGTTTACCATGTTTACATCATATGGTCATAATCAGATAATAAGAAGCCAAAATAAAATCACCGATTTTTTTATGATTTTAGCGTGGGCATGTCCCTCTATATCATTATATGGTAAGAGTGATCACGCCTCACCACTTTGAGGTGAGCTTTCTTTCACTTGCCAGCAATTTTCAAATCTGAAAGCCTGGAATTTTGTTGTATATTTTCTAAGTTAGAATATTTTGCATCATGTAGGCCTTATGTAATACTTGTTCCATGGTGATGGTGAAATAAGAACTGTCATTTTGCCGTTTTACTACATGTGAGAGGGTTCAACTTCAATAATTAGGCAACAAAATTTCACAAAATTTTCAATGATGTTGGGGAGAAATGAAAAAAAATCAGAGACCTCGAGCAAATTAAAAAAAAGGCTAGGCCTAGTTCCAGGGAAAAGAGTTTCTATTGATCTGATCTGATCTTAGGCTAATGTTACTCAATAGGCCCATTTCTCACAATAGGGTCTAGCGCCGATGTCCCCTGCATGAATGACACTGACAGAAACTTTTATTATCGCCCGGCCACAGTCTGAGTTTAGCCCGTTTTCAGGCCTATTTTGTTGAAAATAAAGACATGTTTATTGTTACCGTTAGACCTAGAAGTAGAATCTAGATTCTTTCGAAACAAAATAGTCAAAAGTTGTATTCATTGTCGTTAACTTACCTTCTATCGTAGCATACTGTCAAGAATGATGTGACAGATTATCGTCGTCGACGTCGTTGAACCAAATCACAACATCATTCAAATGCACTGCGACGCTCTGTCAGTTGACCAAGGTCCAAGTGTCTTTTTCGTGTCATTCCAGCGGTCTATAGCGGTACCGATCTAAACCTGACGACATACTCGCCTATTTACATATACTTTTCTTCTTCTTTTACGCTAACTTGCAGATAAACATGGCTTAATTCGAAATCTGTTTATTTTGCCTCCAATGTCGGCCATTTTTTTTCCTGGATTCAAAGCTTGGTGTCGTCATAGTCACGTGACTTCAGATTTCCCTCCCAGTGTTTACTTAGTAAATTACGGAGCCCGTAAAATAGCAATATTGTGACCGGCGCAGTCGTGACGACGTACTTCCTTTAACTACATCTTCGACGAAAATTTATGTGAAAATCAAGCTCACTCTATAGAAACACTCCTTTGTTGCAAACAATTGATAGTTGAACCTACTCGTGTTACACAATCATCTCAGTCAGTCATTGATCATATATATACCACGATGCCTCACAACCACTTGGATCACGGGATACTGAAATATACTCTTAGTGATCATTACTTTATATTTACAACTCTGAAATTTAGGCGCCAAGCTTCTCCTCCAAAACTTATTCACAAAAAAAATTACAATGGAATAAATATAAATGATTTTATTCGCGATTTAATAGATATTGGACTATATAGTGGTGTTATTGATGCTAAATCAACATCTGATGCCTGGAGAGATTGGTCAAATGCATTTAATACAGTGGTTAGCAAAATTAAAGAAATTAGAGTCAAAGATAGGTCAAATCCATGGATGACCAACGAAATTTTAGCCTTTATATATAAACGTGGATATACTCACCGCATGGCATGGCCGCATTAGCTCTTCTGACAAAATGAATGAATATAAAAATCTGAGAAATTTGGTCATCTCAACAATTCGAAACTCACAACGATCCTATTATAAGAAAACAATCGCAGCCAATAAATCCTGTGACGTTTGGAGAGCAATCCCTGGGAAAAAATAGAAAAAGTTCCATAACATCAGATCTGTCGCCTGATGCGTGGAATGAACACTTTGCGTCCGTTGGAAATAAACTGTGTAGTAAATTTAGTGAAAATGATGAACTAATATGGAGAAATAACTCGAGTATTTATAACTTTAAATTTAAAAGCCTTCTTGAAGAAGATGTTCTACATGTAGCATTTATAAACAAATTGCCATCTGAAACCAATGTTGATATTCTAGGCTATGATTCTTGTATTCTCAAACTTAGCAGTGAGATTATCTGTAGCAGTCTAACAATCTTATTTAATATGTCACTTTATAATGGAGAAATTCCAAATGAACACATTGGACTTTGAGTCAGATAATGACGAAAAGTACAATGTTGATTTCTCTAAACGAGAATTAATTAAATCTATCGCTCAGGCAACTGATTCGGCAACTGGCCCTGATGAAATTCACTACCAGTTTCTGAAACATTCGCCTGATGTATCACTTGATCTGTTGCTTCTACTCTTGAATGATCTGTGGCAATCTCAGGATTTCCCAGATGGATGGAGAGAAGCAACAGTGATCCCGATCCCTAAACCTGGAAAAGATCGAACAGATCCTAATAATTATAGGCCAATAGCATTGACAAGTTTGCTTTGCAAAATCATGGAGCGCATGATCAATCATCGTCTCACATGGTTTTTACAAGACAATAACATAATAACTAAATATCAATGTGGTTTTCAAAAAGGAAAGAGCACCACAGACCATTTGGTCAGACTAGAGACTTATATCCGTCAAGGTTTTGTTAAAAATCAACATACAGTTGGAGTATTTTTTGATTTAGAAAAGGCCTATGATACCACATGGAAGGGTGGTATCATGAAAGATCTCCATGAAATGCGCCTGAAGGGTAGATTACCCTTATGCATTGACAATTTTTTAAAGGGGAGAAAATTTAAAGTCCGCTTAGACAACACCCACTCTTCACTAAATCCACAGGAGGAGGGTGTCCCACAAGGTAGTATCCTTTCACCAACTCTATTTACCGTTAAAATAAACAGTATAATTGATGCTTTACCAGACAATATTGAAAAATCATTATATGTTGATGATCTGGCTGTTTACTGCCAGTCAAGCAATATGGCAATAATTGAGCGGCGCCTGCAAGGTTGCCTCGATAAGTTGGTGACTTGTGCGGATGAGAACGGCTTTAAATTTTCTCCCACAAAAACTTTATGTGTACATTTTTGCAAAAAAAATGGCTTACAGCCTGAGCCTGATCTCAAACTATATGGACAACAGCTTCCTGTTGAAGAGCAGGTCAAATTTCTTGGTCTGTTTTTCGACAAGAAGCTCAGTTTTATTCCACACATGAAATATATGAAAGATAAGTGTAGGAAAGCATTACAATTACTACGAGTTATATCCAGCAAGGATTGGGGTGGTGACCGGACAACCTTACTGAGGATTTACCGGTCTCACATCAGATCCAAACTGGATTATGGTTGTATTGTTTATGGTTCAGCGAGACGATCGTACTTAGCAGTACTTGATCCAATCGCGAACCAAGGTTTGAGATTATGCTCAGGGGCATTTCGAACATCACCAATCGAAAGTCTTCAGGTGGAGACCGGTGAGCCCTCTTTAGAGACTCGCCGGTTGAAGCTGAGCCTGCAATACTATATGAAGATGAAAGCCAATCCTGAGAACCCGGCATACTCGTGTGTTGTCAACCCAGAGTACAAGAGACTGTTTAACAACAAGCCAGGGACTATACCTACTTTGGGTATAAGGCTTCAACCCCATCTGGGTGACATGGAGGTGGAGCTCGACGCAATTAGCGTTGTGCGCCCACCAGAATGTCCACCCTGGCTTCTCCAACAGCCTAATATACTTTTTAACCTCTCAGATCTCAGGAAAGGAGACACCTGTCCCCTTGTCTTCCAGAGCATGTTGCTTGAGTTATTTTGTAGATTTCCGAGGCACCGGAAGGTGTATACTGACGGATCAAAGGAAGACAAGAGGACAGCTATGTCCTTTGTCTGTGATGATCATGAATTTAGCTGCCGCATTAACGATGAGGCTTCAATTTGCACAGCAGAGCTGTTAGCTATTGAAGCTGCCATCGAATACATATGGGATAGTAATGACGAGGAGTTCATGATCATCACAGACTCGCTATCTTCATTGCAGGCTCTTAAGAGTCAAAAACTCAACAACCCAGTTGTTTCCAATATTTTGCATATGTGTCACTACTTGTCTGGGCACAAGGACATTATTTTTTGCTGGGTACCCAGCCATATTGGAATACAGGGTAATGAACGGGCTGATGTTTTGGCCAAGGCTGCCCTGGATAAGACAAAACAGTTTTATTATATACCATATACTGATTTCAAGTATAACATCTCGGTCTACCTTGATGACATTTTGCAAGGTGAATGGAACATCAATGTCACCAGCAAATTGTTCGAGGTACAACCAATCATTAAGCGATCTTTTACACCAATGGAACGCCGAAGAGATGATGTTGTCTTATGCAGGGCCAGAATTGGCCATGCCTATTTCACAAACGGCTATTTATTGAGAGGAGAATTGCGACCTATGTGCTGCAATACTCGTCTCACTGTAAGACATGTCCTTCTCAGTTGTGCGAAATATGCGCACATCAGAAGGAAGTATTTTGCATTTAATTCCTTATTTGAGCTATTCAGGGACACCCCTGCTGGTTTTATTATTCAGTTCCTTCGGGAATGTAACCTATATTCTATGTTTTAATTATTAGACTTAGACTTGTAGTTTTTACACAATCACTCCAATTTCATGGAGATATAGTGACTTGATAAGTCGTTCATTTTATAATAACTTCATATTTTACATTATTTATACTGATATTTTTATACTCATTAAACTGTGTTGTAGTGCAGGCGCTACAGCATGTCATCAGACTCGTTACATATAGGTGCCAGGAGCATCGTCATCTTATCATATCAAACACTTTAAACTGAATATTTTAGTACGATCATGCTTTTATTGGCTTTGTCTTTCCTTTACTACTTTAACTATACAATATGGGATATTGTAATACCTGGAATTTTCACTTAAATGGCCATACTGGCCGAAAAGTGAAGTAAAGCAAATATTTTACTTACTTACTTATTATCTGTAGCAGTCTAACAATCTTATTTAATATGTCACTTTATAATGGAGAAATTCCAAATGAATGGAAGAAAGCTCGGGTTACTCCAGTTTACAAAAACAAAGGCTCTAAACAAGACCCTAACAATTTTCGACCAATTTCTGTAATTGGGCATATTCCAAAATTATTTGAAAAAATAGTTGACTCTCAATTGAGAGAATATTTACAATCTCACTCTTTCATTACACATTCCCAGTCAGCTTTCATGAAACTCCATTCAACCCAGACGTCTTTGCATAATGTGATTGAATATGTGCTTGACAATATTGACGAAAATGAAATCAATGGTATTTGTATGTTTGATCTTGCTAAATTGATCACAAATTACTTTTAACAAAATTAAGCAAATACGGCCTTAATGGCACTGAATTATAATGGTTTACAAATTATCTCAATGAACGAACTCAAGTGGTTACCATAAATGGTAAAATGTCTAATACAAAACTCATTGACAAAGGTGTTCCACGGGGATCTATACTTGGTCCTCTGCTTTTTACTATTTTTATTAATGATTTTCCCTCATGTCTATCTAATGCCTTCTGTAATATTTTTGCTGATGATACTATGATGGGTGTTAGTGATAAATCTATAACAAAAATACAGCAACTACTTCAAAATGCTGTAAATGAAGCTATTAAATGGTTTGGACAAAATAAGTTAACTTTAAACATAAACAAGTGTAATGTACTAATTATATCTAACAAAAATATAGTAGACAGCATAGATATTTTTATAAATGATGTTAAGTTACCCTTTGTTAAGTTCGCTAAATATCTTGGTGTAGAAATAGATAGTAAATTATCCTGGTCTAACCATTTAGATGGATTGTGTAAGAAATTGTCTTCGCAACTTTATATCTTAAGAAGATTGAAACAAATTCTCCCAACGTATGATATTAATTGTGTTTACTACGGTATATTTCAGAGTATTATTGATTATTGTATCACTGTCTGGGGCTCTGCTGCACAAAAATATTTATGTAAAATACAAAAATTACAAAATAGAGCAGCACGACTTCTTGCACAAAACTTTGACTGGAACATTCGTGGTATAGATATTGCGAGAGGTCTAGGGTGGCAGAATGTTAAAGAAAGATATTGTTTTTTATCATGTTGTCTCACTTATAAATCTCTAAATAATCTAGCTCCTTATTACTTATCTGATCTTTTCTCCTCCGTTTCTGAATAGCATACTGTTTCAACACGTAATGCAACAAGTAATACTCTATAGCAGCCCAGGTGTAATAATTCTTTATATAAATCATCTTTAAGTGGGTCTAGACTTTGGAATAAGCTACCTTCAGAAATAAGAAATAAGAAGAAATTTTCTGCTTTCAATATAACCTTAAACTATATATGGCTAATAATCAAACCATTACTCAATCATAGTTAGGGCTGCAATAAGTGTACATGTCTTATCGCTTTCTCCATTTTTTTTAGGTTTTTGTTGGAGTTTTAGTGTGGGGACATTTGTGTTTTCTTTTCTTTTCACTTTGCTATAAATGTACATGTATATACATTTGTAAACCTATTCAATTAATGAAAAGGCATATATCATCGGATTATGATCTAAAATGTCTAATGTACCTTCTATTTTCGTTATTGTAACTATTGTACATAATATGATAATTATTGTTTAAATATGTGTTTTTCACTTTTTATGCAAATACGTCATAAAACAGGGCACATATGCAAAATAGCCAAAAGCTAATAATGTTTTTACCCTGTATAAATATGTTTGAATAAATAAATAAATAAATAGAAAAGGCATGTGAAACTGACGTATTTTTTATTTGGGCCATGATAACCTCTTGCCCACTCTCCCCTGAGCGACCTAGCAAAAAAAATGAGTGCAGTTTTGAGAAGAGCCTAGTTACTGGTAGCGCAAAGACTTCCTGCTACCATATCTTTGCTTATTTTGCTGTTTTTGCTACAGCAAATCATCACATAATCGATTCCAATTGGTAGCAAAATGATATATCTGTAATATGTACCACCGAGGCTGCTGCAAAGAGCCACAAATTTAAAAAAAGGAATTTTGCGCGAATGAATTTGTGTGGTGAAACCTTAACGATCGATAATTTCACATTAAAACACATTTGCGATGCTGCCCCAACATTAATCCACTGCGACTTATCGCAAACTGTATAAATGGGCTAAATATGTAACGTGTAACGTTCTGGTCTTTAACAGCTACCTGCACATTTGATTAATGTCAGTTGACGTGTTATGGAAAACATTTCAACTTCGCCTACCTATGTTATGGGTCTACAGTCATTATAAATAGTTTACTCTTTCAGTGCGGGGATCGACTTTAAACAATGAGCTCTGTATGAGCTCAACAAATATGACAAATAGATGACTATTTAATTTCAATATTTAATTTATTTGCAACGGAATGAAACATTTTCAAAATTCCATAAAAATGAAAAAAAATATAAAATCTGTCTGTATATTTTATCACATAAAAAGTATTTCTGAACCAGGTGTTACGGCCAAACACGAATTCCAACCTCTCAAGCATGACGCCTGGTCATCTAGTTTTGCGTCATCTTCAGGTATAATGACATAATTATTAGTTTTAACTGTAGAGGTAGCCAAAAATATCTGTAGGGCTGCCAACCTCTAGAAAAATTAACCCACTATTTTTTCTTCTTCTTATTATTATTTTTTTTCTTCCAGCAAACATAACTATACTGGTTTAATGTTGGTTTAATGTTGAACCAGATATCCGTAAAATGGTCCAACCAGGATGTGAACATAGGCCTCTAAAATTATACCTACGTACAAATTCTGACATAAAGAATGATAAAATAAAGTCAATTATCATCGTGCAGTGAGTGCTAGGAAAATCTTACTCAATTTTATTATTTTTAATGATATGATAACATAAAATTTTCGTATGAGCTGAATAAACAGATGAATATTTAATATCATTATTAAATGCATGTTTCACAGAAGAGAAACACGCCGGTTATTATTTCTTGTAGATTCAAATACATGAACTATTTCTAATGTGATTTACTTTTACTAATAAATATTACCGCCGCCTTCAAATTGTATAGATGACATTCTACACAGGTGAAATCTCGTGCCCGCGACTGTATAATAACTTTAACTGGCAAAACAACCTGATCAAGTTGTTCATGGGGGCATGACGTCGACCGTACCCCCTGGGAATTTTGGATGCCATATTAAAATAGAACCCACTTCTGTTTACACCACTGCTATTTAGATCATTACATATGAATTTACGACATAATGAATATATACAATTATTACCAGGCGTGCGTAGTATGTGCTGACACATTAAGAATCGACACCGCATCATATTAATACTGAGCAGTGACTTAAACATGACCCCTATTTCGTAGTTTGTCTGGCCAATTTGGTTCATCAAATGACGTCATTGCCATAGCGACATGACGTCACAAACGTATAGTCCCAGAGCTAGGGGGGTTTTATTTGTGTTGAAAGGTCCATACGATCCAAGACTTCCACCTATAGTGAAATTTTCTCAGGAATCCGAATCTGCGCGTCTTACAAAAATCATCCTGTCCAAAAGTACCGTAAAAACCCTTTAAACACTAGTACCGTCAAAATCGCAAACCGCAATTTGAAATATTGCGTATGAAGTGATTGTTTGCTAAAATTGTGGTAATTTTCTATTCAAATAATTTTTTAATTATTTATTATCCTCACATATGACACAGGCTTTCACATGGATGTAAAAAAATTTGTGTCTGATCAATGAGAAATACACAATATAGCTTTAATTTGGTATTTTAACACGTAATTTTACTCATTTTTCATACTTTTTCACTAAATAGACAAAATACTTTTCTCTCAGCCGATTTTTGTATAGTATAAATGTTTAGTTTTGATTCAAACATGTTCTAGAACTATTGTTGACCTAAAATTAACCCATTTGGAATAAAAATAATGAGTTATGTGAACATATTACTCGCTTTTTTTCATTAGACGTAAAATTAGCTCGCTTTTCTTCAGGCTCGGGAAAATTGACCATATCTCACATTTTTGCCCACTGAGTAGTCAAATTTCAAGCTATATCAATATATTTGATATCAATAGAAAGCTACTGGCACAGGCCGTCACATGGATGTAAAATATTTTGTGTCTGATCATTGACGAATGCACAAGAAAGCTTTAAGTTAGTATTTTAACCCTTATTTTGATCTTTTTTCATACTTTTTCAGTAAATAGTCACAATATTTTTTTCTCAACTAATTTTTGTGTATAATAAATATTTAGTTTTGATTCAAACATGTTCTAGAACTATTGTTGACTTAAAATAAACCCATTTGAATAAAAAATAGTGAGTTATGTAAACATATTACATGCTTTTTTGTTTACACGTAAAATTTGCGAGCTTTTCTATGGGCTCAGGAAAATTGTATGTATCTCACAGTTTTGCCCAATGAGTAGTCAAATTTTGAGCTCTATCAATATATTTGATATCAATAGCTACTGGCACAGGCCACGGATGTAAATATGTTGTGTCTAATTTTCTACAAATGCACGAGAGAGCTTGAAGTTGGTAATTTAACACTTAATTTTACCTATTTTTCATACTTTTTCGGTACATAGTCAAAATACTTTTCTCTCGACTGGTTTTTGTGTATAATAAATATTTAGTTTTGATACAAACATGTTCTAGAATTATTGTAGACTTAAAATAAACCCATTTGGAATAAAAAATGATAAGCTATTTGAACATATTACACACTTTTTTGGGTTGAATGTAAAATTTGGGCACTTTTCTTCTCCCCCCCCCCCCCCCGGGGAATTTGACAGTGTTTCACATTTTTTGCCCAATGAGTACTGGTTACCCAAATTTAAAAAAATGTACAAACATCTTTAATATCAGGTAAAAGTAACTATCAAGGGCTTTAACGTGGATACATAATATTTTTATTTATGTTAAATACGAAATGTACAACAATTAAGCGCTAACTTTGTATTTTATCCCTCCATTTGAACAATTTCCAACGTTTTCTTGGTCAATACCAGCAAGACTTCTCGCTCATGTTAACTTTATATGGTATAAATGTTTGTTATTACTTTTACATTCTCTGGAGCCATTTTTCAAAAGTTATCTTGACGACTGAAGAAGTGATCACAGCCATTTTTAAAGTTATCTCAGCCACTACAAAAGTTATTTTAGCCACTGAAGAAGTGATCATAGCAACTTTAAACGTTATCTCAGCCACTACAAAAGTGATCTTGGCCACTGCAGAAGTGATAACAGCCACCTTAAAAGTTACCTCAACCACTACAAAAGCTATCTTGGCCACTGAAGAAGTAAATACAGCGACTTTAACAGTTTTTTCATCCACTACAAATGTGATCTTGGCCACTGATGAAGTGATCACAGCAACTTGAAAAGTTATCTCGGCAATGCAAAAGTTATCTTGGCGAGTGAAGATGTGATCACAGCCACTTTAGAAGTTATCTCAGCCACTACAAAGGTAATCTTGGCCACTTACAAACTGGTGTCAGCCAATTTAAAGGTTATCTAAGCCACTACAAAGTGATCTGGGCCACTGAAGAAGTGATAACAGCCACTTTTAAAAATATCTAAACGACTACAAAAGTGATCTTGGCCACTGCAGAAGTGGTTACAATAACTTTGAAAGTTATCTCTGCCACTATAAAAATGATTTTGGTCACTGACGAAGTGCTCATAATGACTTTAAAAGTGATCTCAGCCACTACAAAAGTGATCTTGGACACTGAAGAAGTGATCTCAGTCACAGTAAAAGTTATCTCAGCCACTACAAAAGTGATCTTGACCACTAACAATCTTACGTGATCTTGGCCACAAAAAAGGATCTTAGTCACTGAAGAAGTGATCACAGCGACTCTTAAAAGTTTTCACAGCCACTACAAAAGTGATCTTGGCCACCACTGAAGAAGTGATCACAGCCACTTTAAAGGTTATCTCAGCCATTGCAAAGGTGATCTTGGTCAGTAACAAACTGTTTTCAGCCACTGACAAAATTATCTAAGCCACTACAAAGTGATGTTGGCCACTGAAGAAATGATCACAGCCACTTAAAAAGTTATCTCAACCACTACAAAGTTGCTGTGATAACTTCTTTAGTGGACAAGATCAGTTTGTTTGTGACCAAGATCAGCTTTGTGGTGGATGGGATGATTTTTAAAGTGTCTGTGATGGCTTCTTAAGTGGTCAAGATCACTTTTGTAGTGAGCTAGATCATTTTTTTAGGGACTGACATAAGATTATTAGTGGCCAATATCACTTTTGTATCGGGTGAGATGACTTGCAAAGTGAATGTGATCACTTCTACGGTGGACAAGATCAGTTTTTTGTGGCCAAGATCACTTTTACGGACTGACATAAGATTGTTAGTGGTCAAGAATGTAAAAGTAATAACAAACATGTATACCATATAACGTTAACATGAGCGATAAGGCTTGCTGGTATTCACTAAGAAAACGTTGGAAATTGTTCAAATGGAGGGATAAAATACAAAGTTAGCGCTTAACCATTGAGAGTGTGGTTACTTTCACTACTGGCAGTAATGTCCCCCGGGGTACTGGGCCCAAATGTATGACGTCATATAATTAGGCCGTCGTGGCGACGGCCCACGTACTTTAGTGTACCCAATTTAAGCCGTCGTGGCGACGGCCCACGTACTGAAAGGGTTAATTGTTGTACATTTCGTATTTAACAGAAATAAACTATTATGTATCCACGTTACAGCCCTTGATAGTTACTTTTAACTGATATCAAAGATGTTGGTACATTTTTTTATTTTGGGTACCGGGTACTCATTGGACAAAAATGTGAAACACTGTCAATTTCCCCGGGCTGGAAGAAAAGTGCCCAAATTTTACATCCAACCCAAAAAGTGTGTAATATGTTCGAATAGCTCATTATTTTTTATATTCCAAATGGGTTTATTTTAAGTCAACAATAATTCTAGAACATGTTTGAATCAAAACTAAATATTTATTATACACAAAAATCAGTTGAGAGAAAAGTATATTGACTATGTACTGAAAAAGTATGAAAAATAGGTAAAATTAAGGGTTAAAGTACCAACTTCAAACTCTCTTGTGCATTTGTCAACTATTAGACACAAAATATTATACATCCGTGGCCTGTGCCAGTAGCTTTCTATTGATATCAAATATATTGATATAGCTCAAAATTTGACTACTCATTGGGCAAAACTTTGAGATACATACAATTTTCCTGAGCCCAAAGAAAAGGGCGCAAATTTTACGTCTAACCCAAAAAGTATATAATATGGTCACATAACTCACTATTTTTATTCCAAATGGGTTTATTTCAAGTCAACAATATTCTAGAACATGTTTGAATCAAAACTAAATATTTATTATACACAAAAGCTGAGAAAAAAGCATGTTGACTATTTACTGAAAAAGTATGAAAAAAGGTCAAATTAAGGGTTAAAATACCAACTTAAAGCTTTCTTGTGCATTTGTCAATAATCAGACACAACATATTTTACATCCATGTGAAGGCATGTGCCAGTAGCTTTCTATTTATATCAAACATATTGAGATAGCTCAAAATTTGACTACTCAGTGAGCAAAAATGTGAGATATGGGCAATTTTCCCGAGCCTGAAGAAAAGCGAGCTAATTTTACGGTCTAACGAAAAAATCGAGTAATATGTTCACATAACTCATTATTTTTATTCCAAATGGGTTAATTTTAAGTCAACAATAGTTCTAGAACATGTTTGAATCAAAACTAAACATTTATACTATACAAAAATCGGCTGAGAGAAAAGTAGTTTGTCTATTTAGTGAAAAAGTATGAAAAATGAGTAAAATTACGTGCTAAAGTACCAACTTAAAGCTATATTGTGTATTTGTCATTGATCAGACACAAAATCTTTTACATCCATGTGAAAGCCTGTGTCATATGTGAGGATAATAAATAATTAAAAAATTATTTAAATAGAACATTACCACAATTTTAGCAAACAATCACTTCATACGCAATATTTCAAATTGCGGTTTGCGATTTTGACGGTACTCGTGTTTAAAGGGTTTTTACGGTACTTTTGGACAGGATGATTATTGTAAGACGCGCAGATTCGGATTCCTGAGAAAATTTCACTATAGGCGGAACTCTTGGATCGTATGGACCTTTCAACACAAATAAAACCCCCCTAGCTCTGGGACTAGTACGTTTGAAGAAAATATCGACCACGTACGGCAAAAACGATATACGCCACCATAAACAAGACTACATAAGTCCAGGAGCTCCCGCTCCGAATTAGAATTTGATTCAAGCAATTTTGTGTAGGGTTATTAATGTAGTCCTAGGCTAGGTCAAAAATCAAGACGCAAGACAACTAGGTCTAAGAAGCCCAGTCTAAGAGTAAGATAAGAACTAGACAGTCTGTCTGAGATTGCAAACCTCCATTGAAATTAATGATCCTAATCAGTATCCCAGTAATGGTCTACCTATCTGGCACGGTTTACCCGATATCAGGCCAATCGAGGTAACTAATAGCTGATTTACGGTCATTTTGAATTCGCTATAAATTAGTTAAAAACTTAGGGTGCATCCTCCCCCGAAACCTCAATTTTTTTTATAGTAATGGACTATCATCTAACAGTTTGCAAAATATTGGGCATGTGAAAGTAAATGATGGCCGATAGGGGGCCATTTTGAATTTGATCGAGTCAGAATTTTTCAAGATGCATCCTCAGCTGAAATCTCACATTTCATTCTATAGTAATCGTCTAGCTATCGAGCACGGTTTTCCAAATATCGGCCATGTGAAAGTGAATAATGGCCTAAAAATGGCCATAAAACAGGGCACATATGCAAAATAGCCAAAGGCTAATAATGTTTTTACCCTGTATAAATATGTTTGAATAAATAAATAAATAAATAGAAAAGGCATGTGAAACTGACGTATTTTTTATTTGGGCCATAATAACCTCTTGCCCACTCTCCCCTGAGCGACCTAGCAAAAAAATGAGTGCGGTTTTGAGAAGAGCCTAGCTACTGGTAGCGCAAGGACTTCCTGCTACCATATCTTTGCTTATTTCGCTGCTTTTGCTACAGCAAATCATCACAGAATCGATTCTAATTGGTAGCAAAATGATATATCTGTAATATGTACCACCAAGGCTGCTGCAAAGAGCCACAAATTTAAAAAAAGGAGCTATGCGCGAATGAATTTGTGTGGTGAAACCTTAACGTTCGATAATTTCACATTGAAACACATTTGCGATGCTGCCCCAACATTAATCCACTGCGACTTATCGCAAACTGTATAAATGGGCTAAATATGTAACGTGTAACGTTCTGGTCTTTAACAGCTACCTACACATTTGATTAATGTCAGTTGACGTGTTATGGAAAACATTTCAACTTCGCCTACCTATGTTATGGGTCTACAGTCATTATAAATATTTTACTCTTTCAGTGCGGGGATCGATTTTAAACAATGAGCTCTGTATGAGCTCAACAAATATGACAAATAGATGACTATTTAATTTCAATATTTAATTTATTTGCAACGGAATGAAACATTTTCAAAATTCCATAAAAATGAAAAATATATAAAATCTGTCTGTATATTTTATCACATAAAAAGTATTTCTGAACCAGGTGTTACGGCAGTTCAGTTGAATACGGCCAAACACGAATTCCAACTTCTCAAGCATGACGCCTGGTCATCTAGTTTTGCGTTATCTTCAGGTATAATGACATAATTATTAGTTTTAACTGTAGAGGTAGCCAAAAATATCTGTAGGGCTGCCAACCTCTAGAAAAATAAACCCACTATTTTTTCTTCTTCTTCTTATTTTTTTTTTTTCTTACAGCAAACATAACTATACTGGTTTAATGTTGGTTTAATGTTGGTTTATTGTTGGACCAGATATCCGTAAAATGGTCCAACCAGGATGTGAACATAGGCCTATAAAATTATACCTACGCACAAAATCTGACAAAAAGAATGATAAAATAAAGTAAATTATCATCGTGCAGCGAGTGCTAGGAAAATCTTACTCAATTTTATTATTTTTAATGATATGATAAAATAAAATTTTCGTATGAGCTGAATAAACAGATGAATATTTAATATCATTATTAAATGCATGTTTCACAGAAGAGAAACACGCCGGTTATTATTTCTTGTAGATTCAAATACATGAACTACTTCTAATGTGATTTACTTTTACTAATAAATATTACTGCCGCCTTCAAATTGTATAGATGACATTCTACACAGGTGAAATCTCGTGCCCGCGACCATATAATAACTTTAACTGGCAAAACAACCTGATCAAGTTGTTCATGGGGGCATGACGTCGACCGTACCCCTTGGAAATTTTGGATGCCATATTAAAATAGAACCCACTTCTGTTTACACCACTGCTATTTAGATCATTACATATGAATTTACGACATAATGAATATATACAATTATTACCAGGTGTGCGTAGTATGTGCTGACACGACACCGCATCATACATTCGTAGTTTGTCTGGCCAATTTGGCTCATCAAATGACGTCATTGCCATAGCGACATGACGTCACAAACGTACGTTTGAAAAAAATATCGACCACGTACGGCAAAAACGATATACGCCACCATAAACAAGACTACATAAGTCCAGGAGCTCCCGCTCCGAATTAGAATTTGATTTAAGCAATTTTGTGTAGGGTTATTAATGTAGTCCTAGGCTAGGTCAAAAATCAAGACGCAAGACAACTAGGTCTAAGAAGCCCAGTCTAAGAGTAAGATAAGAACTAGACAGTCTGTCTGAGATTGCAAACCTCCATTGAAATTAATGATCCTAATCAGTATCCCAGTAATGGTCTTCCTATCTGGCACGGTTTACCCGATATCAGGCCAATCGAGGTAACTAATAGCTGATTTACGGTGATTTTGAATTCGCTATAAATTTGTTAAAAACATAGGGTGCATACTCCCCCGAAACCTCAAATTTTGTTTTATAGTAATGGACTAACATCTAGCAGTTTGCAAAATATTGGGCATGTGAAAGTAAAAGATGGCCGAGAGGGGGCCATTTTGAATTTGATCGAGTCAGAATTTTTCAAGATGCATCCTCAGCTGAAATCTCACATTTCATTCTATAGTAATGGTCCAACCATCTAGCATGGTTTACCATTACACATTACCATTACCAAATATCGCCCATGTGAAAGTGAATAATGGCCGATAGGAGGCCATTTTGAATTTGATCAAGTCAAAATTTTTCAAGATGCATCTCTCCTGAAATCTCACATTTTGTTTTATAGTAATGGTCTAGCCATCTAGTACGGTTACCAAAAACCGGCTATGTGAAAGTGAATAATGGCCGATAGGCGGCCATTTTGAATTTGATCGAGTCAATTTTTTCAAGATGCATGCTCTCTTGTAATCTCACATTTTGTTTTATAGTAATGGTCCAGCTATCTAACACAGTTTACCAAATATCAGCAATGTAAAAGTAAATAGGGGCCGATATGCGGCCATTTTGAATTCGATTGAGTCGAAAGTTTTTAAAAGGCATCCTCTCTCGAAACGTCACATTTTGTTTTATAGAAATGGTCTAGCTCTCTAGCACGGTTTACCTGATATCAGGCCTATCGAGGTAAATAATGCTGATTGTCGGCCATTTTAATTCGTAAGTTAAAAATTTTCAGGGTGCATCTTCCTCCGAAAACTCACACTTTGTTTTATAGCAATCAGGTAATGGTCTAGGCATCTAGCACGGTTTACCAAATATCAGCCATGTGAAAATGAATAATGGACGAAAAGGCGGCCATTTTAAAATTGATCAAGTCAATTTTTTTCAAGATGCATCCTCATCTGAAATCTCACATTTCGTTTTATAGTAATGGTCTAGCCATCTAGCACGGCTGACCAAATATCGGCCATGTGAAAGTGAATAATGGCCGATAAGCGCCCATTTTGAATTTTATCGAGTCGAGTTTTTTCAGGATGCATCCTCTCCTGAAATCACACATTTTGTTTTATAGTAATGGTCTAGCCATCTAGCACGGTTTACCAAATAACGGCCATGTGAAAATGCATAATGGCCGATTGGCGGCCATTTTGAACTTGGACGAGTTGATTTTTTTCAAAATGCATCCTCTCCTGAAACCTTACAATTTGTTTTATAGTAATGGTGTAGATATCTCGAGCGGTTTTCATGATATTCCACAATATCAGGCCTGTCGAGGTGAATAATGGCCGATAGGCGGCCATTTTGAATTTTATCAACTTGAAATTTTTCAAATGCATCCTCTCCTGAAACCTTACAATTTAATTAATATTAATGGTGTAGCTATCTTGAGCGGTTTTCATGATATTCCGCAATATCAGGCCTGTCGAGGTGAATAATGGCCGATAGGCGGCCATTTTTAATTTTATCGACTTGAAATTTTTCAAGATGCATCCTCTCCTGAAACCTTACAATTTGTTTTATAGTAATGGTGTAGCTATCTTGAGCGGTTTTCATGATATTCCTCAAAATCTTTCAGACGGATTTACCGATGTTATAAATTAGGTCAAAGTGCTGGGTCAACTACAAGGTCAAGGTCCAAAAACCTGAAAAGGCACAACTAGGGACCTTAGAAAACATGTATGTGCAATATGACTGTCATCGGCCCAGTACTTTTCGAGATCTGCTCCGGAAACGAAGTGCGCGTCAAAACGTCTAAATAGGTCATAGTTCTGAACCAGAAGTAGGTCAAAGTTCAAATAGCCCAAAAGGCACAACTAGACCCTCTAGGGGTGTTGTGTGTAAAATTTGAAGATAATCGGACTTTCAGAGATATGCTCCGGAAACGAATTGTTTACGGACGGCCCAACGCCGTAACATCATCATTTTCTCCTCTGCGACCTTGCGTATTGAATTCAGATTAAAAATATTTTAACCTGTTCATTATCCACCTGGAAGTAACCCACATACCAAAAATTGTTATCCTAGCTTATTTTTTTACAAAGTTATAGGCAAAAGAAGAGGCAAAAAAAACGGAGGTAGAATCCATAGCTCCCTCCGTCTCACCTACGGTGACGGCGGGAGCTAACTAGAGACTTAAACCTTTCCCGTGATATATTTTTTATCTCTAGGAATTTAAGTGTCAACTCAACTCCAAAAATGGGTTCATTCCTCTTGTACTAGATGTATGGCCAAAATGTGGACCTTCAGCCGTCAGGGGGGGGGGGGGTTGTACGACTCTTCCGACCCCCCCCCCTGGCTACGGGCCTGTACAAAATCGTGGGACGGACATATCTAAGAAAATAGTTTTTTTTCGAATCAGTAACATTTTAGCTACGATGACGTGCTACAGATTTGCCAAACTAATTGTGGCCCATGGTAGGCCTATAGGTAAAACAAGGCTCTAATTGGTCAAGCCAACAATACAACGCATTTCGGGGATATGCAGTGGGTTACAGACACCCCCCACCCACTGGAATAGACTAAAATGAAGAAACAAAAATGTAGTAGTAGTAAATCTTTGCTTTACGTCACTTTTCGGCACAAAAGGTCTTTTAAGTGACATTGTAATACGATAAAAACGTTGTAGTCAATTGATGAGATGAATGATGTACAGATGATGATGTGAGGGTGGGAGTGATAGGGCATGGTGGGTTATTGAGAGCGTTTTCCTTCGCTCGCCCGATAAGGGGTTCTGGGCATGTCTAGGGGATATACCCCCAGATATGCCCAGACGGCCGGAGACTTGAGTTTCGCTGTACAATTTAATGATGAAACTCTTTGGCATTTTGCACAGCTCCGCTATCCTCGGGTCGGATAGTCCCCAGAGTAACAATAGGAAGGATCACTCCCTCTGGGTAACTCCATTCATCCCACGTGAGAGACCTAATGTCAAACACGCTATTGCCGGTTATTTAAGGCTACCACAGCCTACATCAGCGCCAGCACTGATGCGGGTGCTGCATTGGCTCCGCTGTTGAGCGGAGGAACCAGGGTACGCCACTGGCACTCCGCCCGAAGATTATAGCCAGATACGAGGAGGCTGCAGCTGCCCTTGGATGATTGCTGTAGACCAGTGCTTCCGTACAATGCCGTAACAGCATCCAACAGACGAAACAGATCCCTAATGACCCTCCCCGAATGGGGGCGAAAAGTACTACTACTAGCAATCATCCCAGTACCCCGAAACAAAAATGAAAGAAAGAAAAGTGTCAATGGCGCCGTATATAGCTCATCTTTGTAATTACAGCTGTTTTTTACAGGTGTCTCTACAAGTTCAAACTAGCACCGGATTTAGGTGGATTTGAATTCAGATATAATGTAGATCTGGTAATATTCGCGTGGCTTTAATTTTCGCGAATTTCGCGAGGATGAGAAATTCGAATTCCAAAATCTCGCGAAAATTACTATTATAATATCACTTCTAAAGAAAAATGAAAATTCGCGAATTCTAAACTTCGTGAAAAGTCCAAAAATCAGAAATTCGCGAATATTTGAACACGCGAAAATTACCAGATATACAGTAGTTTCATATTCCTGAATTGCGGGAACTATCCTTCTGTGATCACTCCTTTAACCAGGGGTCTGGCCGGACGAATGGTTGCCAACTGGTGGCTTCGTCACTGAGCGCCAGCATGTATTCGTACGGAAGCTCATTAGAGTAAATCACTCCTGGTTTGTGGCTGTTCACTATGTTGATTGAAGTCCCAATAGCGATTTTGGCAAATTGTGGACGGACAGACGACGGACAACGCACCATGACAAAAGCTCATCTGACCGAATGAGCTCAAATGAGAGCCTGTGATTTGTTATCTTGCATTGTAGGCCTAATTTACAGGTCGAAATTGAAAGATGTATGTTTTTTCCTACATAAAACAAAGAATTTTCTGAATATAGGACCTTCTGAATATATCTGAATATAGGACCTTCTGAACATAGAACCTTCTGAATATAGGACCTTTTGAACAATTGAACATAGGACCTTCTGAACATAGGACCTTCTGAATATAGGACTTTCTGAACATAGAACCTTCTGAACATAGGACCTTCTAAATATAGCACCTTCTGAACATAGAACCTTTTGAACAAATATTTTCTGAACATAGAACATTCTGAACATAGAACCTTCTGAACATAGGGCAGTCACCAGATATAGTCCTAGTCTCAGATCAAAATGCCCTAAGGGGAGATTATCGCCTAGCCCGTATATCACAGGTATACCCATATGTAAAAAAGAGAGTACAACATGTGCAAGTGTCATATAAATTAATCGGGGAAGGCTCAAAGGGCCTCGCAAGTGTAAAAAGGGATGTCAGACAGTTAGTCCTCATATTACCCGTTGAAGAGCAATAGTTCCTAATATGGCGCTCGACGAGGTGGGAGGTGTTAAAACTGAACCTAAGTAATATGTATTTAATTGGTGCAATGTTTAACAGGGCTGGCCAATTGTCGCGCATCAGAGCGACAGGCAAGGTAAAAACGCACCAAAGGGTTATTTTGCGCGACAAGAAATGACTCAAGAAATCGCCCATATAGGCTACAGAATTGAATTATATGGATGCAAAGTGATCCAAGTCATCACAGGCTGCATACAGTTTTTTTTCTGGTGCCCATTTTAATCAGTGTAGAGCGCCAACCAATGCAACTTTTGGCCAGCCCTGTTTAAATAGTTGGATTATTATTCGTCTTGCCACATGTTAATAATAATTTAAATGTTATTTTTGGAGCTGTCAGTGTGTGTCCAAGTCTGGATTCGCCATCTAGACTTGACTGACCACTGGTCAGTTCCTGTGTCAGGCTGTGATGTGGCACTTGAATTGGCCTTGACCCTGAAGGCTTCCAGGTGAATGAGAGTCCTGTGACTCTTTCATTCACCTGAGAACCTTCAGACAGCCAACATCCATATCAAGACTTCACCCAATTTTCTTCATCTGATAATCTGCTTAATTTTTAAATGATTCTATCGCCAGAGGCAGATAATAGATCCGCTTCAGCATTTCACTTGTTTATTTATTTTTTATTTATTTATTAAAGGGACTGGCCCAGGTTAAAATCATAAAAAAATCGGTGATTTTATTTCGGGTTCTTAATATGACCATATGATTTAAACATGTACATAGACTAGAACTGCAATTTTTTATAATTTTTGTGCTGCGCATTCACCAGTTAGGCTAGATAGAAGGGATATGTTTACTTTTTGTCTTTGATCTTAAGAAGCTCCAAAACCTTTTGGGATTAGTCCTAATATCATCGAGCGAATCCTTAGTATATTTATTGTATTTTTGATCTATCATGTTCCGGAGACTGTTTCTGAGTCGACGGTATTTACCCCAAGCACTCTGGGTGTTAATCCTCCTAGCCCGTTTGCTGGCAGTCTCTTTCTTTTTACTCAGATTTATTACCTCACTGTCAATCCAAGGGGGAGAATTAATGTCACGAATAATGCGACGGGGTACAAATGTATTTAATGTTTCTTCCAATTTAGAGACCCAATTATCACATATACGATTAATGTCGGGTATACCCACTGAGTCACTAACTATGTCGATGAGATCAGCGTTAGTTAAATATACCTTCACCTTAGTCCAATCCACATTCCTATAGTCAAAAACTGATCTAGTTTATTATTTTTAAGGCCACTAGCCTTGATAGAAAAATTTATAAGGTAATGATCCGATGGAAATAGGTCCTGTTCAACATCTATATCCGTAATTAATTGGGGTGATGTAGATAATATTAAATCTAATCTGTTACCATTTTGATGGGTTGAGCACATAACTATATGTTTTAAACAGAATTCTTGGAATATATCATAAGATAGTACCAGTAGTTATTATTATCCGTAAGCGGAACATTCAAGTCAAAGTCTGGTAAATTAAAATCACCCATAACAAAAATGTTGGAGAAACCTTCTTCTCGTATACGACGGAGACAGGTTCATAAATTTTGCGGACATTCCACAGAGTTATCAGACGGTGGTCGGTAATAAGTCAGAAGAGCTATCCTCGGGAGTTTAGGAATAATGATTTCAACAATAATGATCTCATTATGTCGATCATTCTGTACCATTAGATCAGGTCTCAGTTTTGAATAAATACTCGTGTGGATAGCTGTTAGAACGCCACCGTACCCTCCGCGATCCTTTCTATAAATATTAAAATCAGCTTCAGGTAATATTTCACAGTTTTTGATATCTTCTGTTAGCCACGACTCGGTTACTGAAATAATTTTTGCTTGTTTTAATTCGACGAGTGATTGAAAATCTTTTAATTTATTATGATTTTTTGAAACCGACTTTAAACTTCTAGTATTAAGTAGAGACGCATTTATATAATTAGATGGGCCTGGATTACTCTCTATATCTCCGCTGAGTAACAAGAGTGTAAATAACCAATACAAAATTCCCACCCTACACAGAAAACTGATGATAAGGTAACCATTGAGAATTATACCAGGCTTACCACGACCCCGATATGTACCAATACGCGCTCTATATGTTTCAATATCAACAGTCATGTTTATAGTTTAGAGTTAGGGCAGAATTAAAACATATAGAGCGCGATATCATCCGACCACGTGGAATCACAAAACCTATCGCATTTCGGAGTCGCAGGCATGAGACACAACATGATAGATGATAATACAAGATTAATAAACTGTTCTTTACAGTGTGTGTTATATATGAACACACTGCACACATTACAAGGTCGAGTGCAAAAAGTGAAAGCACGTGAAAAATTGAGCTAACCCCAATCGACTTATCTTGAACATAATTATTAACCAATACTTATAAAATAATAACAAGTGTGTACAAGCACTGGTCCAGCGGTGGTGCAATATCAATTTAGCTAAATAGACCGCATCAAATATGAAACACGGGACCGACCTGGCCCAGTGCTGGCCCACCTTCTACGACACTCTGGCCCAACATTGCACCAACTCGGGACCAATGCACTGAACGGATGCAAACAGTGAATAGAAAATGTGCGGGCCTTCGAGCCAACAACAGTACCATACCAATATCGGGCCAACGTCTGACATCGGCAAGTTTCATATTTAAACTTGACATTCCGGTGGCTGCCGAGTAGACACGACACATCGAACCAGGGCCGGCTCAATGTTGGTCCACCGTCTGCGACGTTGGCCCACCACCGAGACGACGCCGGACCAATGTCCCGTGTTCGCGGTGTGTATGAAATGATGAATACATATCTAATAGTTGAGTTGAATCATGCAATCGTTACACACGTACATGGAGAACCATTATAGTAGTAGGCCTATACAAATCATCTAATATATATATAAATTATCTATAACTTTGGTATGTTTTGTGAAGAAACTGACGAACATAAAAGCCAAATCCTAAGAGCACATCATAAAAGCAGGCTCAATATATATGTATATAAATATTAACAGGCTATACACATACATATGCACACATACATATGCACATCTACATATACACACATATATACATATACATTTATTTAAGTAGGCCTACTTCATTGTTATGTATTTGTGATTGTAGACTTGACATAACAGTGGCTACCGAGCAAACACGACAAATTAACCCAGCAACTGGTAGGTTGAATTACTTATGAATTATGTTATTAAAATATTAGGTTGAAGTGATTTACTTTACTAAATTACTCAGTGACAGTTTGTTTAATACACATTGACATTGTATTTCTGAAATGAATGGGTCTAGGCCTAAGACTTAAGTAGGCCTAACTACTGAGTGTACGCCAGGCCTAGCAGTACAGTAGCCTGAGTAGGTTTTAGGCTTAGAGCTAAGGGTTTAATTGTAAGAACAATATGTCCATTAATGTTGGTAAAAGTAAATAGGCCTAATGTTAATAATGGTACTTAGTACTACAAAATAGACTTGCTCTGCCCAAGCCTCGGTTAAAATAAAGACATTCATCATCATGTTTAGCATCATGTTTTGTTGGGCCTAGCAAGCCAATGGTTAAACTCGGCGCGAGCTGTCAATCAAACTGGCCGTCATGCATATGTCATGGCCGTGATTCAGTGCAATGTGACTGTCCTTGACCGTGCTGCCATGCACGCCAGTCTACACGATCTGAGGCTGTGAACTTCTCACCTCATGTCGGATAATAAAATAGAACTATTGATATGTCAGTCACCAGATGGCTCTGTTGAGTTTTTAAATATTCACTATTTTTATAATAAAAGTACATTGTCAGAAAATTAATCAGAATATAGTATATTACAAATTATCATATCCTTTGGAGTTTATTTGAAACTAGTCTTCATTATTTTGTTAAATCTGTTATTCAGTCTTGTTATCCTGTTTGTTGCAGGTATTTTAGCTTGTAGTCTATTTCAAGTACATGAATAAACCAGTACACAAATTTAGAGAGTTCACTCTGGTGGTATCAGTACACGTGGCATAGAAAAGAGTGATGGTGACCAGTTTGTCATTATCCTCATCATGTTCATGGTCAAGGTCATTTTTCAGATCATTTACATCATCTTTCTCATCCTAGTTAATCAAGTAGTCATCAGACAATGCCAACTGATCATAATACCTGTTTTGTAACACGAAAATCCACGTTGCCAGTCTATCATAGCTTGTTTTTGTGGAAGCGCACAATGCTTCGGGCTTGTACTAGGAATATGCTTCCTATTTTTCCGGTGTTTTTCTTTCTGAGGTTTCACAATACAAGGGCCATACTTCTTATCAACAATTGCAAAGCCCACAAACTCCAGCGATTGTCGGTCTGGACATGATGCTGGATCGCCATTAGATCTACCGGAAACGGATGGAGCATGCTCGATCTTACACTCCGTCACTGAACAAGATATCTTCTCACCATCCTCTTCTGTATTCCTGGCAAACTGGCCAAATTTACCACTTTCAGTTTTTTTGCACATTTTTCCTTTTTTCAAATGTTATTTTATACTCTCATACCTTAGCTAGTCAGTTCATAATGTACAAATGTATTCACTTTATTTTAAAAGCGACTTCGCCATTTGTAAACCCGTTGTTTACATCAACTATGTGACCCTCCCAGAATCCACCCCTCCATCCCAGAATATACCCTCCTTTCAACAACTATATTATTATGTGACCCTCACATGCACAAAACTAAATTATCATCACAGAATCTAACTGTCCCAAGTGCATCAAACACATGCACAAATTAAAGCAAAACAATTGATGATCCGAAACTCCATCTCCGTGTTAGCAATAATTAAATAAAGCAGAAATTGCACTGGAACTTGAATGCATAAATGTTCTTTTTCATACTAAGAAAATATTTTTTTTTACATAGATCCACTCAAACCGCTGTCAAAAATAAAATGTTCCATCGCCAAAAATCATGTCATCCCTCTCAGGTTCTAGTCTAGCGTTGCAGTGTAAAAACAGAGGTCACATACCTTGGTCACAGTCTCACTTGTTTCCTTCCAGCAAAGCGAAGTAAATGCTCGCAGCGCCATTTGTAACAGTGTACTGAGGGGTGTGTACAGTAACCGTTATGTTTCCCAGGTTCCCAACCTCATAGAGAAATAGAAACAAGTCGACTCCAGGTTGGTTTTCACCATTTTTTTAAACATCAACATCAGTGGGTGCGGCGCGAAGTGGAATAGTGACCCAGTGCAGGTCAATGTGAACTCATACAAATATAAACGCGACCATCTACCAACCCATGAACGTGAATTCAATGGGACATGAATTCACCCGTGAATGTGAATTCAATGGGACGTGAATTCACCTGTGAATGACTCTAAACAACAAATGCCGATAATATTATCTACAAGTATTACCAAATGTTAACAAGAAACGAACTATTATTAAACAGATATAAATTAATCATTACCGTGGATCAACCACAGGAAATAATCGCCAATTACAATACAATTATTATATTTCTTACTACTCATCCACTTAAAACTGGATTATATTTAATATTCAATGGTATAATAAATATGATTGGAACTATATACATGCATACCAAGCGAACAGTATGACATTTGTGCAATCTTCTCATGTCATTCTACACCCTAGCCTAGACCAATCATGCGAATGGAAAAGACATCACTCTCCCGGACTACAATAAATATAAGAGAATAATTACGATTAATTACTTCCATTTACATGCAGCTCGTAAGATCTAGGATAATAATTATATATTAATTTATCGAATTAATACACTAAAATGACAAAGTCAGCATCTTGTAATCAATCGATTAATTACCCAATTATTAATCAATTAATTAATAATCCATCAATGATTATGACTGAATCTAAATCCAATATAATGCCATATTGTATTACTGGTAATAACGCTTACAAGTATGATTTATATCACATAAAATGAATATTTTACAATGATGCCATATTAGCGAGGTTCTACTGGGAACAGATTCCTCGTCGGTCACCTGACAATACAGCGAGCATGAGTCAGCGTAATTTCAACAGCACAGCTGTTGAAATCACTCACCCAAATCCCATGTAAAACCAGAAAATCATTGAAGAAAGATACTCATAGACTATAAGCCTTCTACATGGCCACGACTACTGTCTACGACGCATTAAAGAGATGTTTTAAAACTGATCTTCTCACGTCGACTGCAAGTGACTGGAATCTTTTACTTTGGCGGGCCAGGAAGGCCGGAAACCACCTCCCCCTTCCGGTCGGCCTCGTTACTACTAACACACGCTCACCAGGTGGCAGTTGCACTCTGCAGCTCACCAGGTGGCAGTTACAACTCTGCAGCTCACCAGGTGGCACCCTGCAGTTCTACACAGAACGGTTTAAAACACACTATCACAATTCTATCCTCTATGACATCCCAAATCGCGAAAAGCTGCGGAGCATTCAGAACTGCTTGGACAGGGTTGTGACCCGTTCTCCACGATTCTGCAGTGTCACAGCGTTGTTAATATCCCTACAATGACTGCCTGTTCAATTCAGAATAAAATACAAAATATGCACTCTCACATATAGAGTAATACATAAATGTCAGCCAGTATATCTACATAACCTGCTTAAACCTTTAAACAGAACCCGTTATCTCCACTCCTCAGATGATGATCAACTGGTTGTTCCTAGAGTGCTAAGATCCATGGGTGAAAGGGCTTTTTCTGTTTCGGCCCCCAACTCTGGAATCGTATCCCTCTTTAGTCATCTTCAGTCATTTCGAAAAAAAATGAAAACTTTATATTTCGGCCAAGCTTTTCCATCCTAAATCCTCTGTGTCCCGGCATGCTTGATCTACGAATTGGAACGGCATACGAACAATGTTAACGATTCAGATTTACAGCTCGGGACACCGAGGATTCAGGCGCATTAGAATTTGTTCATTTCACATAATTTTACAGTACAAGTCTTAAATTACTACAGCACTAAGAAGTGTCACATATAATATGTTGAGTGTAACTTATTTTAAAGTTTTTTTTATGTATAGGGCCTACATTTTGATGTTTTTTTAGGTGTAACTTACCGGACTCTTTCTCCGTGGCTGATTTCTTGACAAATGGCACTGATCGATTGGTTTTTCTCTTTTTTGGCAAGCCCACTACTGCTGTCCGCATTGTCTCTATCATTATCAACAGAGGGAGGGGGGGGGGAGAATTGTGTCCTGGTCTTTTTGGTCTTATGATTGTCAATATCCACACTGGCAGCATGGTCAGGTCGAGTGTCTTACAGTTCAGTGAAATAACTCATTTGCTGATGATTGTCTGATTGATCTAAAGTAGAAGTTGATGATGCCGCTGTCTCACTTTTCCATGTGTCATCCAATGCTTTTAGCTGCCTCACACGTTGATCATAAATGCCCCCTGTGACTTGGTCAAGTTGATGTCTGCCTTCTAGTCAGAAGGCCCGTTAGTCAGAAGGCCCATTAGTCAGAAAATAAGTGATGCTTATTATTCAGAAGGCCCGTTTGTCAGAAGGCTTAGGGGTACTGAGATGAGTACTAGTAGTAGTACTTCTCGCCCCCATCGGGAGAGGTTCATTACTGGGGATCTGTTCCGTTTGTTGAATGCTGTGTGTGGCATTGTACAAAATCACTAGTCTACAGTAATCATCCAAGGGCAGTTGCAGCCTCCTCGTATCTGGCCATAATCTTCGGGCGGATTGCCAGTGGCGTATACTGGTTCCTCCGCTCAACTGCGGTGCCAATGCATCTCTCGCATCAGTGCAGGCTCTGGTGTAGGCTGTGGTAGCCTTAAATAACTAGTAATAGAGTTTTTGACATTAGGTCTCTCACAGGGGATGAATGGAGTTACCCTTCCTGTTGTTACTCTGGGGACTGTCCGACCCGAGGATAGCAGAGCTGTGGAAATGCCACTGTGTTTCAGGATTAGATTGCATAGCGAAACCTAAGTCTTGGGCCGTCTGGGAATGTCTGGTGGTAGATCCCCTAGACTTAGACCAGAACCCCTTATCAGGCGAGTGAAGGAAAACGCTCTCAATTAACCCACCATGCCCTATCACCCTCACATCTTCATCTGTACATCATTCATCTCGTCAATTGACTACAACATTTTTATCCTATTACAATGTCATTTAAATCACCATTTGTGCCGAAAAGTGACGTGAAACAATGATTTACTACTACATATTTTGCAATCTTCCCATTAAGGCAATCATTGAAAATTAAATTTAACAATGTTAATCTGCTAAAACACTACTTAACAGCCAGGGGGTGTCTGCCATCCTTTTAGCATCGACACAGGTGACCTCCTCGTCGCTTGAAGGCTCAGAATATACCCATTATCAATTGTGAGGCGATCGCGTACTTCCTAATATTTGCGAACTAAGAATGTTGAATCTGTTTTGCGAACAGGGAATCCATCTGGGATAACACCTAATCGGACATTTCATCTGATGGTCCAGGATCTCGTACTGGAGCTCTGTAAAGCGTGTCGGCAGATTGGTGATTTTTATCAGCACACCACGTTGCAGTAAATTTATACGATAAGATTTTCATTCTCCGCCTTTGAAATCATGGATTATCAATCTCGTCTAAATGATACTTATTGAGAATTGTTAAAAGCGGGCGATGTTCCGTAACAACTTCAAAATTTTGAATTCCCTTCAGTTCCAGTTAGAAATCGTGAGCCTGCATGTATCATTCTCCATGTTCCATCTTTTCGTTGCTGCTTTAGCACAAATCCCAATCCCTTTGAGATGGCTTGCATCTGTGTGCAATGAAGTAGGGCACCGAGGATCGTAATAAGCAAGGACAGGTGTCTCGGTTAGAGCGTCTTTTGTCTTCACAGAATGCTTTGTCATGTACTTTATCCCACCGAAATTCATAGGTGGTGAAGTGGTTCCATAATATTCGCAATTTCGTCAGTAAAATTAAACAGCTGGTTTGCTAATCCAAAGAATGATCGGAGATCAGTAAGTTTTACTGCCTGTGCAGTTTCAGTATGGATGCTAAATCCATCACCTGAGACTATATAACCACAGAATGCAGCATCTTTCTATGCAAACACAAATTTTCACTGAAATACGTTTTTCGAGCTTCTTTGCAGTATTGTCCACACATGCTGAACATGTTCTATTTGAGTTGAATTATATGCAATCACGTCATCGACTATTGCCGTAGTGGCGTACCCTGGGACCTCCGCTCAACTGCGGTGCCAATGCAGCTCTCGCATCAGTGCAGGCGCTGGTGTAGGCCGTGGTAGCCTTAAATAACCGACAATGGCGTGTTGTTGACATTAGGTCTCTCATGGGAGGTGAATGGAGTTACCCTTCCTATTTTTACTGTGGGGACTATCGAACCCGAGGATAGCGGAGCTACACGAAATGCCACCGAGTTTCAGCATTAAATTGCACAGCGAAGACCAAGTCTCCAGCCTGGATGTCTACATGTTGCACAATGACAGGATAGCCCCTCGGAAAGTGGTCAAGAGCCACCAATAGGTGTAATACCCAGTGTGTACAACCAACTCAGTTAAGCACGAGAGGTTTCATATTGTTTAAGGATGCAAATGAGGCCTTAAGATTTTATCTGTTCAGTTGACTGTTGTGATAGAAGTAATACAAACCATGAGCAAAATATATAAATTTTGGTAGCAGGTGTTTTTCTTAGCTGCGTCTTTGAAGCTCAACTCAAGACGGTGTGCCATACAATGTATGCTTATTAAGATTCAGGGATCCACCCAATTAACGTTCGGGGTCACACTCAACACATGGTGGAGACTGTTGATCACATTTTATTCATTGTCATTTTCACATTCATGTCTCTAAAACTCTCTTTTATACTCTCAATCTCTCTCTATATATATCTTTGTTACTGACTCTCTTCATCTATCTATCTATATGCTTCCATCTGATTCCATCTATCTCGCGCCAAACACACAGTACTCTTTTTATACTGAGCGGCTCGTGTTAGGCACAAACCGTCAGGAGCAAATCACTGTTCTTCCCTCCAAAAACGCATCCCGTATTTGGGGAGAATCCAAAGCCTTTAGAATGATCCATGTGTTTGTTGCACTAGTAAAATATAAACCATTAAATAAATAAGACACTTAAAATTACGTCCTTACACAGATAGAAAGTTTACTTACTTATACAGTAAAACCTGTCCATACCGGAATGCCTTGGGGACAAACTTTTATTCCGGTTTGGACAGGTTCCGGTTTGGAGAGGGTTTTTGCTTTCGAAGAGGAACAAACAACGATAACTTGTACAATTTGCATGATGGTTATAATTCAGGATGTGTCGTCGGTAGGTTTACAAATGAAACAGGGTGCAGGGATAGGTGGATGTATGCAAATAAATTGATATAATAAAAGACACAATTCTTTAAAGATGTTTTTTATATTAAAATAATATAATAATCAATATCATATAATAATCAATTCATACATTATTTTTTCAAGCATGATTCATATATAAAACACATAATACAACTAGTATACATAGATTAGACAATCTAGTACCGGGTATGCATATTGTGTCCATGATAATTTATCATTTTTTTCAATTGTGTGTCACATATTTCACACACGGAGCGCATTTGTCATGTTATAAACATTGATTTTTTAGCGCCTAATCTAAAATAACATTACATTCTTGTAATCTTCCGTCACACATTTCAAACACGGTGCATATTTGTTAACACCGATATCAGTTCGTTTAAATATCAAAGCTGTAGTAGGATAAATGCTTTCGCTACGGAGTTAATCATATTGCAGCAGTTTTACTTTTTTAACGGTTTCATGACGTCAACACTCGTTTGTTTGGTCACTTTTATATATTTTCTGGAATGTATGACCCTGGACTAAATGTTCCGATACTGTATAATTATGTCATTTAATAAAATTAATGCCTTGACTAAGAGTGAAAAATATTATAGGATTAGGAATAATCGAGCGATGAAAGAATAAATCAAATGTTTTTTTATATTTTACCTACTGTTATTTATTTCGTTATTGGGCAATTAAATATCACAAACAGAATAAATTTATCCCAAAACACAGTCTAATGTATGTGAGAGTTATTGTTTGATGCACTGATATGTTTATGAGTTGATACGACCTTTTAATATTATATTAGTCAAAGATTTTGTTACAATATTTTACTAAACAATTATTTTATTTATCCATTATGTTGTTAAAATATCTTACCAATCTCAAAGTAAAGGCGCTATAATAGTTCCTCTAACGCGAAAAGGGTGTTATCAACACTAGATAACAGCGGAATGAACATTACGTCACCTTGCCGCCCCTGTTTAACCCTTAGTGCACCGCATGCAATTTTAAAAAAATCTAAAAAAAAATCGATTCCGGTTGGGAGAGGTGAAATACAAAACAATTTATGCATTTGGGGAAAATAATGAATCCGGTATTCTGAGTAGACAGGTTCCGGTTTGGAGAGGGTTAATTAGTATTGTTTTGAGTGTAATTAATTCGTGACCAAATAATTATTACGGTAAAGACAGGATTCCGGTTTGTACAGGGTCCGGTATGTACAGGTTGCACTGTACTATAACCCTCCGAATTTAGAAGAGTAAAATGTCTTAATCAAAAAGTTATAATAGAAACACAAGTCGCTCGCATGACATAAGTCAGTTAATTAAATATTATAATAATATCACAAATATAAATCATAAAACAAGATCAGTTTTTAGGTGTTAAAATGAAATAGTAACTCATCGGCTAAAACTCACATTTAGATCTTAGAATATTACCACAAACACAGATTACTAACACTATAGAAAATATAATATAAAGACGTCTTTGTGTAAGACAGGGCAATCCCTATGCGTCATCGGGGACTCCGGCCACAAGTATCCGAAAATAAGTTGTCCTCACAAGGTCACTTAACATGCGGTTAACCATCTCATAGCTGGGGTCAATTAACAAAACGACATTATCACTGGGTGAGCGCTAGGATGCGAATTGAATTTGCTACCGCCAGTGGCTGTGGCTGAAAGGCTTCAGCCACATAATAATATTTAAAAAAAATCAAGGGTGCTGATTGGTATCGACTTAATTAGAGACACAACATAAATTTATTACAATACGTGTGTTTTATTTCCATTGTTTATAACTATAGAAAATACAAAACAACTCTACAGAACAGAAAAAACTTGAGATAATACAATAACAATAACATGGTTGCTAACCAATCTTGTTTATAATCCCGGGTTTATAATACCAAGAGAATACAAATTTGATTGTACTAGATCATGATCATTGCTATACATCTTGTTTAAATTCCGCCAACAATATTCCGAGAAATAGAGTCTACTATAATAATAATTATCTTTAAATTATCAACCAGCCAGTCATTTAAGACATTTACCTGCACGAGGCTAAATTCACACACCATTGGCCAGCAGGCCGGTGCTAATTTCCAGCCCTGGTGTTAATTCCCCAGCCCTGTTTATTAGAATATATACGATATATATACGAGACAGAATACTGCACATCAATCGGTTTGTTCTTTTACCATTTAAAAAATATGAAATAATATAATATAGTTAACATTATTGTATTACCGTTGATCTGAATCAAAACCTAAACGATAATGAGCTGGAAAATGTATAGTGACACAAAAATCTATACATCACATTATATAATTCATGCTCTTTCCAAGTTGTTGTTATTAGCAGCGACCTTAGTGATCATGGCGGTAGAGGCATCGTCCTCAGTGTCAGCGGCGACCTCACTGTCATTGACGACCTCAGTGTCAGAGGTGTCCTCAGTGTCAGCAGCTACCTCACCATGATCAGCGTTCATGGTAGTAGAGTCAGTCATTAGTGTCGGCTGCGACCTCCGTATCAGGGGCGACATCAGCGTGTGCAGCGATCATGGCGGTAAAGGCATCACCCTCTGTCAGCGACAACCTCAGTATCAATGGCGACCTCAGCATGATCAGCAACAATGGCGGTGGAGGCATCGTCCTTAGTGCCAGCGGCAACCTCAGCGTGAGCAGCGATAATGGCAGTAGATGTATTGTTTTCTGTGTCAATGGTAACCTCAGTGTCAGTGGCGTCCTCAGTGTCAGCGGCGACCTCAGCTTAACCAGCGATTATGGCAGTAGATGCCTCATCCTCAGTGTCAGCGGTGACCTCAGTAGTAATGGCGACCACCGTGTCACAAGAGCCCCGAGTGACAGATTTGCGCTTTTTTAACACACTGTCCCTCCTAAAGTTGTGTCATGTTGCATGCCACTATCATTTTCTTTTGTTTTACACATGAACAATAGCTTCCTTGGCGATTTTCTGCTCTGCACCAAAATATGGTCCAATACTCTTGACGTTTTTGTTAGGGGATTTTGGTAACGGCTTCCACACTCTTATAGACTGCTATCTGATTGATGCTGCAGAGGGGAAGCTGCATACTAGGGTGAGACATGTTTTTACAGGGCGACTACTTCTATTTGAAAACTTGTAGTTATATTTCACACGTTGAGGCGCATTGCGAGTCTGCATAACGCTGCAGTCTTTAGAATTTGTACGAAGCTCATCAAGCAAACTCGGAGATCCTGAGAAATCTCAGGTTTAATGCTGGTAAGAGTGCCACATGTTAAATCAGTAAGGTATCTTTGCTTAACCAGTCATGGCAGATCATTATTTAAAAGTTTAAGTCATACGAGAATGACTACATTCTCTAGAGCTTGTGAGAGCTCCTCATCGTCATCAGGTTTGTCACCATGGTTAGTGATATTACTGTCCTTACAGACTAAGTTGTCGTCAATGAAGGCCAACAGACGCTGATATAAGACTTCAGCATTAAATTGCACAGCGAAACCCAAGTGTCCGGCCGTCGGGTCATGTCTGGGGGTAGATCCCCTAGACATGCCAAGAACCCCTTATCGGGCGAGCAGAGGAAAACGCTCTCAATAACCCACCATGCCCTATCAGCCCCACCCTCACATCATCATCTGCACATCATTCATCTCATCAATTGACAACAACGTTTTTATCGTATCACAATGTCACTTAAAAGACCATTGTGCCGAAAAGTGACGTAAAGCAATGATTTACTACTACTACTCAGATAATTTTTTTAAATGATTTACGATGGAAATTTAAAAAAAAAATTGCATAATCAATGCGATATGTTGTCCATGAATCGTTTCCCAAACCATTCGACTGCAGAATTACCTTCAAGCGGTGGGTCGCTGCCGATCCACAAATAGATATGAATAAAACATACTGGAAATAGGGGCGGATCCAGGAATTGAAAAAGAAGGGGGCACAGGGGGTTTGGGGGCTTTCCCCCAATATTTTTTTGGCCAATTTAGGAAGCTTTTAAATTAATTTGGCGCAAAAAGGGGTGATCGTGCGCCCCCTCCCTGGATCCGCGCCTGGGAACTGTTCAAACTGATCTAAACATTCTGTGAATAGGCCTAGATAATATATACATTTCTGTATGTTGATAGTCCATTGATTTTTGGACAAAATATTGCGCTGACTCTTTCAGCACAAATATCGACTTTGGACGTCATGATCTGCGTTTACATGGTCAGACTCTGACGTCTAAAGTCGATCCCCCCTGTTAAAAAGTAAAATATTTATAATGGTCGTTGACCCAGACCATAGGTATTCAAATGAAGCGGAGAAGGCTAACTAAGACATTTATGATGATTTCAGATTAAAGAAAAACCTTTGATCACCATGGTTTATACATAAATAGTTCAACGCTGCAAGGGTTTAACCCTTTAACTGCCATGTTATTCAATTTTAATTTTCACCCACTCGAAGTTGTGTCTCGCTGACGCGATCCACAACTTCAAGTGAGTGAAAATAATTCAGATTTCACAAAATGATGGTCAACTCTTTTCAAATATTACTAATTCATGTCACATTTTATCTGTAACATGTTTAAAAGGTAGTACTGAATGTGGTAGTAAAAATAACGTTTCATGAAAAAAGAAAAAGCTTTGATCACCATGGTTTATACAAGAATAGTTCAGCGCTGCAAGGGTTTATTATATCTATTACTGTTTACCAGCACCTGCATATGAGGCACATCAATACTGCAGTGCAAAGGCAGAAGGCCGTATCTGTTCACTTATAAAGCAAGCAGCGACGAAAACACATGAGAAGTTCTTATAATGAGATGAGTGGGGGCGATGAGGAGAGTATTTAAAAAAAAATACATTCCGTCCCTCACTAGGCACAGACGAAACGGACATGTACGTATGTTTGGCTTGTATTATAATACACACACATGTATGTATTTATATATGCAGTTAGTATTTTCATCGCATAGTCTACTGTTTTCTGATATAAAACTTTATTTTATGAGTGTTTACTTTGGTTTAAAAATATCAGTTTATTGGTAAAACAGTAGATTCGGATCTATCAATCTATTTTTATTAGAAATAACTTAATTAGAATAGATTCGTAGATCCGAATATACTCGGCAGTGCACACCTTTTACATTTGGATCTATCGAATTTCGTTTTTTTCTCCTTGATGTAGTGTAGGCCTACCATCTACTAGGTGCAGCCCAGTAACATAAACAAGACGCACAATCCAGTCATTGAAATGAGATGAGATCGTGCGCGGCTTCGATGGGCGTCGTGAGCTAGCTAGCAAGTTGAGAACGAGGAAATCAGGTGAGTAAATCAACGAATGCACAGCGACATACACACAACACATAATGTTTAAGCGACGACTCCACATACGCGTGATGCGTGAAGCGTGGTGCGTATTGCACAACTCCACATGTACGTCAAAATATGATGACATGGGTCACATAGCACCTTACTTATCTAAATACACACATATACTGTCCTAAATGTTTCCATCTTGGATGCTGTCTTTATATTCGTTTAATGAAGCGTCATATAGGCTAGTGCTGAGTGTTCCTCAACCAGATTGACCAGCTTCCCCAGATACCTATTTTTATTCACGTTGTGCGGCATAATAATGTAAGTGTCACCAAAAAGTAGCACAAATAAGAAAAGAAGACTATGCAATATCCGAATGGGTCATCACGTTGTCTTTGGATCACATGCAAGGATCTTGGGGGGTACCCGGGAAAATCCATAAAATGACGTCCTGATAGGCTCGCATGATGCGTGTCGACTGCTCCCAGAGCGGTGAATAGGTCTACGTGAGCCCAAAACGAATACGCATCATGCATGACGTGCATGTGGAGTAGCTCTTTCCATTTTCAATGATTTTGGTGATCACCACTTCACGCATCACGCGTATGTGGAGTGGTGCCTTTATGCTCACAAAACGTGCAGTAGAAGTACGTTAGGTATGCGTTACATTTTGAGCTGTATATCCACCGGCCATACGACGTTGCTGCAACGTAGAATCAACGGCATTGACGTTGATTTAACGTCGCAACAACGCCATGTGCCAAGTGGAATTCACTTTAAAACCCAGTCACACATAGACTGAAAATAGCCTAATTTTGGGCAGAGCAAAATTGTGTCGCTGGCATCCGTTAACATGCGCTACCCCTCAGGGGGGGGGGGGGGATACTATAGATATTGAAGAGTAATGAGGAATCTAGTTCCGACTTTCTTTGTTTGTTCGAATTGCTTCATTTCATTTCCCAAATCGTTTCTTTTATGAAATAAATATACAACCTGAACCAAGGAACGACATGCTAATGAACATATTTTACAATTAGTGATGATTGTCACGCCTTAACTTACGTGATGTTAAACAATCTCATCTCTCCTGTAGATTTTCAAATATAAAGGCTGATCAAATGTTAACATTGCGCAACATACTCCAGCTTTCATGGTCTGTGTCATTTTTTTGAAGATACGTGGACTCTATATATTTATTGTTGTAAATTCCCCTGTACTTAAAATCTATTGAGCATTATGTGGATAAACATATGTGACCCCATTTGGCAAAATGAGTCTTTAAGTCTTATTTTTAAATATTGGAGATATTAACACATCCCGAATCTACACAAAATTAACTTTGAAATGGTATATGACACAACACCATAGCGTGTTTAAATCCAAAAACATGACTTCCACCCCATTTTTTATTAATAAACGTATAGTTTTAACATTTTGTAAATTTAAAAGTATATTTTTATCGTCATGATTGTTTTCACTGCATGACTATTTCCCACTTATTAGTGACCGTGGCTATGACAACATGTAAATAGAAACAAATATCACTGATTGGAGTGTAAATGAGACCAAAATAAAAATAACAGGTATATTTAAAAAAAATCGACATGTACATTTATTTCTAAGCCATGCAGTTGTAGGCCTATAGTCACCACTGATAAAATGTACCACATCTTCTCTTCTCCACTATAGTTCTAGTTCATGGATTGATTGTTTCACAACTGCTGATCTTTGAAACACTTATACCATCGTGCAAAGCCAAAAAGGCAGTATCTGCCTACTTTACGAGTAAGCACATACTGCATATTGGCTTTGTAGTGCAGTATACTAATGCAAAACACACCTCAGGAAATATCGTGATCTTGTGAACTGATGAATGACGAGGTCAATAAATAATAGATACACAATACTGATGCATCAGTTGTTGTAGTAGGCTCTATTATACACGTAATGCTGATTTACAACTTTTTTCAAATTGTCAATACTTAACTTCAACAGTTATATTGTGATATTGTTGTATTGAGCAGATCGCTTAGAAAGCAGGACACACTTGCTCAATGTATTGTTAGAAAGCAGGACAATGATGGCTAAAAAGCAGGACCATTTCAGCTAATGCTTTGCTGGGTATCGTAGATTTGGAGGATAATATTTGAGCAGGTGGGATATCGATTTGATGTATTCGACAACATGTATATTCAGACGATTTTTTGGCGCGGCAGGTTTATCCATGTTGAAATAAAATCAACAAAACTGTCAATTTTCATGCCGATATCTAGTGAGCAAGCGTCTATTTCACATTAGAAACACAGCAAAACGATTCCAATTCGTGGGGGCCTAACTGTTACATGTGTTTGTAACGTGGTACAACAGCTATTCATAAAATATCTAATAAAACAATTGAACACTTTTAGCATATGCAGATATGTGAAAACTGAATTACTGGTCGTCATATGCGCTTGTTGACGGCTCATTAGAAAACAGGACATCATGTTAGATAGTGTATCAAGCATGACATCATGTTAGAGAGAGTATCTGCATGACAGGTCTACAGAGGGTGATCATGTACAGATACACTACTCCCTGTGTAGGCTACGTTTGGCGGAGTTTCAGTGCCTATCGTAATACACTATACCATGTCATAGTGGATGTAGGTCAGAGGACGCTGATACGTAGCGCCAAATCGCTTGCAGCAGCTCCCTGCGCTCGCATAGGCCGTTGTAATACACGGCTAGCTGATACCTAGCCTCAGTCTCCACACACACAGTACAGAGCCAGAGCAGAGCAGCCAGGAGGAGGCAGCATGTGTTTTATCAGCCTCTCTCACCACAGTCAGTGGTCCAGTTCGGGATGACCTATGCACACTGATACATGTCATTCGCCTTCGGAATTAGCCTGATAGTGGTATATTTATTAGAATACAAGTTCACAGACCATAGCATGTGAAATTCATAACTATGGGTAGGTTATCCACCTATTGTAAGCCTATTTCTACAGGACGTATTATCGCGCCAACACCTAAAACAGGATCGGCCAGTGACAATAGGGCCTATAGGTCTACCGGTAGCCAAGAACTTTATATTTATTTATGAAGATGTCTGAGGGGAGAATGAACTGCTCTAAACTACAAATTATATATGTGACCTGAAACGGAATTCAAACAACAAATGTCACGTGTGACTTGAAATAAAAACATAAAACGTGAACTCCACGGAATTATCCTGATTACTGGAATGATCAGATGGTGGGAGGCTGCCTGTATTGTTATCAGTGGATCCATCCGTCTCCCAGATTGAGCCCAGCAAACGCGGGACATTCACCCAATGTTGTTTCAATGTTGGGCCAGCGTCGAAGACAGTGGGCCAACATTGAAACAGCATCAATTGGGTAAATACCCCCTGTTGGCTGGGAGAGTACAGCCCCCTGAATAAAAGGTATGGCAACGTATTTCATTTATTAGTCTCGAAACGCTGAAACAATGCTGGTTTAATGCTGATCCAACGTCTGTGACGTTGGCCCAACCTTATTTCAACGTCTGGTGTCTTGTCTGCTGGGCCCAACGATCTTCAGCATCAGACGTTGAGCCCGTGCTGGCCGCATAGCCTAGCCGGGCCTACATTTATTCGCACATATCATTGATAAAGATTTATACAGTTTAAAAAGGCAGTGGCTAATCGTACGTGATTCTTTATAATGTAACTCGATGGGCAGCCTCGTTTACGAAATGACGGGCTCCCATTGAAACCCATTATACCTTTGCCGTACGATTAGCCACTGCGTTTTAAAAAGTGTGGCTCACGGGTGCCTGTAACCCGAAGCAGTCGCTAAATTTTCATTTACGTCTGACATACCGCATGCCTAAAGACAGTTCCTATTTTAAAGTTCTAGCGTAACTGGAAGCATGCGCTAAGCAGACGTTAGACATGCGTTATGTAGGCGTTAGCAAAATGTAACTCGAAACTTTACTCAAACGGTGACTATGTGATTTGATGTGATACTACGGTGGCCCGTAGTGGCCAAACAAAATAATAAGTTATCCCAGCCAACATTAGACGCTGATCCACAGCTGATTTAGTGCTGTACCATCTTACTCTTTGAATTTAAAGGTAGTTTCCGCAGATCTAAAAAGTGATCAAAACATCACAATAATTTAAGGATTCGTACACACCAGTGGAAAGAAAACAATAATGCAAGTGAACATGAATTCAATTAGAATACAAATAATGATCAAATCATAAAAATATCGTCGTTGTATAAATACCATGAATTTCACATAGCAGCTCTTAGCAAAGTGTTCTGTATCTTGGCCCGTATTCTCTTACAAGTTACGGTATATCGTAAGCTTCTGATTGGACACACCAGTGGGAAGAAAACAATAATGCAAGTGAACATGAATTCAATTAGCATACAAATAATGATCAAATCATAAAAATATCGTCGTTGTATAAATACCATGAATTTCACATAACAGCTCCTAGCAAAGTGTTCTGTATCTGGGCCCGTATTCTCTTACAAGTTACGATATATCGTAAGCTTCTGATTGGTCGAGATGGCTATCTCGACCAATCAGAAGCCTACGATATATCGTAACTTGTACGAGAATACGGGCCCTGTATATTACGTGGCAGTACTCACTATTGTGCTATCGCGCCACGGGATTAACTTAGCAAGGCCTGTTATCATTCATGATATAATTCATAGCCTTATGTGCATGCCAAGTACTCCACATTTACTATACTATGGTAAATGATCCGAAATATGGCGTAATCATTTAATCATGCCATACAATATATAATTCCTAGCCTTATATGTGCATGCCAAGTACTCCACATTTACTATGCTGAATGACCCGAAATATGTCGTAATATTTAATAATGCCATAAAATATCAATGTATAAGACGCTGTGATCTGGCAAAAAATAAAGGTAAAGGTGCTGGTTTATTTATAGTCTGATATCAAGTCTGAAGACCTACATTTTCCCCCTGGTCACTGGATCTGTTCATTCGTGTGCCATGTCAACTGTACGGAGAGCATACAATTCTGCAGCCACGTTATAGTCACGTAATGGACTGGGGTTTTTTTCACTACGTAATGTGCATTTCTGAATAGAATTCGAAGGTGATTCCTGGTATGTTTATGGAGAGATAGTAGATCCCTGCCAGCTTCGCTCCCTCTGGAAGGTTGAGATTTAGCCTTTTCTATTTTTTTCGCTTTTTGATGCAGAGCAGTTGATGCATGGGTTGTCAGGGAGTCGTATTTCACTCACACACCCTTCATTAGCAAATGCATTTATCTATTACAAGCCATGCGTGGTCTTTTTTTCCAATCTTCCAAAGACTTCCTGATTTTTTTATCTTTTTCATACAACGTGTCATAGCATGAAGATTCCGAGCTTGTTTTCTTCTTTTTTTTCAGGCAGTTTCTTACCAGGGTGAACTCCTGCCACATATTTTAGATTTAAAAACATTATACTCATTTACTGTCAGACTGGTCTGGAGGGTACTGGGATGATTGCTAGTAGTAGTACTTTTCGCCCCCATTCGGGGAGGGTCATTAGGGATCTGTTTCGTCTGTTGGATGCTGCTACGGCATTGTACGGAAGCACTAGTCTACAGCAATCATCCAAGGGCAGCTGCAGCCTCCTCGTATCTGGCTATAATCTTCGGGCGGATTGCCAGTGGCGTACCCTGGTTCCTCCGCTCAACAGCGGAGCCAATGCAGCACCCGCATCAGTGTAGGCAGGCGCTGATGTAGGCCGTGGTAGCCTTAAATAACCGACAATAGCGTGTTTGACATTAGGTCTCTCACGTGGGATGAATGGAGTTACCCAGAGGGAGTGATCCTTCCTATTGTTACTCTGGGGACTATCCGACCCGAGGATAGCGGAGCTGCGCGAGTTTCATCAATAAATTGTACAGCGAAACTCAAGTCTCCTGCCGTCTGGGCATGTCTGGGGGTATATCCCCTAGACATGCCCAGAACCCCTTATCGGGCGAGCGAAGGAAAACGCTCTCAATAACCCACCATGCCCTATCACCCCCACCCTCACATCATCATCTGTACATCATTCATCTCATCAATTGACTACAACGTTTTTATCGTATTATAATGTCACTTAAAAGACCTTTGTGCCGAAAAGTGACGTAAAGCAATGATTTACTACTACTACTAGACTGGTCTGGAACTGTGAAACTTGACTCACAGATGCCAGATCCATGTATGATCAGTAAGCCTACACACCCATGTGTCCAGAAGAACATAACGATATGCCATTCAATTCATGGGGAATTCAGTTCTATTAAGTTATCATAGTTATTTATTTCACACATTTTTTTTGATCCAAGAACATTGTTTCAAACTTTGCATAGATTTGATAGATGCTAAATGCATATTTTACGTGATGTAAACCCCCATACTACTATATTCTGGATTGGAATCAATGTGGACTGCTGCTATGCTGGCCGACTTTCCAGCCGAGCAGGAGTATAGCACTAGCAGACAACAGCACATAGCAGCAGACTACCCGGTATGACTGGGCCGCCTATCTGCGTGAGGCCCAGTCACACTGACCACCATTTTGTTTCCACAGCCAGCTGTGTAAAAACGATACATGCACCGCCTACCGAAAAACTCGGATGCCATGAAATTGACACGAATATTTCAAGTGCCTACGAAAACTAGGGCATTTTCAGCAGGCGTAAACTTTTGATCGTATTAGAACTATTACATTTAAAAATGGAGGTCACTGTGTCAGAGCCTTGCGATGTTATCAGGGTAGCAGCAGACACACCCCAGCAAACACAAAACATTTGTGTACCATTTATACAATGTTGGTCCAACGTCGAAGACGTTTTGCGTTTGCTGGGACTGAACAGCACAGACCAGTAAACACAAAACATTTGTATAACATTAGACAATGTTGGACCAACGTCGAAGACGTTGGGCCGACGTTTTATAAATGTTATACAAATGTTTTGTGTTTGCTGGGAGTCGTATACATGGTATACAGACATGATACATAATATGACGGCTGCGCCTCGCTCACTGTATGGTGGCTGATTCGTCTCACCTCGTATCCGCGTTCCCTCGTACTCTCGCGTTCTGGGCGAGTTTGCGAGAATAATCAGCGAGAACGTGAAGAATACGCGGATGCGAGAATACGAGAACGCGAGTTTGCGAGAATAAATCGCGAGAACACAATAAATGCGAGAACTCGAGTTTGCGAGATGACGAGGACACGAAAAAGACGAGAATACATCGCGAGAACATGAAAAAGACGAGAACGAGAGAACGTGAACAAAGCGAGAAAGCGAGAAATTAAGCACGAGTCTGCGAGATACACCGCGCAGTTGGAAACGTTAAAATGCGTGTTTTTTGTCCCCTCGCAACGAAGGAAGTTAAAAACAAAGATGGACGAACGAAGAAGACATCGTATCCTTAATATGTTAAAATTAATGGAGTTTTTAGCAATATTCAGGTTGACAACGTCATATATTAAGTTCAGAATATAATTATTACGATGTAATAATAATGCGCATGCATTCATAGTTAGGTTAAGTCGCAATTATCTCTAGCTAACGTATCATTTAAGGAAAATGAATGTGGACAGCGTTGATTGTCATCGACGTAGACCCTGTTATAGTTAACGTTGGACCAGCGTCGAAGACGATAGGCCAACATTAACGTCCCGTGTTGCTAGGATATAGGGCCTATCCCGTCTCAATGTATCAGTAAATGCTGTTTGATGTATTAACATTTCCTGAATCCGGGAGAGCAATGAATGGCTTTTTCCAGGAGAAGCTGGAGCTCTGCGGGATCTGACACTGCTCGTGGTAGAGAGAAAGACTTAGGTCACAAGTTGAACTGTACGGGTAGTGCCGTATTCCGGTCCTATCATAAAAGTTTATAGTCAGATCTTTTTGAAATCCTCCTGGTGGTGGCTGATCGGCCCCAGTCATGAAGATTAATAACTTCTCGAATGTGATAGTAGCTTCTTTTTCTGCAATCAAAATCACTGTGCATTAAACGTTCATATAGGCCTACAGGACAGTTTATCTAGTTCAATTCCTTGTACTGCATGTCAAAACTTAATACTTTTGTACATGCACGTATTTAACACCTCATAATTTAACATCTGTTAACACAGGTACAAACAGCCTGATAAACATATTATTATATGGAAATAATATTAATCCACAATTTTAACCATTGCGACGAGAAGGTTTACCACTACAAGCCGAGATTGGTTGTCGCAATCCTCAACTACTACGTAACTAGTGGTTGAAGAGCAATAATTATTAAAGCTGACACATTGGAACATTTTAATTCACCTTCCACAGCTTGCAGGAAGCTTTCGAACGAATATATGGTGTCGTCCTCTGCAGTCCTCCTGTTGTCACCTGGCTCGCTTCTCTCGTATTTGTACAGCGCCTTAAAGAATCATTCAGCTTCAAAGCGCGCATGCCTCGAACGGTCAAGTGTAGGCTAACAGTAGCCTATTGAGTACAGATTGACGGCATTAATATAGCCACTGAAATGATTACAAGATACTACTCAAACGAGACATTGATCCAATGGTGTTTTAATGTTAGGCCAACGTCTGCGACGCTGGCCCAACATTGAAACAACATTAGATAAATGTACAATGTTTGAGAGAAAGTCCTCCTGCCAAGCAAACGCAAGACATTTGTATGACATTTATGCAATGTCGGCCCAACGTCTTCGACGTTGGTCCAACATTGCATAAAGTCATACAAATGTTTTGTGTTTACTGGGTGACAATACAAAATTGGGGGTCAAGCAGTTTCCAAATCCCTGCAGTAATACAGTCAGTTTGTTTGCAAGTAGGGACCAAGTAGGGGCAAAAGACAAGGGCTTTGAATTATTAACTCATAGATGTTGCTTAAGTATATATGAACTTGCTGTGATTTGAGAACTTGCTCTTAATGAGGCTTTGGGTATGAAACGCATATTTAGTATTATTATGGAATAGGGCCTTGGCTTAGCCACGGGCACTATTGCCTTCTGGGGGACCCTTGTCCTGCGAATTTCGACAGTTGACTACACCTTTAAACTGTTGTCTCGAAATGGCCTGTTTTTGATAGGAAAACAGCGGTCTGAAGGCGTCAGGGGACATTGTCATCCTGTCATAGAGGCCTCCAACGTCATTTAAGCCCTGTGCGAATTGTTCCATGGCAGCCTTACACCTGCGTGTGAGAATATATTTTATTACATAATGGCATATTAGGCCTAATACTAAACATCGTTAATGTCGTCTATCTCACCAAGGCATGACAACACAATACAAAATTATTAGAATCTAACTTGTGGTACGTACTTTGAGCTATAACAGTAATTAAGTAATTATAACAGTACTATAACAGTAATTAGAAACTTGAAACGATCGATCTAGTTCCATTTCATATTTTAAAGTCAAGTAATTTAAAAAAAAAATAGGCCAGTGATTCACAATCCCCACCCGCCCACCTATCGAAAAGAGGCTCATTCTGTCACGACCAGTCGCCGGGTGAACGTCACATGCTCGCTGGGATGAGAAGCCATATGAGATGTTGGCAGTAAATCACTGATCTATCCTGTAAAGGCAAACAGCAGCAACTGCTTTATTTTCAAGTAAGTAGTTACTGCTGTTTGCCTTTGCATTGCACAAATGATCTGAGCTGTGAGAGGTATGAAGACAATGTCTGGCATTCGTCACGACCAGTCGCCGCAGTCCTTCAGATTAAATTAAAATTATAGGGTGTAACACCGTACTTAGACGCAAACATTTCAGTCAGGCCCAATCAAATTTCAGAACCAGTTTGAGATTGTAAAAAAAAATTGTTTTTTTTATCTTCTGCGACAAAATGAAATGATTGCCATAGAAATTAGTGTAGTAATATGCACGATATCGGGTAAAAAATAATACCTAGAACTAAAATTCGAATTTTTACTTTACCTGTAGAACACTACTTGACGAACGATTAGCTCCATAATTTTCTGTCGCTCCTCGTACGCCGTCCCACACAGTCCTACTAGTCCTTTTCTTCTGCCCATGGAGCCACGCCTTCAACGGCGGCTTTATAGGTGTCCGGTGTTGCTCTTTGTACCTTAATAAATAAAATTGAATAGGTCTAATGTATCCAGATTACTTTAGTTTTAGAAAATATTCCGATAAGACGCATACAATCTTATTTGTTTTTAATATACAATGAATGATTTTCTGTTTCGCAAATGATTAAACACAAAATTTACAGTATTAACGGTATACTTTAATACTCTAGTAGACCACCTATATGTAAACGTGTGTTATTACGTGATAATTAAATTTTACAAATGACCAGTGCTCTTAGAGTAGGACAAGGTTTAAGCCGGATATGGTTAACGGCCATATAGCAGGACACGGGTTAATTCCTTGATACTGGATATGGTTGGCGGCCATGGCAGGACAAGGGTTAATTCCTTTAGACGGGATATGGTTAACGACCCTAGCAGGACAAGGATTAAGCCCTTGAGACGGGATATGGTTGGCGGCCCTAGCATGACAAGGGTTAATTCCTTGATACTGGATATGGTTGGCGGCCCTAGCAGGACAAGGATTAAGCCCTTGAGAGGGGATATGGCTGGTGGCCCTAGCAGGACAAGGGTTAAGCTCTGAATATTGCTAAAAACACCATTAATGTTAACATATTAAGGATACGATGTCTTCTTCGTTCGTCCATCTTTGTTTTCAACTTCCTTCGTTGCAAGGGGACAAAAAACACGCATTTCAACGTTTCCAACTGCGCGGTGTATCTCGCAGACTCGTGCTTATTTTCTCACTTTCTCGCTTTGGTCACGTTCTCGTCTTTTTCATGTTCTCGCGATGTATTCTCGTCTTTTTCGTGTCCTCGTCATCTCGCAAACTCGAGTTCTCGTCTTTATTGTGTTCTCGCGATTTATTCTTGCAAACTCGCGTTCTCGCATCCGCGTATTATTCACGTTCTCGCTGATTATTCTCGCAAACTCGCATTCTCGCCCAGAACGTGAGAGTACGAGGGAACGCGGATACGAGGTGAGACGAATCAGCCACCATATCACTGTGATACTGATAGATAGCAGCAACAGCAACAACAGCCTCTACTGTCCACACTGTTACAGTCATACACTGTGCCGTGCGCTATGTACGGTTGTATGTGTACTTGAGCTGAGCAGCATTGTTACACATTGTCAAGTCTGATTGTTCACCGACCCACCAGGCTGGAAAACATATTACATCACCGACCCGTAGCCGTTCACCGTTCTCGGGTCGGCCTTAAATCGTACACTGACATTATATTGTTAACTGCCACTGCCTAATCAGTCACACTGCCACAGTCGTTCGACGTGCAATTTTTTTCATTAGTCATAATTAAATACGTAATTTTCAACTGATTATTTTCAAAATGTCTCAAACGAATTTAAAAAAAGGAAGACAAGATTTTCAGCAGATGAAAATACTGTTTTAGTTAACAAGTACTGAAAGAACAAAATGCTACTAGAAGCCAAATTCTCTGATACAATTACATTGAAGAAAAAAAAAATGTTGGGAGAAAATAGCCAACGTAGTAAGCAGCATATATCCGGCTGAGATTAGAACGGTTCCAGAGCTTGAAAAGAAATGGAAAGACATCAAGTCATCGACAAAAACAAAAGTAGGCAAACGACGAAAAGAATTTAAAAGAACACTAAAATAAGAGGCCTTGGCAGTTGGCTTGATTGGGAATACAGCTATTGAAGGTGTTAACAGGTTAACCTTCGGAATAGACGCATTTGAAGGTGATGTTGCTGCTACTGAAGCTGTGCTCAGCAGTTGACCCAAGAACATTAGGGAATTGACCTATGGTGTAGAAATCAGCCCTAACTTTTACTTTCTGCTCTGGGCTGTCCGGAAATTGTATATAGTCATTAGTATTTCGGCACAATGCAGCAGATACTGAGTGTATACATCTCGATGCTGCTATCTTGCTGATTCCTTGGACGTCACCACAAACTGACAGAAAGCTTCCAGTGGCATAATAGTGCAGTCATCACGTCCTGTAAGGACACTGGAGGTGCGCGTTGTTGCCTTGTTGGTCTCTCAATATCCTGACTGACCAAATTACATATATTGTAATTACTTCCCGCCGAAAACGACTTCGTATTTGCTCGTCATCAAGAGTATCTAACGGGTTTGTCCTATTACGAAATATTCTGTGTATGTATTCTCTTCGGAATCTACGATTTTGTATGTACATGTACAACGCTATTGTTAACTATGTTTATGCAAAGTTAGCGACTGCTTAAAGGGCGGTCTCGACCACATGTTAAAATTGGCGCTAACTTCTGTTTTAACGTGTGCTTAAGGACCATTGTTAATTAGCGCATGTGTCCAGTTACAGTCGATAAATTTAAGTTGTGCTTAACGACAGTCCTTAACTAACGTGTGCTTAGTGACTGCTTCGAGTTACAGGCCCCAGGACACGTTGTACCATGTACAACTCGTAACCAAGTAACCGACCAACTCGTATCAAATAGCTACCACCTCGTACCAACCTATCTACCAACTTGTACCAATCTACCTATCAACTCGTACCCGGGATTATTGCTAGTAGTAGTACTTTTCGCCCCCATCTGGGGAGGGTCATTAGGGATCTGTTCCGTCTGTTGGATGCTGTGTACAGCATTGTCCGGAAGCACTAGTCAGCAATCATCCAAGGGCAGCTGCAGCCTCCTCGTATCTGGCCATAATCTTCTGGCGGATTGCCAGTGCCGTACCCTGGTTCCTCCGCTCACCAGCGGAGCCAATGCAGCACCCGCGTCAGTGCTGGCGCTGATGTAGGCCGTGGTAGCCTTAAATAATCGACAATAGCGTGTTTGACATTAGGTCTCTCACTTGGGATGAATGGAGTTACCCAGAGTGAGTTATCTTTCCTATTGTTACTCTGGGGACTATCCGACCCGAGGATAGCAGAGCTGCGCAAAATACCACAGAGTTTTAGCATTAAATTGCACAGAGAAACTCAAGTCTCCGGCTGTCTAGGCATGTCTGGGGGTATATCCCCTAGACATGCCCAGAACCCCTTATCGGCGAGCGAAGGAAAACGCTCTCAATAACCCACCATGCCCTATCACCCCCACCCTCGCATCATCATCTGTACATCATTCATTTCATCAATTGACTACAACGTTTTTATCGTATTATAATGTCACTTAAAAGACCTTTTGTGCCGAAAAGTGACGTAAAGCAATGATTTACTACTACTACCTATAGCCGGTCACTTTATGGCGTTTCTGGGCTTGGTTAAACAGACAATTTTTCACTTGTGTTAACGAAACTCAACTAAATCTGCCAAACGAAACTGACCAACCTGTCCCTGTTCCTGTGGCTTATATATGACCAGAACTATGAGAGTGACAGGGCAGGTAAATTGCGCGGGAACCATTGACAAACCAGCATCCATGAAACCTGATCCCGACATATACCTGATAAACCCAGAAGAATGTAAATCATTAAGTGGCCCTTGTCCTGGTATCTTTAGCGACGCTTGTCCCATGCTGAGGACAGTGTGAGGATCTGGGCTGGATCTGACCGTTTTGCTCTGCAGTCATTCACCCGGACACATTCCAGGCTAACCCTTTCTTTATGAAACAATGATACTAGTATTTTTCCACAAGGAGCTTTGATCACCGAGAATTTAGGCGCTATGGAAGTTTTTTATTTTTATAAAGTTGGTATGAGCAGTTACTAAATATCATTTTTTTCGTGTGTCTTCAAATAGACTTACGAGCAGCACATTCAACCCTTTAACAGCAAAATTATTCAATTTAAATTTTCACCCACTTGAAGTTGTGTCTCGCTGACGCGATCCACAACTTCAAGTGAGTGAAAATTATTCAGATTTGACAAAATGGAGGTCAACTCTTCTCAAATCTTGCTGGTTGATGTCACATTTTATTTTTAACCTATTTAAAATGTGATACTTAATGTGCTTATAAAAAATGAGCCCGAATATATGCGGCACCGGCGGTTAAAGGGTTGACCCGAACATTCCGAACGCTCCAGGTGTGACCGTGTCTGTGTGAGGAGTTTCCCTAATAATAACAGTTTTCTTGATGTTTAACTTTGCAGTGTAAGGTGGCCAATAAGATTCTTTCTTGGAGAGTAACCAGTTTGAAGGAACCAGCTCAACTTCGTTAGTGTCTTTGAAATGAGCAATCACATACGTCATCTTGTTGCATTAGGCTAAAAGAGAATTCAACCAAATTTGTCATGTATTATAAAATAACTACGCTTAGTAGGAGAAGATTAACTGTTAATTGAGTACATATGCCTTCCCCCCTAACACTCCATTGCAAATTTATTTCAAGAAACGTTATAACACATGGTTTCTTCAAACATTTCTGTCATTATGAGACATTCAATATTTGAATATTTAAAGAGCATTTCCCACATCTACACTTTAAAATAGGAAAGATCTGTCAGAGTCACTAATATTACAACTTATTGTAAATATGAGAGCCGATTAGCACTCTTGTTACAAAATCATGTTGTCCAAGATTCATACTCGTAGATTATATTTCTTGGCCTTTTTCTGCATATAAATCAAGGTTATAATAGGCAAAATAACATCAAGAAACGATTGATAATATGACAGACTTTGTGCCAACGACAATTTAAACTCACTTATGAGAATTTTATGTGATTGTAAAGCCCGAAAGGCCTCTTTTCCTTTCTTTCCCTTCAAGTTGAAAACTGCCCACAGACGTGTTGGACTGATGTGGCGGGACATTTCCCGGACTTTGAAGCTGTGCTGTTTTCTCTAAACGGTTTCAAGACATTCACCTCGGGGTTGAGTTTTGACTCGTGGAGGCCAGTAATCAATGCCGTCTTTATAGTTATAACAATTGCATTTAAACTTTCACCGACGAGGAGGTTTGTGGAGAAGAGATATTTGGTCTTTTTTGTGGTGCTGCTATCTAGATACTGGATAAGCAGATCATCTGCTCCTGCACACTTATATCAATCAAGTAATCTGTTGAAATCGAGCCAAAGGAACTTGTAATAAGCATTTATGTCATTAAAGCAGTATTGCCCGTCCCGGTTTAGCCAGTGTAGCTCGAAATAGGCACGCCAGCTGGGCTACATTAGTTAATGAGACCAGATGTAAAATACTTAGGACTTTAGCTTGATGACTTTGAGCTTGTTCATACCATTTTCAAGCATTCTGGCAAAGAAATGTTTCAAAAACAACATACTATCTTTTCTATGTACCGTTGCCGCTGTGCAGGTTTCATAGTTCGCCACTGAAGTAGATTCATAATGGTGCTGCACATTCCCACTAAATTGCACTAAATTGGGCCAACCTGTCGCCAAACTCTCCATCAGCAGGCCTTTCTTTTTATCCACCACAGTTGCACACAGTATACGCCTGACTCCACGGCCTGAGACAGTATTTTCAATGTGGATGAGTCATGAGTTGCCTCACATGTTAGGCCTGAATGGTCGAGCTGTCTATCTAGATTATTAAAGTAGAATATCTGAGTCAGTTGTTTTGAGAATATTTACCCTCACATATTCGTAGTGTTTGTGACCTATTCAAATTTAGCAACGATCCATAGTAAGGAACTGCTTTGTTATTGTTTATTGAATTATTGGGCATGTAGCCAAGTTGTACATTTAACTAGTTTGCTAAAATTACATCTTCTACGGTCAACACACCATATATATAGAAGTAGGGATGTCTCTCCAGACACAATTTATTGACGCAATAATACCGCGTTGCTAATTTGGTTATTGTAGCAGTATAATGGAGAACAGTTCCTCTTTCATCGGGGACGGGATAACAATACCTATCTTTGTGTGATATTGCCTTGTCAAATAAAGGTAGCGATTTATTTAGCATTTCGACCTTTCAGCTTTCACACAATCTAATGCCCCCTTTTTTGTTGCTATCTCTGGTGAAAATTAGATGGAACTGATTGTTATATGAAAGGTTTTGCTGGTATAGGTCTTTGATAAGGTACATATCTGCATGACAGTCTGTAGTATTAGTAGGTAACCCTCTATTTATTTATGTGTGCACTGGGGCAGACGTTCCATTGTTCTCTCCCTTTTTGGGTTTCTTTGATCGCTTGTCACCCGCACCTTTTTTACGCTGTTTATGCATCATCGCTTATATGAGAATCTGTTAAGTAAATCATGCAGCTGGCCCTTTGTTTTTGATGTGGCAAGAACATGAGCACATACCAAAGCTGATTTACAATCTATGCACTCAAATATCAGGCCACTTCTTGTTTTCCTTATGATACTTGCTTTATCATACTCACACACAACAAAATAACCAGACTCTAATTCCTTTATGTCATAGTGCTGCAAGATGGATTCAGATTGCATTAAATTGCACAGCAAAACCCAAGTCTCCGGCCGTCCGGGCATGTCTGGGTGTAGATCCTCTAGACATGCCCAGAACCCCTTATCGGGCGAGCGGTTTCAGCATTCAATTGCACAGCGAAACCCAAGTCAAAGGAAAACGCTCTCAATAACCCACCATGCCCTATCACCCCCACATCATCATCTGTACATCATTTCATCTCATCAATTGACTACAACGTTTTTATCGTATCACAATGTCACTTAAAGGTGACATAAAGCAATGATTTACTACTACTAATATCAATATATATACAGAAAGTATGCAAATTATACAAACAAGTAAGAATGTTTGAAAAAACATACTGCGTGTAGACAATTATCATATCACACAAAGTATTTACAAACACGAATATGTACAATAGAAGTTCCCTATACCGATACAACGTCAAACACACACGTTGTTTTGAGGCAATATTGAACCCCACAGACCAATGACCATACACCCAACTGGGTTTATGGATATTGAAAATCAAAGTAATGTATTCTAGACCCCATAAGTGAAAACCGTGGGAGTAACAAAATATTAATAAAACAACCGGGTGTGCTTTTAAATTATGTGTGCTGCTGCTGTATATGGGTAAAGCCTGCATGCCGTAGTACATACATCGTGGCCTCTGCAAAGCATTCTGTAACACACAAATGTAGAGCTAGGTTAGTATTGTGGTACTTGTTGGGCATTCGAACAACTAGGACAAAATGAATTGTGTACTTACATCTAGGCGTGGTGGTGGTGGCGCTTTTTAGGTCACACTCGCTCAATTTGTGCGCCGGCAACTGCTGCACAGTCCACCTATATTATCTGTTTTAATTATTAGACTTAAGACTTGTAGTTTTTACACAATCACTCCAATTTCATGGAGATATAGTGACTTGATAAGTCGTTCATTTTATAATCACTTCATATTTTACATTATTTTATACTGACATTTTTATACTCATTAAACTGTGTTGTAGTGCAGGCGCTACAACATGTCATCAGACTCGTTACATATAGGTGCCAGGAGCATCGTCATATTATCATATCAAACATTTTAAACTGGATATTTTAGTACGAACATGCTTTTATTAGCTTTGTCTTTCCTTTGCTACTTTAACTATACAATATGGGATATTGTAATACTAGGAATTTTCACTTAAATGGCCATACTGGCCGAAAAGTGAAGTAAAGCAGACATTTTACTTACCTACTGCACAGTCCACACATTGCTGTATCTACCGGGTAGAGATATTTTTCTACCTGAATTTATCATGTCTGTTGTGATTGTGATCCTCAATTGCTCACCTTTCGCCCCGTATTCTACGACCTCCACTACTCGTATCATATCTAGGGTCATTAGGGATCTGTCCTGTTAGTTGCATGCTGTATGGCATGGTAAGGAAGCACTAGTCTACAGCAATTATATCTGGCCATAATCTTTGGGCGGATTTCCAGTGACGTACCCTGGTTCCTCTGCTCAACTGGGGTGCTGATGCAGCTCAGTGCTGGCGCTGTTGTAGGCTGTGGTAGCCTTAAATAACCGGCAATCATTTATTTGATCAAAGAGAGTACATCGTAATATAGGCAGTGGTATAATTCTGGTGATCAGGGGACCTCCACTAAGACTAAACATTGGTCGCTAGTGTGGAGGCCACGTACATTATATCTGCATTACAATTTTTCAAGTATTGATAAGGGTGATGATAACTCCCTGGCTGTTATGCCAGTACTAAGACAGATCGAAGACCAAGACAACAGACAGAGAGCTCTCATCAGAACAATATAAACAACAAAATTAGGTAATATTATCAAGAGTAGATCTAAGTAAAGTAGTAAATATAATTGTAGTAATACAGTTGAAATGCAGTATCAAATCGAAAAGAGTTACAGGTCAAAGTACAGGTACTGGGATGTGCTGTAGTGCAGGCGCTACAACATGTCATCAGACTTGTTACATATAGGTGCCAGAAGCATCATCATATTATCATATCAAGCCTTTTAAAATGAATATTTTAGTACGAACATGCAGTTATTAGTTTGATCTTCTCTTTACCACTTCTATTATACAATATGGGATATTGTAATACTTGGAATTTTCACTTAAATGGCTATACTGAGATGATTGCTAGTAGTAGTACTTTTCGCCCCCATCTGGGGAGGGTCATTAGGGATCTGTTCCGACTGTTGGATGCTGTGTACGGCGTTGTACGGAAGCACTAGTCTACAGCAATCATCCAAGGGCCGCTGCAGCCTCCTCGTATCTGGCTATAATCTTCGGGCGGATTGCCAGTGGCGTACCCTGGTTCCTCCGCTCAACAGCGGAGCCAATGCAGCACCCGCATCAGTGCTGACGCTGATGTAGGCCGTGGTAGCCTTAAATAACCGGCAATAGCGTGTTTGACATTAGGTCTCTCATGTGGGATGAATGGAGTTACCCAGAGGGAGTGATCCTTCCTATTGTTACTCTGGGGACTATCTGACCCGAGGATAGCGGAGCTGTGCAAAATGTCAAAGAGTTAAATTGTACAGCGAAACTCAAGTCTCCGGCCGTCTGGGCATATCTGGGGGTATATCCCCTAGACATGCCCAGAACCCCTTATCGGGCGAGCGAAGGAAAACGCTCTCAATAACCCACCATGCCCTATCACCCCCACCCTCACATCATCATCTGTACATCATTCATCTCATCAATTGACTACAACGTTTTTATCGTATTATAATGTCACTTAAAAGACCTTTTGTGCCGAAAAGTGACGTAAAGCAATGATTTACTACTACTAGTACTTTTCGCCCCCAATCGTGATCAATGTTGTGCGCAGTTGTTTACAGCTGACTCCTATAATATAATACATATATAAAGTTAACTAGGAGCCAAAAAGTTAGGTTAAGCAATTTAATATCAATTGTGCTGATAAATGCTGTTATGTTTGTAGTATAGCGAAAACGCTCTCAATAACCCACCATGCCCTATCACCCCACCCTCACATCATCATCTGTACATCATTCATCTCATCAACTGACTACAACGTTTTTATCGTATTATAATGTCACTTAAAAGACCTTTTGTGCCGAAAAGTGACGCAAAGCAATGATTTACTACTACTACTTGTAGTATAGCGAAGGTGAATAAAAGCCAAAATCTTACTTCAGTTCCTTCACTTTTTACAAATCCGCACATCATTTCCCATCATGCAGAAGAGTGTACAAATACTTGTACTTGTAGTTCAAAAGGTTGTGGAATGGCTATATTAATGGGTTTGAAAAATGTTATGTTCTTAAAAGATTAATGGGATTCGCCTTCAAACTGAATGTCCGACAACTTTTGTCTAGCAAATTTTCCTACGAGGCTGTTCTCCTCTATCAACATCAGCTTTGATATTTTGATTCTCTATGAGAGCTGAAGACGCCCTATAATGCAACTTGTTCATCTTCGTGGTTTGTCCGGCTGCAGACCGATTCCAGTTCATGTACATCAATAGACAGCACCTGCAAAATAGTCATTATAATTACAATGCACTAGATAGTCATTATCAGCCGGGATGTTTAGTATAACAGTTTAATGTCATGCAAATTATTATTAATAAACATCTTTTATTACACTGATAGTTGTCTCGAGGGGGGGGGGGGGAGGGGCAGGAGCATTTGTGAAAAAAATAAGGGTGGAATAATACTGCGTGGAATAATACTGTCTATAAAAAAAGTTGAAAACTTGGTCATTTCCCACTTCTTGGATCACACAGGCTGTTGTCAACCCGGTTAAATTCTTATGAGCCTCCCGTAATTTCACTATGACGACGATTTTACAGCAAACATGACAACAAATGCTAATAATCTACATATAAAACATGGTATTTCATTCTTTTTTTAATTATATGTCGTACACTTATATACACACACACACAAATACACCTATCTAATATTCATAAATTTGAAGAATATAGCATTATCTGATTATAGGCCCTATCTCTTCCTTCACTGATTCCCCCCTGATATTTTACATTATTTATGCTGACATTTTTATACTCATTAAACTGTGGTACGGAAGCACTAGTCTACAGCAATCATCCAAGGGCAGCTGCAGCCTCCTCGTATCTGGCTATAATCTTCGGGTGGATTGCCAGTGGCGTACCCTGGTTCCTCCGCTCAACAGCGGAGCCAATGCAGCACCCGCATCAGTGCTGGCGCTGATGTAGGCCGTGGTAGCCTTAAATAACCGGCAATAGCGTGCTTGACATTAGGTCTCTCACGTGGGATGAATGGAGTTACCCAGAGGGAGTGATCCTTCCTATTGTTACTCTGGGGACTATCCGACCCGAGGATAGCGGAGCTGCGCGAAATACCAAAGAGTTTCATCATTAAATTGTACAGCGAAACTCAAGTCTCCGGCCGTCTGGGCATGTCTGGGGGTATATCCCCTAGACATGCCCAGAACCCCTTATCGGGCGAGCGAAGGAAAACGCTCTCAATAACCCACCATGCCCTATCACCCCCACCCTCATATCATCATCCGTACATCATTCATCTCATCAATTGACTACAACGTTTTTATCGTATTATAATGTCACTTAAAAGACCTTTTGTGCCGAAAAGTGACGTAAAGCAATGATTTACTACTACTACATTAAACTGTGTTGTAGTGCAGGCGCTACAGCATGTCATCAAACTTGTTACATATAGGTGCCAGGAGCATCATCATATTATCATATCAAACGTTTTAAACTAAATATTTTAGTGCGAAAATGCTGTTATTAGCTTTGTCTTTTCTTTACCACTTTTACTATACTATATGGGATATTGTAATACTAGGACTTTTCACTTAAATGGCCATACTGGCCGAAAAGCGAAGTAAAGCAGACATTTTACTTACTTACTTCCCCCTGATTAAACTAACCCCAGAAACCGATTTTTTCTAAAGAGGACTTCCTAAGGTCGCGCCTGGGCACAAGACAGGCTCTACCTATGCGCATGCGCACATCACACAAATTCAAAATGCGAGGGAACATTGCATCCATTTCACTGACCATTATGGTTGGCGATTTTTAAGCACACATGTAATGAAATAGCTCCATTGCAATTAATGCATGTAGACAATGTGGATTTGAATTTGGTTAAGGAAGGTAGTTTTTGCATTTAAATTGGTAAAGGAAGAGATATATAGAGATACATATGCAGGTACATGTATACATGATAATATTTGTGTTTATAGAATGAAATTTCCAGACACAAAGCCTTCAAATATTTTTTCATAAATATCCTTACTAGTCCTGGGGATAGTTAGTATTGTGGGGAGCCTCCGTGACCGAGAGGTAGCGTGCTCGGCCTCAGACCGCCAGGGCTCGAATTTCGAATCCTGTGTCTGGAGGACAGTGTCATCTCAATCATCTCACCATCCTCAGGAGGTTCTCCTGGCCCAGTTTAGCCTATATGTGCACAAAGGTGGCCTAAAGCCCGATTCATTTCATTTCATTTCCTGGGGATGATTCTGAGAACTAGTCTAAATCTTCTCACTTTTTTTTGTATCTTTATTTGGAATGTATGTATCTAGTTTTAAAACATTACCCCTCTAAGAATGTGTCCGAAAGAAACAAAATCGCCTTGTATTTTTTTATATAATTTCTCATTTTTTTGCAGAAAAAAGTCTAAATTTTAATTTATGCCTCGGTAGACACCAATTATTACACTGTAGTATTTTTTTATATATAAGTATACTGTTAAATACGTACCAGGTGAAATTTGCAATAGTTGAAATGGCTTTTGTCAGCTACAAGTGTACAGATGGCAATGTTCTCATTTTCACCAGAGCAGTATGACCGACTGCAGGAAATGGTCCTCAAACGGTCTTCCGGACACATTTTGACAGGGGTTATGTTTTCAAAATGAAAGCTGGTAAACCAAAGAAACAAAATATACCATAAAACCTATGTTCTTCTAGGGGTGCAACAAAATCTAAGTTTTCAGAATCAGCCCTAGAACTATACGCAAGATGTCTCCCATTCCTCACAGTATTTAGAAACATCTTCCTGCAGAGACTTACTTACATGAATGTTCTTATTCATAATTGGAATAACAATTTTATTTTTTTGCTGCAGGTTAGCAGGACATAGTGTCTGCAAAATTGAAGGTCACAATTGAGAGTAATACAACATAAATTATTCAATCATTTAACTATAAACATTTATTGAATTCTAAAATTTATGAAAAGTTCCTAGTTCTCCAATTGTAATTGAATTACTTTTTACTTATTCAAAGAAAACATGTACAAAACAATAGCACACTCTGCAATCTCCAACGCCATTATTGAACAAATTATTTTACAAGTACTGGTTATAGGCAAGTATGGAACAAATTAGAGCAGGATACGTGAAAAAATTTTCAAGTTATCACGACCAGGAAAGAGATGTTAACGTCGATTCTGGCAACAACTAAAATGCAAAAGCCAGCATTTCTTGGAGATAAATTTAAAATCAGGCTAAATAGTTTGCACAAAAAAAATAATAAATAGATACATTTGTTGGTGATATTAACAAATATAGTAAAATTATCTACTCGTCTTTGGCACAGGAAGCCATCGCAACATGTCAGCCACTGACTCATTAAACTTTGAAAATAGTCCATTCCAGTGAACATGTTCAGAATGGTTTCCATAAAAATTTGTCGGTCTTAATGCTGAGATTTCCAAAGATGTGTATGTGGACAGTGTGTCCTGTGTAAAAAAAAGAACATGAGGTGATGTGATAGTTCTGCAAGTATTTTTAAATTTGTTCGAATTATTTAGATTGTCAAATTATTCAGTTGAAATAACCACAACTTAAAGGTGTGACTCGGTCACATGAATCACATCTTCTAAGGAGTTAAATTATTACCATTGCTTAAATTGAATTAAACATTTTGCTGTAATTTTACAGTTAAAATACACATTTAACATTTAAAATATTATTATTTCAGCTGTTTATGTGAATGTTTAAAAATCAAAAAAATAATTGGAGATATAAAAATTAAAAAGGGCACTATTATTTCAAAGAATTAGAACAAACCATTAAAAAAAATGATGCCCCTTTGTAACTGAAATTAACATATGAAACCCATTTTCATAACCACTGAACACAATTTTTGATTGAATGCTATAATTTTTATCTCAATGAATATGTAAGCACAGACCAGAGTGGCAATGACACAAAAGCTCATCCTTAATTAAGGCATAAGTTAATTACGAATTTAAATTTCTGAAATCCGTCAGGAAGTTTTATACACAGGCACAAGCTCTTTCAAACAAAATTGAAATCAGATAAGAATTGAGGAAGGATAAGCATTTCTTGTGAATTGTGGAATTAGGTCTTAATTAGGTGAATAATTAATTAAAGGGACATGCCCAGTTACCAGTCAGGCCAGATATAGAGACGAAAGTCCCGTATTTCTTATTTTTGACATGATTATTATGTTTATTTTCCAATAGTCTTCTGCATTGTTGTCGAAATTATAGTGGTTCATTGGTTAAAATGGTGCAGTGGTTTCTCTTTGGAATCCTGGGGGGGGGGGGGGATGGGTGTCACCTCCGCGTGGTCCCCCCTGGGCAACTTCATAGAAGGCCAAGCACACCCAAACGTTTTATTAATATTGTTTTTCTCACGTTATAACATATGGGTCTAGAGTATTTTGCATTACTTTTCAATCTATATAACATCGGTTTGGCGGTAAATACAGAGCATAGTCATTGGTTTGTGATGTTCAATATGATCTGAATCGGTATGTGGATGTGTTTCTAACGTTCTATTAGTATACGGGACTGTCATAAGTATTTCTATTGTATGTATTCGTTTTTGTAAATGGTTTCTCTTTGGCGTCCTGGTGATGGACGGGATGTCCGAAAGAAACCATTGCCATATAATTAGTTTTTCATTTCATTGTTTGATGGTTTCTCTGTGGCATCCTGGCGGATGTTATCCTGGCAGCATGTCAGAGAGAGGCCATTGCCATACAATTATCCTGTGGTGACTTACAGTGTTCTCACGGTTTACAATCGATCTGTGGTGCTCTTCAATATCATACACCTGATTGCCAACTGTGGGGGCACTGTAAATCTTTAATTTTTGAAAATTTTTTTTTTTTGTTGTATAATGGTTTCTCTGTTCATTGTTTCATATATTCATAATAATTTTTGCACAACTATGGTTGTTTTTGTTGAAAAGTGATGTCAGGCATCATTTGCTTCTACTGTTATATATTTGTTTTTGACACAAACACGTTTTGCGATTTACATAAAAATAATTATTTTTGTCATTTTTTGTATTAATTTATCATGTGTATCGGCGCTGTCTAAGGTTTTTAGAATGTATATCCAATACAAAACTCGTTACATATAGGTGCCACAGGCACGATCATGTTATCATGAATAATTTTTATCTGAATGCCTTAGTGCGGACATAATGTTATCATTTTAGACTTTTTACTTTATCACTTTTACTCTTCAAGATGATGTGTTGTGATGTGTTCAAGATATCATATTATTATTTTAGTCTGAATTGTCATTTAAATGGTCATACTGGCCGAAAAATGATGTGAAAAAGATATTTTACTTACTTACTTACTTTGGAATCCTGGTGATGGTCGGGATATCCGAAATAAACCATTGCCATATAATTAGTTTTTCATTTCATTGTTTTAATGGTTTCTCTGTGGCGTCCTGTGTGATGGTGCAGGATGTCAGAGAGAGACCATTGACATACAATTAGCTTGTGGTGCCTCACAGTGCTCTCGTGGATTGTAATGGCTCTGTCGTGCTAGTTCTCGATGACAGACCTGATCCCCAAATGTGGGGGCACTGTATGTCTACCCATAATCTCTATGACTTGTTATTTTTAATTTTCTTCTCATCGTGTATTGATGTCCCTCGATGTGTATGTCGTACATTTCATAGTTTTAATCACTCCAATTTGATGGAAATATAGTGACCTGATAAGTCGTTCATTTTAAAATCACTTCATATTTTACATTATTTATACTGCCATTTTTAGCCCGCCTTTTTAATTTTAATTAAAAAAGGTGGGCTATTGCAATTGAAGCTCGGCGTCGTCGGCGTCGGCGTTAACATTTACTTGTGGGCGCGATAACTTGAAAAGTTTTTCATGTTTCCTTCCCAAATTTGTTTTGCATGTTACTAATGACCACTTCTCGGACAAGTTCAATAATGGCTGAAAAAAAATTCAAAATGGCCGACTTATTGCGATTTTTCACCTTTTACGTCAATAATTTGACTTGTGGGCGCGATAACTTGAAAAGTTTTTTACGTATCCTTTTCAAATTTGTTATGCATGTTACTAATGACCAGTTCTCGGACAAGTTCAATAATGGCCGAAAAAAAAAAAAAATGGCCGATTTATTGCGATTTTTCACATTTTACGTCAATAATTTGACCTTGTGGGCGCGATAACTTGAAAAGTTTTTCACATATCCTTTTCAAATTTGTTATGCATGTTACTAATGACCAGTTCTCGGACAAGTTCAATAATGGCCGAAAAAAAAAAAAAATGGCCGATTTATTGCGATTTTTCACATTTTACGTCAATAATTTGACCCTGTGGGCGCGATAACTTGAAAAGTTTTTCACATATTCTCTTCAAATATGTTATGTATGTTACTTATAAGTAGTTCTTGGACAAGTTCAATAATGGCTGAAAAAAAAAAAAAAAATGGCCGATTTATTGTGATTTTTCTCATTTTACGTCAATAATTTGACCTTGTGGGCGCGATAACTTGAAAAGTTTTTCACATATCCTCTTCAAATTTGTTATGCATGTTACTAATAAGTAGTTCTTGGACAAGTTCAATAATGGCTGAAAAAAAAATTCAAAATGGCCGATTAATTGCGTTTTTTCTCATTTTACGTCAATAATTTGACCTTGTAGGCACGATAACTTCAACATTTTCACAAGTATCCTCTTCAAGTTTGTTATGCATGTTACTAATAAGCAGTTCTTGGACAAGCTCAATAATGGCCGGTAAAAAAATCAAAATGGTCGACTTATTGCGATTTTTGACATTTATTTTACGCCCATAATTTGACCTTGTGGGCGCGATAACTTGAAAAGCGGCTGGTTTAACATACCATTTATGTCTTGCGTTGTTATTTACGTGATGACATTCGTCTTTACTTTCTTATCGAGTGTGCTCTTGTTATACTCATTAAACTGTGTTGTAGTGCAGGCGCTACAACATGTCATCAGACTTGTTACATATAGGTGCCAGGAGCATCGTCATATTATCATATCAAACATTTTAAACTGAATATTTTAGTACGAACATGCTTTTATTAGATTTGTCTTTCCTTTACTACTTTAACTATACAATATGGGATATTGTAATACTAGGATTTTTCACTTAAATGGCCATACTGGCCGAAAAGTGAAGTAAAGCAAATATTTTACTCACTTACTTACCCTATGTTCCCCGGTCCTATGTTCCCCGGTCTCTATGTTCCTCAATCTCTATGTTCCCCAGTAGGCCTACCTATGTTCCCCGATACCTACGTCCCCCAGTAGGCCTACCTATCTTCCCAGAGGTTTTTTTTTTGGGGGGGGGGGAGATATGAGGAGTGTTTGAGTAATTTGTTGACAAAATTTGAGGATTAGCTTACTTTTTCAAGATGGTCGCCACTACCACCTTCGAAGATTTTGTTCACTTTTCGACAGAAAGAGGTGTGTAATATCACTTTTCCAATGACAGCTCGCATGAAAACGTTATTTCTGACACTAAGTTTTTTATCCCCCGCCCGACGAAGTTGGGGCGAGGTCGGTCTATGTCCGTCCGGCTGTCCTGCTGTTCTGCCGTCTGTTTGTCTGTACGCGTTTTGATTTAGGAGCAGATCTGTGAATTAGTCAGGGGGCTTAGTCATATGATTGTTCAAATCGTCCCAAAAGTACCAAATTTGGACCACTTATAGCCAAGGTCATATAATTTTGATTTTTCGCGGGAGCCAAGCTGGGCTCCCGCTGTGGGCGCCATATTGGACAAATCCAAGATGGCCGCCATTCAAATTAGGGTCGTGTCATAACTTGTAAACTAATAGACGTAGAAACGCATGTAATACCACTTTTCTATGATTTTTGAATATTTAGAATTGATTCTTGATGTTTTGAAGGTGATTTGGGAAGAATTTAAGGCACAGATATATATATATATATAAATGGTATTTTCGTAAAAAAAGGATATTTTCAATATATGCTAGCGATTTAAATGACGTACATTTTCTAAGAATCTTTTTTTCCGCAACAGATCAGTGTCAGGTATTTAAAATGACCAATCCATAACGTTTTGTACCAGAATAGGTCTTTGGGGTTCCTGTGTATCAGCCATATTGGACAATTTCTAAATACTGCAAGGCAAAAAAACTATTAAAATTATTATTATACAGTGACTGAATACCGTGTCAGCAAGTCCTAATGCATAGTTGTAATGTTCACCAGATATATTTTTAAAACTGCTTTAGGATGTTAGTTTTTTTTTTAGGTAAGTGGGACAATGGTGCATAAATCCTAAAATGTAACCCGTCAAACTCCAATAGACCTCGATAAGATAAGACAATATACATTTTATTTTGAATTGGCATGGTGCAGTATAACCAAAGAAATTTAAAATATTATTTGAAAAAATCAACAAGAACAATATCACATTGTATGTCACATGTCAGGTACTGTATATATCCATTATGCATGTCAAAAGTCGGAATTGTATACGTTTTTACCCATTTAAAACATCATAAAATACATACTAGACACAATTTAGAATATCACCGTCTACTTTAGGTTACATAATTTTAATCTAACATTTTTCATATCGTAGTTTTTTTATTCATGGTAATCAACAAAGTATACATTATTTTATATATTTGTATATCACGTGGTACATAACACAGGGTTAATACTTATATTTTATGTTAAAATATCACAGTTACAGTATATACAAAAAAATTGTTGATGTCCTATCTATCTATGAATATAATTAAAACAAAAATATAATTATTTGGAATTCCAGATCTATACGTTTAACATATCAAGATAAAATAAATAAGTTATGTCAAGAGGTTCGAAACGCATTGGATTTAGTTGCAAGACATGTATCTTATCAGTTTTTCACATTTGTAGTGACTTTCTTGTATCCCTGCCCATTAATAGTGGACTATTTTCATCAAAATGACCATATTGTTGACCATATCAATGACCATGACAAACTGAAGCCCCAGTTACTTGAAATTGTTCCACCTATTGCAAGAGTCAAAAACTCAACAACCCAATTGTTTCCAATATTTTGCATATGTGTCACTACTTGTCTGGGCACAAGGACATTGTTTTCTGCTGGGTACCCAGCCATATTGGAATACAGGGTAATGAACGGGCTGATGTTTTGGCCAAGGCTGCCCTGGATAAGTAAGTAAGTAAAATATTTGCTTTACTTCACTTTTCGGCCAGTATGGCCATTTAAGTGAAAATTCCAGGTATTACAATATCCCATATTGTATAGTTAAAGTAGTAAAGGAAAGACAAAGCCAATAAAAGCATGATCGTACTAAAATATTCGGTTTAAAGTGTTTGATATGATAAGATGACGATGCTCCTGGCACCTATATGTAACGAGTCTGATGACATGTTGTAGCGCCTGCACTACAACACAGTTTAATGAGTATAAAAATATCAGTATAAATAATGTAAAATATGAAGTTATCATAAAATGAACGACTTATCAAGTCACTATATCTCAATGAAATTGGAGTGATTATTTACCAACTGTGGGGGCACTGTAAGTTTTTAATTTTTGAGAATTTTTTGTGGTTTCATGATTTCTCTGGCCATACTGGCCGAAAAGTGAAGTAAAGAAGACATTTACTTACTTACTTAATGGTTTCTCTGTTCATTGTTTATGTCTAAATGGGTTTAAAAAGTGAAGTAAAGAAGATAGATCACTTTTAAAGCGCTCAATTGTAAAATTTCAATTTTTGCCAACTTGAAGTTGTATTCCTTGAAACTTAAAAATGGTTAAAAATTACATAGATATGTACAACTTGAACCAATACAACAGTCTTGCATATTTAATTTCGATTACAAATTCCGTTAAAGGACAAATAAAAAGGTTAAAACGTTTATCTAGACGTGATCAGCACTTCAGTGGTTGACCCTTTCAGTGCGGGGACAGTGTAGACTTTAGACGTCAGAATCTGTCATCTAAAGACTGTCCCCACACTAAAAGAATTAAAATGGCAGTAGACCCATATAACATAGGTATTCAAATGAAGATAGAAAAGTGGTATCACATGCGTCTCTACGTCTATCAGTTTACAAGTTATGACATGCCCCTAATTTGAATGGCGGCCATCTTGGATTTATCAAATATGGCGCCCATGGCGGGAGTTCAGCTTGGCTCCCGCGAAAAATCAAAAGTATATGGCCTTGGCCATACGTGGTCCAAATTTGGTACTTTTGGGACGATTTGAACAATTCGGCGGTAAATATGCGTTAAGCCCCCTAACTAAATGGGTTTCTTTAATTTTGCACACGCACATCGCTTAGGGGGTGACGGGTGTAAATGTGCCTTTTGATGTTTATGAAATTTCAACTACTGAAGTGGCCCACCATCGGCCATAATTAGCTTTAATATGCCCGATATCTGGCCACATTTCGTTTTTCAAGCAGATCTCAGAAACCCATGGGTGGATCCATTTCATATTGCACACACACATCCCTTGGGGGTGTAGATGTGCCTTTTGGGGTTCATGAAGCTTGATCTACTTTGGCCGACCACGATCATAATTAACTTTAATATGCCTGATATCTGGCAAACCATGCCAGATAGCTGGACGATTGCTATGAAACAAAATTTGCGTTTTTAGTGAGGGATATACCGTCAATAATGTCAAAATAATTAAATTAAAAACTGGCTGACTTGCGACCATCATTGAGTTCAATATCTGTAATTTTCATGACAAACTGTGCTCGACAGGGTAAACCATTACTGTAAAACAGAAAATGAGACTACAGGGAAGAATGCACACTGTACAATTTATATCACACGGGCAGGGCGGGGGATTATTGTGGCCGGCTGGCTTCTTGTTTTATTTTGAGGTTTCGTTCATGCATAAATCGAAGATGGCCGCCATCGCCATCTTATAATTTATTCCTTCTTTCCGACAGAAAACGATGTGTAATACCACTTTTCGAAGTATATTTCGCATCAGAAACTCATTTCTGACATTATTTTGTTGTTGTGAGGTCATGCTCGAGCATAAATGTTTTGTGAAACAACGTTTTCATCAGAAAACCCTAATAAATATTACTGCATTTCAAACTGAATTTTGCTCGCGATGAACTCCTTATCGAACACATCGAATCCGATCTGAAGAATAAGGGTATTTGGTTGTTACAAAAACCCACACAAAAACATTTTATCAAACAATTTATCAAATGTGAAGCGCCAGTGATTATGCTACAGATATATGGCGCTATATAATTATGTATTTATTTATTATTATTAATATTATTATTTTTTTTATTATTATTATTATTATTAACTAATTTGTCATTTTCACGTCATGCTATGAATGCATATAATTATATCAAATGAATTTTTTTTAATAAACATTTTAAACAACGAAGGTACAAAATAGCAAAAGTTCAAAACAACGAAAGTGCAAATCAATGAAAGTATGAAATAAGGAAAGTAGATTGGGAGATATATGTGCCTGGGGAGCATAGGTACTGGGGAACATAGAGACTGGGGAACATAGGACAGTGAAATCTAAGTATCGGGAGGGATCGGGGAACATAGGTACTGGGGAACATAGGAACTGGGGAACATAGGACAGTGAAATCTAAGTATCGGGGAACTTAGGACCGGGGAACATAGGGATCGGGGAACCTTGGTACTGGGGAACATAGAGACCGGGGAACATAGGACAGTGAAATTATAGTATTGGGGAACATAGGGCAGGGGAGCATAGGGACCGGGGAACATAGGTACTGGGGAGCATAGAGACCGGAGAACATAGGACCATGGAATTATATAAGTATTGGGAAACATAGGTAATGTGGAACATAGAGACCGGGGAACATAGTTAGGACCATGTAATCTAAGTATCGGGGAACATAGGACCGGGAAGATGGGGATCGGGGAACAAAGGTATTGGGGAACATAAAGACCGGGGAACATAGGACCGTGGAATATAAGTATCGGCGAACAAAGGACTGGTGCGAAATGGACGAAACCATAAAGTGTGAAACAACTGGAGTGTGAAATAACGAAATTGAGATACTACGAAATAGAGAAAGTACGAAACAACGGATGTACAAATTAATGAAAGTACGAAACAACGAAAGTACGAAACACTCGGAGATGGGACATAGGTAGGCCCTCCTGGGGAGCATAGAGAACGGGAAACATTATAAAGACCGTGGAATATAAGGATCAAGCCAAAAGTGCAAGACAACAGAAGTAAAGCGTACAAACACTGGGGGATAAAATGTGTTGGGGAGGGGGAGGGTACTGGGGAACCAAGAAATCTGGAACATAGATATTGGGGAACATAGAACCCAGGATCATAGGTACCGGGAAACTGAAAGTGCATAACAAGAAAAGTATTAAAATAAGTGCAAAACAATAGACGTGTGAAACAAAAGATTGAGAAAAAACGAAAGTACAAAACCAAAAGTACGAAATAAAAAAACGTACAAAACAACAAAAGTATTAAACAACGAAAATACGAAACAACGAAAGTCAGCAACAGCGAAAGTGAGCAACAGCGAGAGTTTGAAACAACGAAAGTGCAAAACAACGGAAGTACAATACAACGACAGTATGAAACAAAGATAGTGTGAAGCAACGAATCCACGGAAAAGCTGAAGGACAAAATATTTGAAGTAGGCCTGCAAAACAAAAAAGTGAAAAACAACGAAAGTACAAAACAACTAAAGTGTGATGTGATGTGTGATGTGAACGATACTCTAAACCAACGAAACAACCAAAGTGAGAAACGAGGAAAAGAAGTGAGATATACCGTGTTGTGATGTGTTGGCTACTAGCTGTAACCTTAAAATATTAGTCTGGCCACTCGTCTGCCAACTTGACATAGAGTCCTCCTAAAATTTAATTTAATTTAAGATGAAGTTGATCAAGTGATGAACGTTGACTCGCCCAGTTTCATGAACTGTAATGAATTGTTATGAGTTTAAAATCTCAGTTTAGTTCATGAACTGTAGTGAATGACAGCCCTGGCGAGTTTGGTGTCAACTACGCAATGGCTAATTAACTCATTAATTAGCAAATTGAGACTTTCTGAGTTAGATTATCAACCACAGAATACATAATATTTTAAAATACCCAGGTAATTAGTTTCTCAGTTTTCTGTTCAGTTCTGTGTAATATTATGAGGGGGGAGGGGTGGCTGAGCGCCTGACTGTCTCGCCAGTCATGCATGCGTCCCGGGTTCGAGCCCCGCTGTCCCCGTGTAGGGTTTTCAGAGAAACAGCATTGTTTCTCTCTTCTCAATGTGACTAGGCGATCACGTTAAAGGCCGCCTCGTCGAGTTAAGACCAGTGTATCGACGTTAATTTCTCGCAGGGCTTCACCCTGCGCGCTCCTCACACATAATCCTCAATCAAGATACTATATGTATTTCAGGAAGCTAATACATTTTCATGAATAATTCGTGAAAATTCATGAGCATCAACATGAACTTAGTTTGTGAACATCATGAACCTAGTTTAAGTGTGTAAGGCTCGGGAACTTTAGGTGGAAAGTTCACGAATTTCATGAACATTACATTTGTCATTCAGGAACATTCGTGAATAGTTCATGAACACATTTAATGAACGTTCATGAATGTTCATAAACTATCTGATTCATGAATTTTTTTAATTCATGGTCGTTCATGAACTAACCCTGGTTCATAAATTTTCTGAGTTTATGACCGTTTATGAACAACCCATGTTCAATAACAAAGTGAGAGTTCATGAACAGATTAAGTTCATGAACTCATGAACTTTCATGAAAGTATCAATTGTTGTTCCATAATGTTCATTAACCGTTTATGAACGCGTTAATGAATGTTCATTGTTTTTTGTTCGCGAACATTCATGAACTATTCATAGCTGTTCATGATCATCTCACTGGGACACATCTAAGCTTTGGTATGGAAGTCATTAGAAATCACCAAGCTATCATGGAGACAGCTAAATTCATTTTATGAGCCGCCCCCTGTGATCTTGAAAAATAAGATCATTTATCTGCAACTTCAAATCATGACATCAAAACTCACTAAGCTATCGTGACAACCTTGAACGGATGAACAGACATACGGACTGACGACAAAGTAAAGATGGCACTAATTACTGACTCTGCATCACGTAGTATTTTATTGTGAGATATGGGGAATATAGGTACCGGGGAACATAGATACTGAGGAGCATAGGTACTGGGAAACATAGGTACCGGGGAACATAGATACTGGGGAACATAGGATGGGGAACATAGATACTGGGGAACATAGGACGGGGAACATAGAGACCGAGGAACATAGATACTGGGGAACATAGGACCAGGGAACATAGAGACTGGGGAACATAGGACTGGGGAACATAGAGATCGGGGAACATAGAGACTGGGGAACATAGATACGCACCCATGATTTACTACTACTATCAATCCCACCCTCACTTCATCACCTGTACATCATTCATCTCATGAGTTGACTACAACGTTTTTATCAAATTTCAATGCCACCTTAAAGACGAATTGTGCCGAAAAGTGACGTAAAGCAATGATTTACTACTACTACTACATCCAATCGCGAACCAAGGTTTGAGATTATGCTCAGGGGCATTTCGAACATCACCCATCGAAAGTCTTCAGGTGGAGACCGGTGAGCCCTCTTTAGAGACTCGCCGGTTGAAGCTGAGCCTGCAATATTATATGAAAATGAAAGCAAATCCTGACAACCCGGCATACTCGTGTGTTGTCAACCCTGAATACAAGAGATTGTTTATTAACAAGCCAGGGACTATACCTACTTTGGGTATAAGGCTTCAACCCCATCTGGAGGACATGGAGGTGGAGCTCGACGCAATTAGCGTTGTGCGCCCACCAGAATGTCCACCCTGGCTTCTCCAACAGCCTAATATACTTTTTAACCTCTCAGATCTCAGGAAAGGAGACACCTGTCCCCTTGTCTTCCAGAGCATGTTGCTTTAGTTATTTTGTAGATTTCCGAGGCACCGGAAGGTGTATACTGACGGATCAAAGGAAGACAAGAGGACAGCTATGTCCTTTGTCTGTGATGATCATGAATTTAGTTGTCGTATCAACGATGAGGCTTCAATTTGCACAGCAGAGCTGTTAGATATTGAAGCTGCCATCGAATACATATGGGATAGTAATGACGAGGAGTTCATGATCATCACAGACTCGCTATCCTTATTGCAGGCTCTTAAGAGTCAAAAACTCAACAACCCAATTGTTTCCAATATTTTGCATATGTGTCACTACTTGTCTGGGCACAAGGACATTTTTTTCTGCTGGGTACCCAGCCATATTGGAATACAGGGTAATGAACGGGCTGATGTTTTGGCCAAGGCTGCCCTGGATAAGACAAAACAGTTTTATTATATACCATATACAGATTTCAAGTATAACATCTCTGTCTACCTTGATGACATTTTGCAAGGTGAATGGAACATCAATGTCACCAGCAAATTGTTCGAGGTACAACCAATCATTAAGCGATCTTTTACACCAATGGAACGCCGAAGAGATGACATTGTCTTATGCAGGGCCAGAATTGGCCCTGCCTATTTCACAAACGGCTATTTATTGAGAGGAGAATTGCGACCTATGTGCTGCAATACTCGTCTCACTGTAAGACATGTCCTTCTCAGTTGTGCGAAATATGCGCACATCAGAAGGAAGTATTTTGCATTTAATTCCTTATTTGAGCTATTCAGGGACACCCCTGCCGGTTTTATTATTCAGTTCTTTCGGGAATGTAACCTATATTCTATGTTTTAATTATTAGACTTAGACTTGTAGTTTTTACACAATCACTCCAATTTCATGGAGATATAGTGACTTGATAAGTCGTTCATTTTATATTAACTTCATATTTTACATTAATTATAATGATATTTTTATACTCATTAAACTGTGTTGTAGTGCAGGCGCTTCAACATGTCATCAGACTCGTTACATATACGTGCCAGGAGCATCGTCATCTTATCATATCAAACACTTTAAACTGAATATTTTAGTACGATCATGCTTTTATTAGCTTTGTCTTTCCTTTACTACTTTAACTATACAATATGGGATATTGTAATACCTGGAATTTTCACTTAAATGGCCATACTGGCCGAAAAGTGAAGTAAAGCATTTTACTTACTTACTTACTTACTTACTTACTACTACATCCATATACACATGATACACCAGTATGATGTAAATATGACATTACGTGTAGGATCATTTACAGTGGCGGATCCAGTCCCCCCCCCCTTATCGTTTGCCAAATTTTATAAAAAATCTGCTGGATTGGCCTAAATATACACAACCATTAATCAGGATACTGCTGTGTTACTATCGCAACACCGCGTTTTCGTAAGTTAATGATACCAAAGCCCCTGTGCCCCTTTTTCGGATCCTGGGGCGCATATTACAAAGAATCCTAACTTTGATCCTATCTCAACTTTCTCTCTTTTCCATATAAAAAGTTAGGATTGATCCTAACTTTTTACATGGAAAAGAGAGAAAATTGGGATAGGATCAAAGTTAGGATTCTTCGTAATATGCGACCCTGGATCCGCCGGTTATTTATATTAGTAGGATACAGTACTGGTAACACATAAACAGGATGCATTATTGATATTAGATGTTGATTGGATCCGTGTTTCTCCTTACTCTGTACATTTTCACAGGACATCGTAGTCCTACATTCATTGTCGACCATCGATAGATGGCTCGTCTCAGCAACTTGATTGGCTTTGTTTGCGTTATGTCTGCGAGTGTTTACTCTGACATCAATCCAGGTTGGTAAAAAAGAGATATAATTTCAACTCTATTCAATTCAAGAATGCCCACGCCTTTGAACATGGTCGGGTGTGACAATGGGCAATGTGTGTCGTTTTTTTAAGATGGTGCATTTTTTAACGTGTACAGCTGTTACAAAATGGGGTGTGTCTGATTTATGTAGATGTAACAGTGTTTCCTTCTGATATTTCAGGTTATCCGGTGTTTTTTACATGTCCGGGTGTCGGAATGGACAGTCTGTGTCTAGCTCGTGAAAATGGGACAGTGTTTTTTCATTTGCGTATTTTTTCATCTTCAGGCTTGATAATGGAGAATGTTAGTCTGACTGCCAGAGATGTGACAGTTGATTGTTTGTGTTTCAGATTGTGCCGTTATTGACATGTTCGGGTGTGGCACCGGGGAGTGTGTGTCTAACTCATGGATATGTGACGGTGTCGACGACTGTGGGGATAACTCTGACGAGGAAAACTGTGTAAATAACGGTAAGTCAGCAAACAACCAGTGCTCAGCATATTAAAAACACTATACAGGCGGACGTCACATATAGACCACATACCCATCAGCAGATACATAGTGAGCGAAAGGTTATTTGATGCCGGGTAGTGATCAACAATCATAAAATATCATTTGTCAGTAGTCTGAACATTCTTAGTAATGAAGTAATGCAAAATACTCTAGACCCATATGTAATAACGTGAGAAAAACACCATATTAATAAAACGTTTGGGTGTGCTTGGCCTTCTATGACTGTACTGGGCAACTTCATAGAAGGCCAAGCACACCCAAACGTTTTATTAATATGGTGTTTTTCTCACGTTATTACATATGGGTCTAGAGTATTTTGCATTACTTTTCAATCTATATAAAATCGGTTTGGCGGTAAATACAGAGCATAGTCATTGGTTTGTGATGTTCGATATAATCTGAATCGGTATGTGAATGTGTGTCTAACGTTCTATTAGTATACGGGACTGTCATAAGTATATCTATTGTGTGTATTCGTGTTTGTAAATGGTTTCTCTTTGGCATCCTGGTGATGGACGGGATGTCCGAAAGAAATATAATTAGTTTTTCACTTCATTGTTTTAATGGTTTCTCCGTGGCATCCTGGCGGATAATGCAGCATGTCAGAGAGAAGCCATTGCCATACAATTGTGGTGACTTAGGTGTTCTCACGGTTTGCAATCGCTCTGTGGTACTCTTCAATAGCACAGACCTGATTGCCAACTGTGGGGGCACTGTAAGTCTTTAATTAAATCAGAGAATTTGTTCTTTTGTTGTTTAATGGTTTCTATGTTCATGGTTTCATATATTCATAATAATTTTTGCACAACTATGGTTGTTTTTGTTGAAAAGTGATGTCAGGCATTATTTGTTTCTACTGTTATATATTTGTTTTTGACACAAACACGTTTTGCGATTTACATAAAAATAATTTTTTTTGTCATTTTTTGTATTAATTTATATTGTGTATCGGCGCTGGCGCTGTCTAAGATTTTTAGAATGTATATCCGATACAAAACTCGTTACATATAGGTGCCACAGGCACGATCATGTTATCATGAATCATTCTTATCTAAATGCCTTAGTGCGGACATAATGTTATCATTTTGGACTTTTTACTTTATCACTTTTACTCTTCAAGATGATGTGTTGTGATGTGTTCAAGATATCATGTTATTATTTTAGTCTGAATTGTCATTTAAATGGCCATACTGGCCGGAAAATGACATGAAAAATATATTTTACTTACTTACTTGCTAATGATAGAGGCTATCGCGGCTCTGAATCGGTTTCCTGGGTGTGAGAAACCTATAAGTAGATCACCAAAAACACATTTATACATTATTTTGAAGCAAAGTTATGACATGTTACGTTGCAACGGACAAATACTTAAAGGTGATCTATCACTCCTTATATAGTATGAATAATTTTGTGACAAATAAATCAAAGTTGCCACAAGATATGGCACAAGTGTTATCATGTGGCCATCTGAGAGGGTCACATGATAGCCAATCACCCCATATATGGCTATCATGTGACCGTATGATAGGGTCACATGATAGCCAATCACCCCATATAAGAACATAATTATTCATACCATATAAGGGGTGATAGATCACCTTTAAAGCGCTCAATTGTAAAATTTCAATTTTTGCCAACTTGAAGTTGTATTCCTTGAAACTTAAAAATGGTTAGTAAGTAAGTAAAATTTCCGCTTTACTTCACTTTTCGGCCAGTATGGCCATTTAAGTGAAAATTCCTAGTATTACAATATCCCATATTGTATAGTTAAAGTAGTAAAGTAAAGACAAAGCTAATAAAAGCATGATCGTACTAAAATATTCAGTTTAAAGTGTTTGATATGATAAGATGACGATGCTCCTGGCACCTATATGTAACGAGTCTGATGACATGTTGTAGCGCCTGCACTACAACACAGTTTAATGAGTATAAAAATATCAGTATAAATATTGTAAAATATGAAGTGAAGTGTAAAAATGGTTAAAAATTACATAGATATGTACAACTTGAACCAATACAACAGTCTTGCATATTTAGTTTCGATTACAAATTCCGTTAAAGGACAAATAAAAAGGTTAAAACGTTTATCTAGACGTGATCAGCACTTCAGGGGTTGACCCTTTCAGTGCGGGGACAGTCTAGACTTTAGACGTCAGAATCTGTTCTCTAAAGACTGTCCCCACACTGAAAGAATTAAAATGGCCGTAGACCCATATAACATAGGTATTCAAATGAAGCGAAAGTGGTATACTAAGACATATATGATGATTTCAAATTGAGAAAAAAACATTTCGTCTGCATGGTTTATGCAAACATATTTCAGCGTTGTGAGGGTTCAACATAAATTATTAGTATGTTAGCTTGTGTTTCAGGTGTTTGTGGTCCTGGTCAGATACAATGTGGATCAGGGGTATGTGTTCCTCAACAATTGAGATGCGATGGTAACACAGACTGTGTCGATGGATTGGATGAAGTTGGGTGTGACGGAAACACAAACAGCATCGACGGATCGGGTGAAGTCAGATGTGACGGAGATAAGGATTGCATCGGTGGATCGGGTGAAGTTGGATTGGATAAAGGAACCGCTGGATCGGGTGAAGTACGATGTGAGCATTTTTCTTAAAACTTTTACATCTGGGCATTATTTGATTAAAAACATAGAAATTGATAATGTTGCATACCCTGCTTGTATTCATTATGTTCATTATATAACCAGCGCCACAGGGCTGTTTTTATCATATTACAATGTCAATTAAATGACAATAAATTATTAATGCAGACAAGTGACTTAAAGCAACAATTTACTTCTACTACTACAACTAACTATATGGTGAGTTTGTGTGTATGCACTTAGCTACCTGTCCCCCAAAATGAACATCTATAGAATACTGTTTTAGAAAGTCAGTCACTTAAATGACAGTCCCTGCCAAAAAGTGATGTTAAGCCACAATTGTACTGAAGGCATTTACTGTAGTGCTTTTTCTCCAGTTGGTGGACATTGGGCCAGCATTGGGTCAGCGTATCCTGTTGATGTTGGGCAATAATTCAAAATTATTTGTGTAGCAACTGCTATATGTACATGTTGACTATTAGGACCAGTCAGGAATAGACTAAACTCATAAATACTTTCGTATTTGGAAAAATAGATCCCAGTGCATTAAAATAGACCAGCAGGTTACTCTGGTTACACCCTTTATTCTGGCCAGGTGATGTGGTGGTGCATCAAACCACAGCCTGCTATTAATTCATCCATTCATTCACTTTATTATCGCCAGCCCATAGGGGAATGTCGATTTTGTCAGGCCCAAAACCTAAAATAACTTAAAAGTCAGAAAAAAATGAAATTTCACAATCACATTCATTAAAATGGCCGCAAGAAATCGGCTTTGTAATTATTTGTGGACGCAAAAAAATGTAACCCTAATTTATGGCCTCTACAAGAGAATGAAAATTTGAGAAAAATAATTTGTGCTGAGTAAGTCTGGTGTATTTAACACATATTGATAGCTGCCCCATGTGGAAAGGCTAATATGTATTTGTTAATTTCGTAGGGATTTTTTTCTTCTATTTGTGTTTCTCGTGACGTTATTCCAGTAACGTTTACCCGATGTTTTAAGGTTGGTATACCATATGTGATGTTGACCTGACTGTGTCAATTTATCGTGGTACTTGATGTTTCTTTTCTTGCTATATTTTTTTTCCAAGCAATACTTATTATCTGTATTCAATTGTTTACAGCTTTCTTCTCCATAAGAAACAAGCTAAGGAAATAGAGCACGTTGCCAAAATGTCCTGTCTACCAACAACTGATATTGGATGACCTGATAAGAGAACTCAATGCTAATAAAATTGACAATAATTTATTTTTAAAGTAAGCGATTTGCGATTTGGACATAATGATAAAAAACAGCTATATTTTACACTATTGATTTATTCTGTTTCTAAGCTATATTTTACACTATTGATTTATCCTGTTTCTAGCTATATTTTACACTATTGATTAATCCTGTAACCATTTTTCTAACGAGAACATTTTACTGATGAGTTCAAAATAAAGCAGCCTTATGCGAATTGATAGATATAGAGCAACATTATTTATTCTTTTCTCTGTTGACGTTTATTTGAATAAAACAAACATTATTGTAGGCTATGTTTTCATTCATTTCGTTATGGAAATGTGTTGGCTAATGATGGTCTTCCAAGTCCATTATGACAGATAGTTATTTGGCGTACATATTTTTTTGATGGGAGGGTGAAATTTTTAATACGGCCACTCTTTCTTACATACCATATCTATTTATGTTTTTGACTGACAAGTTATGCGAAATTGATTTAATACTTTGCTCAAAATGTCATGACATTGCAATCTGAACACTGCGGTAACAGGGGGGAAGGGTGTCACCCCCGCGTGGTCCCCCCTGGGCAACTTCTTAGAAGGCTAAGCACACCCAAACCTTTCATCGAACCAGGTTTTTCTATTTTTTTGACGTTAAGTTTTTTTGTGTTTGCTTTCCGGTGGTTAAGGGTTTTTCACTGAGGTTGTTATGTTTATTTTCGAATAGTTTTCAGTTCAAATTCTTTATATATTCTTTATATATTCATATTTATATATTTTATATATTTTTTCATTGTACTCATTGTAGATCTACTCATAATTCTTCTACGATTTGTTTTTTTGTGTGTTTGCAGTGGTTTCTCTTTGGCATCCTTGTGTTGGACGGGATGTCCGGAAGAAACCATTGCCATATAATTATTTTTTCACTTCATTGTTTTAATGGTTTCTCTGTGGCAACCTGGCGGATAATGCAGCATGTCATGACATTGCAATCTGAACACTGCTTTAACAAAGCATACTTGAAATAGTAAGAAACGACATAGGGTTAAAAATGTCGCCAATAACATACTAATAAGAAAATAATAATACATTGACAACTGAATGGCGCTTTAGAGTGGAAAGGAAGTTAACTTGACAGCTTTAGAAATACTGGAGACATAACAGTGATAAAATATACTTGAAAGAATTATAGATACTGAGCAGTTAAAGTACGTGGGTCGTCACGACTCGCTGATCACCTGCTGTAGGCCCACCCTCATGCAACATAGCTGTGAGAGTAGAGCCGTCGTTTTAACAAATATTGATAAGAGTGATAAGATGAATACTTGACAACGTTAAAAACAGTAGAGAGATGAGAATGGTAAGATGGAATACTCGCCATTACAGATACTTACGAGGTAAGGGAGATAAAATACTTGTGATTAGAGATAAATGACACAATTAATACTTGACTGCGCTAGAGTTAAAGAGTGTCAAGATGAATACATGACTTATATAAGATATCTCATGTGGGACGAATTTAGTTACCTTTATCACTTTTTTTACTCGGACTATAACCCGAGGATAGCGGATGGTCACAATTTTTTCTGCTTTAAATTGCATAGCGAAACCCACGTCACGAATTTACACCCAGAACCTCATCTCAGGTGTGTGAAGGAAACACTCAATAACCCACCATGCCCTATCACCCCACCCTGACGTCATTATCTGTACATCATTCATCTCATCAATTTATTGCACATTTTTACACGTTTTTCAGTGTCAAAATGAATACATGACTTATATAAGGTATATCATGTTAATCCGGGAATTTTAGGCATATTTAGGGGCAATGATGGAAAAAAATAATATAAAGCTGTAAATTTGGGAAGTTATTTAGATGGTCATCCTTAATGACCTGTCAAAAGTCCAATTTATCAAAAATCAATTATCACACCTTTTTTAACGTTTTACAAAGTCACTTAAATAACGTTAAACCTTATTCTGGTACTGGACTGTGCTAAAGATACTGAAGATAAATGGTTAGATAAACTTTGTGGATGTGTTAGTATATAGATACTGAAAAGTTAAAAGTGGTTAGGCAGAATACGTGAGTAGAGTAGTCAACATTGTCAACCGGTCCGCCCCCGGTTGACAAGCTGCCTATTGAAAAAACAGGCGAGGCACCAGTGTGATGTCTGCACACCCTCATCTGACTGTCTAGTGGTGTACAATCAATTTGTGACGCTGAAAAAGTGTATGGCCGCCACTGTTAATAAGTTAAAAATTCAAATCTAGGTGGTATGAACAGTATAAACGGCGGCCATTTTGTTTGCATTTCTGGAGTCTATAAACAACATCCAGCTCCCCGTCTGGAAACGAAGAGCCAGACAGATGCCCCGTCTAGCGCTAGAGATACTGAAGAGTTGGAAGTGGTTAGATATAACATGTGACTGTTGAGACACTGAATGGTTAAACGTGGTTATACAGAATACGTGACTGCGCTAGAGATACTGTCTCAAAGGTGATCTATCACCCCTTATATAGTATGAATAATTTTGTGACAAATAAATCAAAGTTGCCACAAGATGGGGCACAAGTGTTTCCTTATATGGGGTGATTGGCTATCATGTCACCCTCTAAGAGGGTCACATGATAGCCAATCACTCCATATAGGGACATAATTATTCATACCATATAAGGGGTGATAGATCACCTTTAAGGGTTGAAAGATTAAACTCTTTAACTGTGCTAGTATACTGAAGATTTGAAAGTGGTAAAATGGCAAACCGTACATGACCATGTTAGAGTTTATCTTGGCCGATTTTATTGTACATTCAGTCTCACCATGTCGTACAGACACAACATTTTCATATTTGTTAACTTCTTTTACTGTTCGTCAAAATGTTCGTCAACACTTCTTAATTCGATGTTTGAAACCAACGTGGGCTATCACATGATCAGATGGGTAGTCTTTATCAAGGCACATGCTGTTAGAGTTTTTTGGTTCAAAACACGGCTGCACTATGCTCTGGAAGGTAGTCCCCAGAGTAATATTAATAGCTGAGGGTAACTCTTCATTACACGTGAGAAACTTAATTTAAAACACTATATTGCCGTTGTTTAGGGCTAACACAGCCAACATCACTGATGCGCGAGCTGCATTGGCACCACGTGGTTATATAGGATACGTGACTGTGCCGGGGACTGCGCTAGGGATACTTAGAATCTTAATAGTTAAAGATAGTTAAAAATAGTTGAAAGATTGAACTCTTGACTGTGCTAGTATACTGAAGTGTTGAAAGTGGTAAGATGGCATACCGTACATAACCGTGTTAGAGATACTATCTGAAGAGTTTATCTTGGCCGATTTTAATGTACATTCAGTCCCACTATGTCGCACAGACACAACATTTTCATATTTGTTACCATCTCTTAGTGTTCCTCAAAATGTATGGAAACACTTCTACATTCTATGTTTGAAAGCAAAGTGGCCTATCACTGTCACATGATCAGATAAACCATCGGATGGATAGTCTTTATCAAGCTACATGCTGTCATTGCCGTTGTTTAACCCTACCACAGCCAACATCACTCGTGCGTGAGCTGCATCGGCACCACTGTTGAGTTGAGGAACCAGAGTACGTCATTGGCAATCCGCCAGAAGATTATGGTCAGACTTGTGGAGGCTGCAGCTTGCCTAGGATAATTACTTTCCCCAGGTGTGGGCGAAAAGTGCTACTGCTAGCAACCATCCCAGTACCCCCGTAGGTTGGGAAATCAACACGTGTTTGAGCCATACCTTTTACATATTTTATTTCAGACATATATAGCTTTCTGCTTTAATAATAGCGGTCCAAAATTATCAGCAATATCACACCATCCCGATATTTCTTTTAGATAAATACACGCCGATCAAATTCTAAAAAGTCACGCCAAAATCCCCAAATCCATGGATAACAATAGAAATTCAATCGACTAAACACCTTCTTCAAAAGGTATGACAAGTTTGGAGAAGTAGTCGACAATGCATAGATATATCTAGTTATAGATAACAGTCTTTGCAATATGACCGATGCACGGCGTAGATATTATACAAATTGCATTAGTCACTTTCTGAAATGTTTTCGAAATTTTTCATTGACAAAATCTAGAAAATATGTATGCATTTAATTTCACCAACAAAGCTCTAATATACCACAGTTCAATCTCTGATATTTAAGTCAGGTACGAATGCTGCATGCTGATGAAAAATAATTCTAAATTTACCTACAACTTAATTGGTCCGATCCCTACCGAATTATTAATATCCTGTATATCTTTTGTTGGTTCCTATCAAACAAAGTCATCAAATTTATCTTAATTTTTCTTTCAGACATCACTAAAATGTCATATCCGAAAAATGTCTTTATCAAACGATGACACTGTATCCGAAACCATAGGAAAAGTCAGCAAATAGAATTCGTTCACATCTTGAAAGAAACAATTTATCAAATTAGTATAAGTGAGCGCACAAAAAAATCATTCTACTATGCTTTACTGAAATTTTAAATAATAGTATCTTCTTTACATTACCCCTTCGCCCCCTTATATATGGAATTTAGAGACACAAATATCATCTTTACGCCAACCATACCCATATAGTCTTTATCAAGTCACATGCTGTTAGAGTTTTTTGGTTCAAAACACGGCTGCACTATGCTCTGGAAGGTAGTCCCCAGAGTAATATTAATAGCTGAGGGTAACTCTCCATTACACGTGAGAAACTTAATTTAAAACACTATATTGCCGTTGTTTAGGGCTAACACAGCCAACATCACTGATGCGCGAGCTGCATTGGCACCACGTGGTTATATAGGATACGTGACTGTGCCGGGGACTGCGCTAGGGATACTTAGAATCTTAATAGTTAAAGATAGTTAAAAATAGTTGAAAGATTGAACTCTTGACTGTGCTAGTATACTGAAGTGTTGAAAGTGGTAAGATGGCATACCGTACATAACCGTGTTAGAGATACTATCTGAAGAGTTTATCTTGGCCGATTTTAATGTACATTCAGTCCCACTATGTCGCACAGACACAACATTTTCATATTTGTTACCATCTCTTAGTGTTCCTCAAAATGTATGGAAACACTTCTACATTCTATGTTTGAAAGCAAAGTGGCCTATCACTGTCACATGATCAGATAAACCATCGGATGGATAGTCTTTATCAAGCTACATGCTGTCATTGCCGTTGTTTAACCCTACCACAGCCAACATCACTCGTGCGTGAGCTGCATCGGCACCACTGTTGAGTTGAGGAACCAGAGTACGTCATTGGCAATCCGCCAGAAGATTATGGTCAGACTTGTGGAGGCTGCAGCTTGCCTAGGATAATTACTTTCCCCAGGTGTGGGCGAAAAGTGCTACTGCTAGCAACCATCCCAGTACCCCCCTAGGTTGGGAAATCAACACGTGTTTGAGCCATACCTTTTACATATTTTATTTCAGACATATATAGCTTTCTGCTTTAATAATAGCGGTCCAAAATTATCAGCAATATCACACCATCCCGATATTTCTTTTAGATAAATACACGCCGATCAAATTCTAAAAAGTCACGCCAAAATCCCCAAATCCATGGATAACAATAGAAATTCAATCGACTAAACACCTTCTTCAAAAGGTATGACAAGTTTGGAGAAGTAGTCGACAATACATAGATATATCTAGTTATAGATAACAGTCTTTGCAATATGACCGATGCACGGCGTAGATATTATACAAATTGCATTAGTCACTTTCTGAAATGTTTTCGAAATTTTTCATTGACAAAATCTAGAAAATATGTATGCATTTAATTTCACCAACAAAGCTCCAATATACCACAGTTCAATCTCTGATATTTAAGTCAGGTACGAATGCTGCATGCTGATGAAAAATAATTCTAAATTTACCTACAACTTAATTGGTCCGATCCCTACCGAATTATTAATATCCTGTATGTCTTTTGTTGGTTCCTATCAAACAAAGTCATCAAATTTATCTTAATTTTTCTTTCAGACATCACTAAAATGTCATATCCGAAAAATGTCTTTATCAAACGATGACACTGTATCCGAAACCATAGGAAAAGTCAGCAAATAGAATTCGTTCACATCTTGAAAGAAACAATTTATCAAATTAGTATAAGTGAGCGCACAAAAAAATCATTCTACTATGCTTTACTGAAATTTTAAATAATAGTATCTTCTTTACATTACCCCTTCGCCCCCTTATATATGGAATTTAGAGACACAAATATCATCTTTACGCCAACCATACCCATATAGTCTTTATCAAGTCACATGCTGTTAGAGTTTTTTGGTTCAAAACACGGCTGCACTATGCTCTGGAAGGTAGTCCCCAGAGTAATATTAATAGCTGAGGGTAACTCTCCATTACACGTGAGAAACTTAATTTAAAACACTATATTGCCGTTGTTTAGGGCTAACACAGCCAACATCACTGATGCGCGAGCTGCATTGGCACCACGTGGTTATATAGGATACGTGACTGTGCCGGGGACTGCGCTAGGGATACTTAGAATCTTAATAGTTAAAGATAGTTAAAAATAGTTGAAAGATTGAACTCTTGACTGTGCTAGTATACTGAAGTGTTGAAAGTGGTAAGATGGCATACCGTACATAACCGTGTTAGAGATACTATCTGAAGAGTTTATCTTGGCCGATTTTAATGTACATTCAGTCCCACTATGTCGCACAGACACAACATTTTCATATTTGTTACCATCTCTTAGTGTTCCTCAAAATGTATGGAAACACTTCTACATTCTATGTTTGAAAGCAAAGTGGCCTATCACTGTCACATGATCAGATAAACCATCGGATGGATAGTCTTTATCAAGCTACATGCTGTCATTGCCGTTGTTAACCCTACCACAGCCAACATCACTCGTGCGTGAGCTGCATCGGCACCACTGTTGAGTTGAGGAACCAGAGTACGTCATTGGCAATCCGCCAGAAGATTATGGTCAGACTTGTGGAGGCTGCAGCTTGCCTAGGATAATTACTTTCCCCAGGTGTGGGCGAAAAGTGCTACTGCTAGCAACCATCCCAGTACCCCCGTAGGTTGGGAAATCAACACGTGTTTGAGCCATACCTTTTACATATTTTATTTCAGACATATATAGCTTTCTGCTTTAATAATAGCGGTCCAAAATTATCAGCAATATCACACCATCCCGATATTTCTTTTAGATAAATACACGCCGATCAAATTCTAAAAAGTCACGCCAAAATCCCCAAATCCATGGATAACAATAGAAATTCAATCGACTAAACACCTTCTTCAAAAGGTATGACAAGTTTGGAGAAGTAGTCGACAATGCATAGATATATCTAGTTATAGATAACAGTCTTTGCAATATGACCGATGCACGGCGTAGATATTATACAAATTGCATTAGTCACTTTCTGAAATGTTTTCGAAATTTTTCATTGACAAAATCTAGAAAATATGTATGCATTTAATTTCACCAACAAAGCTCTAATATACCACAGTTCAATCTCTGATATTTAAGTCAGGTACGAATGCTGCATGCTGATGAAAAATAATTCTAAATTTACCTACAGCTTAATTGGTCCGATCCCTACCGAATTATTAATATCCTGTATATCTTTTGTTGGTTCCTATCAAACAAAGTCATCAAATTTATCTTAATTTTTCTTTCAGACATCACTAAAATGTCATATCCGAAAAATGTCTTTATCAAACGATGACACTGTATCCGAAACCATAGGAAAAGTCAGCAAATAGAATTCGTTCACATCTTGAAAGAAACAATTTATCAAATTAGTATAAGTGAGCGCACAAAAAAATCATTCTACTATGCTTTACTGAAATTTTAAATAATAGTATCTTCTTTACATTACCCCTTCGCCCCCTTATATATGGAATTTAGAGACACAAATATCATCTTTACGCCAACCATACCCATATAGTCTTTATCAAGTCACATGCTGTTAGAGTTTTTTGGTTCAAAACACGGCTGCACTATGCTCTGGAAGGTAGTCCCCAGAGTAATATTAATAGCTGAGGGTAACTCTCCATTACACGTGAGAAACTTAATTTAAAACACTATATTGCCGTTGTTTAGGGCTAACACAGCCAACATCACTGATGCGTGAGCTGCATTGGCACCACGTGGTTATATAGGATACGTGACTGTGCCGGGGACTGCGCTAGGGATACTTAGAATCTTAATAGTTAAAGATAGTTTAAAATAGTTGAAAGATTGAACTCTTGACTGTGCTAGTATACTGAAGTGTTGAAAGTGGTAAGATGGCATACCGTACATAACCGTGTTAGAGATACTATCTGAAGAGTTTATCTTGGCCGATTTTAATGTACATTCAGTCCCACTATGTCGCACAGACACAACATTTTCATATTTGTTACCATCTCTTAGTGTTCCTCAAAATGTATGGAAACACTTCTACATTCTATGTTTGAAAGCAAAGTGGCCTATCACTGTCACATGATCAGATAAACCATCGGATGGATAGTCTTTATCAAGCTACATGCTGTCATTGCCGTTGTTTAACCCTACCACAGCCAACATCACTCGTGCGTGAGCTGCATCGGCACCACTGTTGAGTTGAGGAACCAGAGTACGTCATTGGCAATCCGCCAGAAGATTATGGTCAGACTTGTGGAGGCTGCAGCTTGCCTAGGATAATTACTTTCCCCAGGTGTGGGCGGAAAGTGCTACTGCTAGCAACCATCCCAGTACCCCCGTAGGTTGGGAAATCAACACGTGTTTGAGCCATACCTTTTACATATTTTATTTCAGACATATATAGCTTTCTGCTTTAATAATAGCGGTCCAAAATTATCAGCAATATCACACCATCCCGATATTTCTTTTAGATAAATACACGCCGATCAAATTCTAAAAAGTCACGCCAAAATCCCCAAATCCATGGATAACAATATAAATTCAATCGACTAAACACCTTCTTCAAAAGGTATGACAAGTTTGGAGAAGTAGTCGACAATGCATAGATATATCTAGTTATAGATAACAGTCTTTGCAATATGACCGATGCACGGCGTAGATATTATACAAATTGCATTAATCACTTTCTGAAATGTTTTCGAAATTTTTCATTGACAAAATCTAGAAAATATGTATGCATTTAATTTCACCAACAAAGCTCCAATATACCACAGTTCAATCTCTGATATTTAAGTCAGGTACGAATGCTGCATGCTGATGAAAAATAATTCTAAATTTACCTACAACTTAATTGGTCCGATCCCTACCGAATTATTAATATCCTGTATGTCTTTTGTTGGTTCCTATCAAACAAAGTCATCAAATTTATCTTAATTTTTCTTTCAGACATCACTAAAATGTCATATCCGAAAAATGTCTTTATCAAACGATGACACTGTATCCGAAATCATAGGAAAAGTCAGCAAATAGAATTCGTTCACATCTTGAAAGAAACAATTTATCAAATTAGTATAAGTGAGCGCACAAAAAAATCATTCTACTATGCTTTACTGAAATTTTAAATAATAGTATCTTCTTTACATTACCCCTGCGCCCCCTTATATATGGAATTCAGAGACACAAATATCATCTTTACGCCAACCATACCCATATATATTCATCTGTTTCTCTAAAAAATCCTCAATTTCATTGGAAAGTTTTGGATGTCATCAAGGAAATTGGGGTACTGGGATGATTGCTAGTACTAAGTAGTTGGCATTAGGTCTCTCAAGGGGAATGAATGGAGTTACCCTTCCTATTGCTACTCTGGAGACTATCCGACCTGAGGATAGCGGAGCTGTGCAAAATGCTACGGAGTTTCAGCATTATATTGCAAAAAAACCAAGTCTGCGGCCGTCTGGGCATGTCTGGGGGTAGATCCCCTAGACATGACCAGAACCCCTTATCTGGCGAGCGAAGGAAAACGCTCTCAATAACCCATCATGCCCTATCACCTCCACCCTCACATCATCATCTGTACATCATTTATGTCATCAATTGACTACATTTTTATCTTATGTCACTTAAAGGACCATTTGTGCCGAATAGTGACGTAAAGCAATGATGCATTACTACATCAAGGAAATTAAAATTTACCCATGATTCGATCCATTTTTCTCCTCTGCCTGTCAAAGTTGGGCGGGGTATTGGCGTCATCTCGGATGTCTGGCCATCCTTGTGGCCCGCGACCGTCTGTCCCCATTTCGTTTCCAGAGCAGATGTTGGAAACCCCGTGGATTTCTTAGGGGGTGTAGATGTGCCTTGTGGGTTTTGTTAATTGCACCTACTAAAAATGAATGGCCGACCATCAGCCATAATTAGCAGGGAGAAAACTTCCCACTGGTCCGCTAGTCCGATCACTAGTAAAGATCGCCACGGACCGGTAATAATTCATGGCTGCTGGTCCGTCATGTCCAGTAAACATTTCACCGCAGAGTTATCTAATTGCTCACTGTCAGAGTATATGTCTGTCTTTTGCATGGACCCCAATGATGATTGAACCAGTTAGATGGTTCACCTTTCAGAGAGCCATTTGCACATATTGTTTCAGTCGCACTCTGGCATTAGTGAATTGATTCAGTCATACTAGACTAGTGCAAAGGTAATGTGTGTTATCTGTTAAAAAAAATAAAAGTTGTGAGTTTCGTAATTGCTGTTTGCATTATTTTTAAATGGATATATTATACAGGGCAAGTAAAACTCTTTGCGGCCCAGTAAAGTTTTTTCATTACTAGTCATGTGGGCAATTTAAAATGCACAAAGTTCTCTCCCTGATTAGCCTTAATATACCTCATTGCTGACCAGATTTCGTTTCTGAAGCAGATCTCAGAAACCCATGGATGGCTTTACTTCATACTGTACACCACACACCCCTTAGGGGGTGTAGGTGTGCCTTTTAAAGTTAATGAAATTTGACCTACTTAAATGGCCGACCAATAGCCATAAGTAACTATAATATGTGTGATATCTGACAAACCGTGCCAGATAGCTAGACCATTTCTATGAGACAAACTGTGCGCTTTCAGGTAGGGATATGCCCTGAAGAATTTCAACTCGTTTAATGTCAAAATGGCCGAATATCGGCCATAATAAACTTTAATATAAATGATGTCTGACAAACCATGCCAGATAGCTAAACCATTACTATAAAACAAAATGTGCAGTTTTAGGTCGGGATATGCTCTGAAAACTTGATCAAATGCAAAATGACCGCTGATGCAGGGACGAGGGATTATGGTGGCCTGCTGGCCTCTTGTTATTAGTTGATCGAGCCATCATGAAAGGTACAGACACTTCGTTCCAATGATCTCGATCAGCTGCATGTTCCACATGTAAGAACTTTGGTGGGTACCATGGCCTGTTCTGTGGAAGCAGCAGGATTTACCGAACTTCCATCAGAAATTCGCTCTGCAAAAACACAAACTGGTTTCCTGAAAAAATTAAAAACATATTTATTTGGTCAGGCTTTACCGACAACAAGCACAAATGGTTCTATATAGGGACTACGAGTCTAATTGTGATTATGTTTATTGTGCATCTGAGCTCGGATCACTGAGCATTTAGGCGCTGTTGAAGTTTATTATTACTATACAAGTGACAGAAAAGAATACTTGACTGTGCTAGTAATTTATGAAGTATTAAGAATGGCAAGCAAGATAAAATAGGGGCATAGGCCTACTTGCCTGTGTTAGGTACTGTCTGAAGAGTTAAGAGTAGCAAGATAGAACAGAAGAGTAAAAAGCATGTGACATAATGTAGCATAATTTCCTTCTCTTGGAGCTTGACCTACCTAGTCTAACCAAACTATGTCTGTATTAGGCCTACTGTGTTAGCCTCACAGTTTGGTTAGACAGGCAGCAAGCATAATAATAAATTGCAATCAAACTCGTCAAAAAAATTCACCACCTGTGTCTACCAGAGCCTACATGAAGCGTAGTGTGGCCACAGAATTAGAACAGTGGAATGCTAACATCGCTTTCGCACAAGTGAACTTGAGTCCATTGGCCGATCACAAACCGGGTAATTGGTTATTTCCGGTTTAAAGTTGTCATCAGTCATGACAGTAAACAAGTCCTACGGTATATGGTTATTTTTTAATAACTTGTCACTATATTTAAATTATCGAGACAACTGGCAGTCATTATACATGTAATATGATATGATCGTGCTAAATATACAAAATTAACACGCTGTCAACCGAGGTTTACTTTGAATTTTAGCACCAAGCGACGGCGTGTGCGGTGAAATCTGCCTGGCCATGCCCCTGGCTTTTAGCCTGTTGTCTGTTGAGCGGCTGGGCAGCCACTGTGAGTGTGACCTGGTGACTGCCGCTTCTCACTCGCTCACTTTTCTCACTGTCTCTGACAGTCACTGCATGTAGGCCCTACTCAGGCTACTGTCACTGTCAGCCACTTCTGTAGGCGCCCACACTTTATACGCCAGCATTCTGAACATGTCTCAATGTCAATGATTGTGACTTGTCAGTGTCTCTCGGTCAGTCAGTCTTTCAATCTTCTCCTAGTAGGCCTACAGACGTCTTAAGTAGACATTTCCGAGAAGTTGTACAAGCCTAAGCCCTAATCACTAACTGTGAATACTATTTAAGGGTATTGCAAAGATAAAAAAAATCCAAACATCCAAAACAAATTTGGAAGTGGGTGGGTGGGCCCAGGGCCATTTTAGATAGAAAATTGGAAAACCAAAAAAAATTAAAATCTTTGATTATTGGTAAAAAAAAAAATGGATGGGGGGTGGGGTGAGCTCTATCCAAATTTTAGGATGTCTGGAATTTTTTGAAGTTTGCAAGGCCCCTAAGGTCTAGATCTAAATATCATTAAAAAGCTGACAGGTCCATGACCATGTGGGGGGCCTACCACTGCAGTGTCACCGGACAAATGCTGGATCAATGTTGGGTTAGGGTCATCATGGTCATAGTCTCCTTGAAATGCAAACCTTGTCAGGTTCATTCAATTTTAACTTTTATTGTTTTCACTTTAAATTTATTTATAGACTATCAATAACAGGGCAAGCTTAGATTGTTTGACAACCATGACTAAAACTAAGTGGTGGGCTATAGTCCCATGGTGATGCCGAGCGAAGAAAAAATAATAATTTATTGTATGGAATATTTCAGTAGTTAAGCCTGAACCTATTTGACATTTTTTGTTGCAAATATATTGAGTTAATTTAATGGTTTTATAAAGGGATGTAATATTGTCAATTTACTAGGCCTATAATACATGTCAAATAAACTGATTCCACATAATTTTACACAATTTTCAGGCTTTTGGCTGATAAGAAACATATTTTCACAAAAGTGGTCACTGTAGGCCTATCATAACATGGGGCACAATATAACTCATTTGAAATTTAAATGAACAACTTAATTCAGACTACTGCTATTTTAGGCCTATAAGGTGAAAAAGAAATGCTCACAATTTATAAGTGCAGTGGTAAAAATTGGCAGTGGACCACTTCAGTTGAAGACACTGTATACAGGTATACAAGCTTATTACATTATAAAATATATAAAAACAACAACAACATTGTGAAAGTGATCCAGAAAAGGATCAAACAGCCTACCGGTATATATTTCACTGCTAAAGCAAACCAAATCGAAGGCGAAAATACGCCTTCACGTTTGAAATGATAAAAAAGTGTTTTTCATAATTTACGTGCTCGCGTTGGAATGTTTCAGGCTTTATATAAACTGTATTTTTTCCGACCACATATGTGTCCTAAATTTGAAAAACAAAATGTGAGTACCAAGGCAAGTGATAGAAATACAGGTAAATCATGCACATTTTAATCATAATTATCATAAAAATACAATACACGAAACAAAATCAATATAATAACAAAACTTTTATTATGTTCATTGACAGAGAGACTCAATATGATACTAAATGTCAGTGTGATAAAAATAAAAAGTATAATAAAAAAAATATAAACTGTATATGAATATATATACCATTTATACATTAGCCAAAAACAGTTTTTATGTAGATCTAGGCCTATAATAAAATAAATCATAAAATGTGGGACATGAATATTCTATGAAATATTTTTAAAACATTATGAGAGCTTAAAATCTATGTCACTACATGTACCACTATATTTGTATATCTGGACAATTTATTTAGTTAATATGCTCTTTGTTATACCCATTTTTCAAAATTTACTTGATACTAATCTTGACAATTAACTATTAAAACATAGCAGATAATCACAGGGTTTTTTTAAATTCTGAAGCTGGTCATTTTATTAAACTAAAGGTTTTACCAAAATTTGTGAAACACATATAAACACAAAATCTTAGAAAACCAACCAAGGAATAAACTGCCATATTAAAATGGAACCGCGAAGCTTTCCAAAATGGTTGAAATGATATATTTCAATTTTGCCTAGACATAATATATTCTAATATCAAGTACCAGTAGTTTTTAACCTCTCATATTAAACCTGATAATATACATTATGGTTTTTGCAGTGACAATTTGAGTCTAGCCATATAGGCCTATATAATTTTCTTGTTTAATATACAGACAGACAGACAGATATTTTATTGACAGAAATAAAAGTCATTACAGACTTATTTGTCATAGTAATAAGAGAGATATATGTACATGTATATATACAAGACACTGCTAATATATCTCTAACCATTCAGACATTTATTACATTTTATTTTTTAACCAATGTACAAAGACACTGATCAGACAGGTGGTTGTGGCTTTCACATTAATTTGTTCTACTGAATATCAATGTTTGTATTTTAAAATGATGTAAAGAGCAGACTGTAATATCAGCAGCACAGGGTAGTGGAAGATGACCAGTCAAACTTCCAGAGCAGGTGGTGTAATACTGTTGTAACTGAGTAGTTCCTGAAACCAAAAAAAACACATTATTAGTGGGAAATTTTAGACATCCAACAAGCTTACTGTTGTCATAAAATATGTGGATAGTTCAAAATACAGATACAGTATAGTCAACAATCTGTCTGGGTCCAAACCAGATGTCAGATATTTTGTTTAATGATTTTTTTTTATTTCATATGTCAGATATGATTTTGACATCAGCTTAGGAAATAAATCAAGTAGGATCTAGATTATCTTTACATCTAGCATCAGCATCACCAGAACTATGAGGAATTAAAAGTAGGCCTATTCTTGGGGTATTCACAGCTATAATTATATATTTCTATTTCAAAATAGGCCTACAGTGCATGGCAAATAAAAAAAATCATAATACACCAGTCTATACTATAAACCCCACTAATTTGGGCATCCGAAATATTTGTACGAAATTTGTCTCTGGATATTTTACTTTTAGCATAGGGCCTATATATATCCGGTGGTCCTACACTACGGGGGTAGGGGTCTAGAGTATTTTTAACCCTTTAAGCCCTCACGATGCATTAAAGCATCATTTTACATTCCTGAAAACAGACCTAATTCTCCTACGACTAGGGGTTTTAGAATGGAAATTTCCATGAAACTAGTTTACTAATACACAGCAATTTTTTCAATTTCCCACCCACTTCAAGTCATCTACATCCACTACAAGCAGAGCTCCAGATAATTTTTTGGTTTGAGGAGTATTTCACTCATTGAAATGGGTGATGAGGAGTGAAATATGATAAAAAATAAACGAGGAGTATTTTTCATACAACAACATGAAAGCTTTATTCACATCATTTTTTTCTTACAGTCACATAGTTCTCTTCACGTAAAAAATACATCAATCGTTTCATTTTTCTGGGTTTTTTTTTACTTTGATGGGTATTTTAATAGTTTTTATGAGTAATATCACTCCTCAGATTTTCTATCAATGAGTATGCTGTTTTTACATGCGTATTTTACTCATATACGCATGTTATCTGGAGCCCTGTACAAGTCGAGAATTGCGACAGCAATTCGCGGCTTGTAGTGGATGAAGATGACAATGGTAAATTCAGGGATGAAAGGGTAAAATAAATATTTTGAGACTGAATTTTCATGAAATAAATAATTGTGTGAAGGACATGCGCTAAATAAATATTTGATGGCTCTCAAAAAAAATTTGCCTGATAGCTTCGCTCCACATCATTAAAATTTATCACGCTTAAATTTGTAAAGCCTTCTTTATCCCTGCATCAATACTAATCGGTTAAAGCCTACTTTGAGATCCAACTTTGTAGACAAAAAAATAAATGATAAATTAAGTGAAATAAATATCAGTCAGTCAATTCTCAAGCAATTGTCACACAATTTTGTAATCATTATTAGTCTATCTAGTCTTTTGGCAACAACCCTGAAAATTTAGCAAAATTCCATTCAGCATTAAAAAAATTAGACCATTTGACATGACATTTTTGTAACGCAATTCTGAGAATAAACCAGAATGAAGTTCTAAAAAGGGTTTATACATGTTATAGAGGAGCATCATAACTAGACATTTACATGTCAAATGGTCTAACTTTTGAACTAGACAGCAGTGGAAGAAAACAGATCCTTGACACAATGTAGTTTTTCTTTTATCATGTTTTCTGATTCTGACTTGTTTATTTGAATATACTATAGGGGGCCTATAATAATAAATAAATAATAATAAATCCTGCTCTCGGAATGCATCCCAAGACCAGGTATAAAAAAAATCACAGCGTTGCCGGGATGCCCGCAGAAGGCATGGGAATTCAGGCGCGCATCCAGGGTTTAAAGGAAGGGGGATTTTCGCGGCATCTGGGGGCCCTCTCACATTTTTTTTGAATTTGCATCTAAATAAAAAAAAAAAATTAAGATCAATGCCAAATGACTAGAAAATAGGGTTTACAAAAATTCATGAAAATTGCTTGAGAATTGACTGACTGCAGTCCGAAAAGCTAACTTTCATTTTGGACTAGGCCTATGGCTATGCCCTATCCTTCACAGGCTCCACTGTCACCGTCGGACAGACTTCTAGACTACACAGTTACAAACACAGTGCAGTAGCTGTCAAAGCTGTGAAGCTGTCAACTCACAATATCGCGGCGCTGGCTCTGCGCTACGTCAGCCGGTGAGTTTGATATTCAACTACAGTGCAGGGGCGGATCCAGGATTTTAATAGGCATAGGTAGGAGGCTAGGTTATGTAGGTAAGACCCCCGGTCCCAGCGAGGCGGACACGGTTTGAGTTAAGGCTGTGCCTACCGGCCTACTGGCATGACTGACTGACCGTCGACGGCGTCGTGGGCGGCGATGTACGGGAGTGTGTACAAACATGGCTAATTCGAGGCAATATCGCTAATATTGGAAACATAATTAATTAAAATTGTAATATGGTAAATAAAATAATATTATACATCAAATTACATACCTCAAATATATCAGAAAGATGAATTTCAGGGCTAAAACATGCAGCATCCATGATGAAAATACAACGTATTGTCAGTGTAAGCAGTGAAACCGGAAGTAGCCAACCACCCCACTGGCGCTGTCTGCTTGGACGGGAGATCGATGTACAGAAATCCCACGGAAACGGTCAAAGCTAGCATTCCATTGATATAGTTCTTTGGTGTGGCTCAGGGAACCAGAGTAGATGGTAATGTGCACAATCAGTTTAGTATAAATTGTACAAAATGCACACACCAGGGGGCAACATTTTTGGATTCTGAAAAAACACTCACCAGGTGGGGCGAATACGCTCAATATCATTGTAAAATATAATATATAAAATCAATTGCACCACATGTGTAACAGCAAGTACATTGTGATTAAAACTGACCTATGACAAGACAGGTTAGATAGAAATAAATACATTTACATTCCTGACATGTGTACCCAAGAGCATGACCAATAGTATAATGACGTCCGTACTAGCAGGCCTATGTGATACCCATTAACCAGGTGCCGCTGTAGTATTTCAAGAAACCAGCGTACACACTCTCATGATTTTACATTGGCCAATCACGGAGCACGTATGTGATGTTGAGCGAACACAATCACAGAGAATGGCGTTTTTTGTCAACGTCAGCCACCACAAAGTTTGACATACAGAGCCGTTCATGCTGTCACTGGACGCCGAGGCTAAGTCGCTGAGGTAAGCCCAAGTTATCCTAAGTTATTGTCCACATGTAGGAATTCTCAGGGATTGTGATTTTGGTATAGCTAGATCTAAGTGTGTTATAGCACTTAGTGAATTTGCAGTGTACCCAGCAAACACAAGTCGATGAAACAATGCTGTTTGAATGTTGGTCCACTGTCTACGACGCTGGCCCAACATTAAAACAGCATTGATTCATCGTCTTGTGGCCCACTGTCTACGACGCTGGCCCAACATTAAAACAGCATTGATTCATCGTCTTGTTTGCTGGGTAGCTGGTAGCTGTGCAATACACAGCGTCCGATTGTACAAACTTCACCCACCCAGGTTATTGATTTTTCGGGTGTGCTAAAAATAGAAAACGAATTGGCATTTGCTGTGTATTCAATTGTCATATTTAATAACCAACCACTGTCCTATGTATGCACCGTCTGCAGGGCATAGGCCATAGCACTCTCAGTAGACCTGCCATGCAGATACTCTTTCTAACATGGTGTCATGCGTGATACTCTTTCTGACATATTGTCCTGCTTTCTAATGAGCCGTCAACAAGCGCATATGACGAACAGAAATTCACAGTTTTCGCATATTTACATATGCTAAAAGTGTTCAATTGTTTATTAGATATTTTATGAATAGCTGTTGTACCACGTTGCAAACACATGTAGGCCTACGAATTGAAATCTATTTAGTGTGTTCACAAGGTGAAAAAGACGGCTGCGCACGGAATATCTGCATCAAAATTGACACCTTTGTTGATTTTATGTCAACATAGATCAACCTGCCGCGTCGAAAAATCGTCTGAAAATACATTATTGTCCAATACATCAAATCGATATCCCACCTGCTCAAATATTTTCCTCCAAATTTACGATATTCAGCAAAGTATTATCAGAAAGGGTCATGTTTTCTAACCATCATTGTCCTGCTTTCTGACATTAAATTGAGCAAGTATGTCCGGCTTTCTAATGGATCTACTCAATAAAACAACATCACGATTAGGCCTATACTTGTTGCTGTTATGTATTGACAATTTGAAAAAGGTTGCAAAAATTATCACATGTATAATAATACTGCAACAAGTGATGCGCACAGCATTGTGTAAAATACATACAAATTAAACTAACTATCACTGGGGTGTAAATTAAACCGACTAGATTGTTGAGCACATGTTGTAGACCCACCCGCATGCGCATCATAACCAAGATCCAAAGAAAAGGAGTCCGTCATAAGTAAATAGAACACAAAAGACAGTATGATTATGAATCATTCAAGCTAAACCACTTAATTTTCATGAATTTTTACGTTTTTTTGTGTACCCTTGTAACCTTTTTAAATCAGTCACGTCCTAACTGTAGGCCCAGCTAGGCATTATGCCTAAGTTTAAACAATATGTGTGTAGGCTTATATACTCAAGGTATAGACTACAACAGCCCCAAACATATGCCTACCAATAGACCTGAAGGGAAATGTACGCCTATTAAGTCAACCTTACATTTATAATCAACATAACTGTTAAGAGAGGGGGGCTATTAAAATCTCCGGGAGGGGGAGGTTATTTATCCGTACATAATTTCAACTTGCCGTGGCTCGGTGGCACGCTGAAAATTTCAAATTTTATTAGGCCTAGTCCAGATCTTGAAATATTATTATTTATTTCATGAAGAGCTTGTCCGGGGTTTAATTTTTAAAAATACCCCCTCCCCCCGGCGATTGAATGGTGGCCTTGTAAAATGTTATTTTAGGCCTATTCTGTGGAGCGCAGTGACTACATGGTGAAAAAATGTTATGTAAAATCCCCCCCAATACTTTATTGCATTAGCGACCTTGGTGAAAACAGCGGAGGTCAAGGTTATTGAGTTTCACAGAATAGGTCTATACCACAGGTGGGCCTACTGGAGGCCCCCTATGTATACTTTGCTGGGGGTTGCGAGTGTGTGCTATTGATAGACAGATTATGACGTCAGCGTATAGCCGAAGCCAACACATCCGCTGACACCCGAAATTCAACCAACCCTGTCTCAATACTGGGCCACAATCTCGACAGCTGGCACAACATTGAAGTTATCCCCGCTTTGACGTGCAAACACCGCACGCATGTATACGGAAGCGTTGAAACAAAATGACAAAGACATTTTTTATCTTGTTATAACGACTTATAAGTCGTTGAATCGAGTATAAGTCTTTATAAGGACTTATAAGTCGTTAAATCGATTTAGTAAAAGTCGCTAAATTGACTCAGTGTATGCGCCGTTATATCTACATCCAAGTCTTTAAATTGACATGTCGTTATAACGACGTATACGTTGTTGAAACGATTTATAGTAAGTCATTTTAACGACTTATAACGACTTATAGCTTACTAATTATATTTAACTACTTGAAGTTCGTTATATGGACTTAGCTAAGTCATTATAACGGCTAATAAGTCGTTATAACGACATATACTAACTCTAGCAACTTAAAAACGGTCTATACAAAGTCGATTTAACGAATTATAAGTCGTTATAACGACCTAGCGTAAGTCCTTTTAACGACGTATAAGTTGTTGTAACGGCTTATAATAAGTCGATTTAACAACTTATAAGTCGTCATGTCGTGATAACGACTAGCTTAAGGCGATTTAACGATTTATAGGTCGGTAAAACGACTTATTAGTCGTTATAGCGATATCAAAATATTTTGGTCATTTTAAATCTTTAGTAGACTATATATAGGATAATACCGACACAAAATCTATCATGCCCAAGGCCAGCTAACAAAAACACATAATATTGGTCAAGATACGACGGGGCCATCGATAGGCCTACACGATTATAGACTAAACATATATACGGTAACCTAACTTTGCCTATTTTTAAATCTGCAATTCAATAAAGTTAGGTGAACTATTCTAAAATGTATTTTATCACAGGTTATATATCCATTAGAACACATTACTATTCTGCACATTACTATTCACATTACTATTCTGTTCACTTTACAAGTAAACAGATACCGCCTTTTGGCTTTGTATGGCAGAATAGAAGCCATTCCATGATACAGAACCTTGCTTTTCCACTCGTGGATGAGTAATTTAACCTTGGCTCTCTTTGTAGCTCATGATCATATACTCTGGCGTCACCATGCTGTAAACCATCCTAATGGTGTCTTCCTCTTCTGTCCGCGTTGATTAATATAGATAGTAAGAATACTCCCAATTTATATTTATTTGCCATATGAACTGTACCACTTTGCTCCTCAGAAAGCAGGACACTTGCTCTTGGAAAGCAGGACATATCTGAAATGGAATTGTTAAGAAGCAGGACCCTTTCTGATAATACTTTGTTGGATATCGTAGAGTTGGAGGATGATATTTGAGATGGGATATCGATTCGATGTATTGGACAAAAATGTATTTTCAGACGATTTTCTGACGCGACATGTTTATCCATGTCGAAGTAAAATCAACAAAAGTGTCAATTTATTTTCATGCCGATATTTCGTGAGCAGGCGTCTATTTCACCTTATGAACACACTAAATCGATTTCAATTCATACATGTGTTTGCAAGGTGATACAACAGCTATTCATAAAATATCTAATAAATAAATGAACACTTTTACCATATGTAAATATGTGAAAACTGTGAATTTATGTTCGTTAAATGTTGACGGCTCATTAGAAAGCAAGACATGTTAGAAAGAGTATCACGCATGACACCATGTTAAAAAAAGTATCTGCATGACAGGTCTACTTAGGGTGCACAGGGCATACACAACTGTTGTGCCATTTACATCGTATTGCCAAAGGTCTACGTGTACAGTAACTGTAGTAACGATAATTGTAGCTTTCTGTATTTGACGAGACGAAACTGGTTTCCTGTAATCAACGAAACGAAAATGACGACATGAAACTAACGTTACTGGCGAAACTGGTTTCCTGTAATCGACGAAACTGGGTTTCTGTAATCGACGAAACTGAGTTCCTGTAATTGACGAAACTGAGTTCCTGTATTTGACGAACCTGGTTTCCTCTAATGTACGAAAAACTGAAGGGACAAAACTGACGTAGGCCTAACGTTACTATGTTTTTATTTTCCTAGTTAGTGGGAAAAAAAATGTTAGTCTAGGCATCTACCACAAAATTGAACCAATATTGTGTCAACGTGTGCATTAATAATAATGGTCAGGTCTTCCGGAGATATCGGTAATTAGAAGCTTTTAAGCCTTCGTTGATTTAATATTCAGCCAGCGCCGCAGACAGTGGACTACAATTAATCCCAGGCCTACATTTGCCTGGCGAGCCCGTCCAATTTCATTTATGGCCGGGTCGAGGCCAAGGTTCTTAGTCACGTGACTTTCACGCCTGTGTTATTGAGGCCGGTGAATAATTTTCTGCGACAGAGGGGAAATACAATACTGTGAACAACTCTTTATCCGGGGAAGTGACCTTTCAAAAATGCCTGAATTCGGGGATTACCCTATTTTCATCTAAAAATAACAACTAGTCACAAACATTCGCCACTGGGGCATACCAGAGGCAACATGAAGCTCGGCCATGCCGCTTAGTGTGGTTAGTATATTTCACATTCTGTCTCCGGCGGACCGGGTCCGGAAGAAGCCCGCGCAACCACAAGGCGTTACAGCAATGTCAATTTAATGCTGGACCAGCGTCGTAGATAGTAACCAGAATTAAAACATCATTAGAATAACATGAGTGTGGTAAACAAAGCCATCTGGTGAACTGTAATAAACAGAGCCACCTGGTGAGTGATGTGGAGGCTCTTGTGTTAAGCTGGAAGTTGCAATGCATGCTGGGATTATTAGACTTGTTGTGTAGAATGAGAATGATCTGAATGAATAAAGTATTCTTAATAGTTCTATCCCTTTAATCATGCTATTAAAGTGCAACAATGAGTGTATATAGGAAGTTGACATCACATCTATTTGTGTGGTGGGAAAGTTGTAGGTCTACCATATACAACGCTATCAACATAGGGGTCAATGTCTCATGATTCGAAATTCGAGCCGTAGTCGGCTCATGAGCTTAATCTCATCAGTTTTGTCAATGACAGGAACTCAATTTCATCAGTTTCGTCGATTACAGGAACCCAGTTTCGTCAAATACAGGAAACCAGTTTATTCTGTTTCGTCAGTTTTGTTTCATCGATTACATTAGACCAGTTTCGTTTTGTTGCGTCTCGTCAGTTTTGTCAGCTTCGTTTCGTTTTGTCGATTACAGAAAGCCATGCGTTGGTGCCTATATTGTATGTGGGGAATGTGGCAGCCTCGTTATTATATTGAACCACAATATACAAAGCAAAGCAAGAGCTTGAATGGTAATTTCTATTATAGTCTACGCAAGATCATCATTTAGTTTCAAGTTCTGTTTCAGCCATTATACAAGCATGGTATGCAGCAATATATTGTTAATAGCATAATAATTACAGGCTGAGAACTTTAAAGCGACTGCTTATATTGACAAGTCAATTTTGAAAATGTATATTATATGAAGTTATATAGCAGTTATATAGCCCATGATCTTAACTAAAAATACAAACAGATCAGCATCTTCAGTGAGGAGTGACATAAGAGCTTAGTAATTATTCAGGACGGCATGTATTAACTCTCCAAGGCACAGCCAGCGAATATCATAAAGCCACTTCAATTTGCCTGTGTCTAGGTTCAGAATCCCGGCCATGTCCTGGAACTTCTGCCGGCAGTTTACCGATCCCAGAACATAGTTATGCACACCTATATGGAAAAACAACACAAATTTACACTTCAGTCACTACGCTTAAGGCTAATATAGTATATTCTTGTAGTCAAAGGGGTTTTAAAACAAGTATTATAATAACTAGAAACTGACCTGACAAGATCTCGAGGATTGTGGCCATGTTCCTGATACGAGTACAAGCTATTGAGGTGGCCACTGCCAGCCTGTACGCCACACAATGTACAAAGACGCAGTAGGGATTGCCGTTCTTCATGAGGCTCGTTCACTTTACAGAGCAGAAACCCAATCAGAGCTCAGTCCAGCAATATTTTCATCAGGGATGTTATAAGCAGCCAGCACTTCCTTCGTTGCGGCATGCCCTGTGGCTGCCTTCTTGTCTGCCACCTTGACACACTTGAGAGAAGTAGTATTCACCTCTTACGAAAAACCCATACATAATCAGACACAATCAGGCGGAAATCACTAAAACATCAGTATTTTTATTTTGGCTTCCTAATATGGACGAAATATGTGAACATGTCCATAGATTAGTATTGCGGACCCTGGTACCTCGGCTCAACGGCGTTGCCAATGCAGCTCTTGCATCAGTGCAGGCGTTGGTAGCTTTAAATAACCTGCAATAGCATGTTTGACATTAGGTCTCTCACGGGAATGAATGGAGTTACCCTTCCGATTGTTACTCTGCGGACTATCTGACTCGAGGATAGCGGAGCTGCGCGAAATGCCACAGAGTTTCAGCATTAAATTGCACAGAGAAACCCAATTCTCCGGTCGTCTGGGCATATCTGGGGGTAGATCCCCTAGACATGCCCAGCACTCCTTATCGGGCGAGTGAAGGAAAAGGCTCTCAATAACCCATCATGCCCTATCACCCCCACCCTCACATCATCATCTGTACATCATTCATCTGATCAATTGACTACAGCGTTTTTATCATATTATAATGTCACTTAAAAGACCATTTGTGCAGAAAAGTGACGTAAAGCACTAGAATTGCGTAAGTCTTTTAAATTGTCGGCTGCTGCGCCAACGTATTAAGTGTGCAGAAAGCCCCATTTTCAGTTATATATTGACAGATTATGGATATATCAAGGAGCCAAAATAAAAATGCTTATTTTTTTATGACTTTAGCCTAATTGTGCCACTTTAAATATAGTAATGTTTTTATTCAGATAAAACTTTTTTTTTTTATGAATAAATAAAATTAAGGTGTATCATTTATTAACATGTAAATGGGATTGAATACCACAGCACGTGTAACCAGGCATATAACAATCACTAGGTGCGTCTTCATGCTACGGTCAGTACTCTCCTCCAACCCAATACCAACATATGTACTACTCTTCACCTCCTTTACTATCCTGTATAGCTCTTTTGTCATACCTGTGAATTTTAATGTTAGATATAAGAATTACTTGATGACTGCTGCTCTTAGATTCCATTTAATATTATATTATGGTCAGTGTTAAATTAGTGGTAAAATACGTTGTAGGCCTACAGCTGTGGTTGTAACATGCACATACCTAACATGTCAAGAATAAGGCCTCGGGGATGTCCAGGTATGGTATCTGAGGAATGCAAGCAGCTACTTATATTTGGCATTGGGAATATCCACCAGAAAGAACACAGCATGCTTAGACGCACAGCATTCTTCTGTTTATCTAGATTTCGGGCTGATTCCTTTAAGATTGCCGTCTCCTTAATTATAAATTATTTGTTTCACGTGAGATGAATGCAGTAACCTATTGTTAGTCTGGAGACTATCCGACCTGAGGATAGCGGAGCTGTGTTTTATAGGAAAAAACCTGAGTCTCTGGAGGTCTGGGCAGGGGTACTGGGATGATTGCAAGTAGTAGTAATTTTGTCCCCCATCCGGGGTGGGTTATTAGGGATCTGTTGAATGCTGTAAGTCCAACATACAGAAGCACTAATCTATAGCAATCATCCAAGGGAGGCTACAGCCTCCTCGTATCTGGCCATAATCTTCGTGCGGATTGCCAGTGATGTATCCTGGTTCATCTGTTCAACAGCAGTGCCAATGCAGCTCCTGTATCAGTGCAAGCACGCACTGATGTTGGCCATGGTAGCTCTAAAACAACCGGCAATAGGATGTTTGACATTATGTTTCTCAATTTGGAAGAATGGAGCTATTGTTACTGCACTGTTTTTATTGTTATATTGTCACTTGAATGACAATTAGTGCTGAAAAGTGACGTAAAGCAACAATTTTAAGTAACTCCCACTGGCTTTTTTAACATAAATTCCTTTATTTTATGAATTTTCAGCACCAAATATGCATTTTTGTGAAAATACATTAATGTTCCAAAAACCTCAAAATAACTGTAAATGATACTATTACAATGGCAGTACATTGTATTAAAATGGTAGTGCATTGCATCACCAAACTAGACCTACTTTTAAAACATCTATATACATTCTACCCCTCCACCGCAGCGACAATAAACAGAGCCAAGTACTTTGACATGTACTGAATAAACATATATTAATAACATTGTATATCTGTCCATGTGTTCACTGTACCCCAATGTATCAGCAGGTGGAATTATGTCATGCCAAACACGCGAAATTAAAACACAGTGATCCGACCACTCAGCTAAGATCAGATCAGCCAGCCTAAAAACATTAATAGATTCGATGAGTAATAATAAAGAAGCCCCTCCCACAATTAGCATAATCCACTATGATCTGTTGGGCAAGACGAATAACACGTGGTGAACACGTGATAGACACGTGACCCCTCTTCATTTCTGAAGAAGGTGAAAGACGAAACGTCGAGATGCATCTTGCAATGTACTTTTTCACTAGCATGATTTATAACCTATTCGTTAACAATACCATAATATGACTTTTTATCTGAACACACGTCCCTGGTCGTTCTTATCAATAACCCACCATGCCCTATCATGCCTACCCTCACATCATCGTTACATCATTCATCTCATCAATTGACTACAACGTTTAAATCGTAATACAGACAGACAGACAGATATCTTATTAACAGAAAGTAAGTCATTACCGACTTATTTGTCATATTACAATGTCACTTAAATGACCATTTGTGCCGAAAAGTGACGTAAAGCAATTATTTACTACTACTACTACTACCATGCCTCATTACCCCAACCTTACGTCATCATCATTCATCTCGTCGATGGACTGGACTGCTTTTATCGTATTACATTGTCACTTAAATGGCCGTCAGTGCCGAAAGCTCACGTTAAGCAATAACCTATTATACTATTTAAATTGTATGTATAAAATGGAAAATTCAATATGTGTGTAATACAATCATTTTTTGTATGTTTTCCAGTTAAAACTGCACATGAGCTCACAATGGCATCTGTAACGGCTAATGCTGCTTCAGCAAAAACAGTCTCGATTAATTACAAGTTAATTACCTTAAATGTGAATGGTGTAGTGAAGACAATTCGTGTTCCTCTGGATGATGATGCACAAGAAAATACAGTCTCGCCAATCCCATCATCTGGACAAGCAACTGCACCAACAGCCATAAAGAGGGGATTGACTTCAAATGATTTACCTTCTTCAAAAAAGAGAAAGCTGAACAAAAACAAAAAGCAAATCATTGCTAATTCTAGAGACGAAAGAGTCACACCTATCAGTAATAATCCTGTCTCGGCACAGCAGGGCTGTAGTGGTGTCAATCGTCCACATGCTGGTCATGCTCCATTGACCAGTTCATTGACCAAAGCACTAAATGTTAACAATGCTTATGTTCACAACGCAGCTGGTCAAAGTGTGACCCAGCATCCTTCCCCAATAGTCTCTTCCCAAAATAATTGTACAACTGGGAATATTGTTGGTGGAGGAGTGCATACCCCTCCCCACAATATAAACAATATGTATGCACAATTTCAGATACCAATCAATAAACACATTACAATTCAATCTGAGATGAATCCAGGTGTGGTTCCATATGCCTCTGTTAGTGGAGCAATGAACTCTAAAGTTGCTAATGGTAATCAGTTTCAGACAACATCATCCCCCTCACAAACTATGCACATGCCTTATCTTTACCCACAAGCTAACATAGCCCCCAATGGAAATAAAAGGTATACTACACATCCCCTCACATTGTCACAACCACCAAATGCCACAGTATGGTCAACTGGGCAAGTTTTACAGCATAGCGATGTTTTATGTAATGTAGCTGGTATTACAAGGGCGCCTGTTAATTGTCTAGGAATACCATCTCAACAAATGGTGGCTATGACGAACCAGACCACTCCTGTACTGGCAACAACCCTCAGTGCAGTAATACCTCAAGCAAATATAATACCAACAACAACCCCCAATACAATACTACAGCTTGCTGCCAATCATCCATCCCAACAATCACAAAATAACACTGTGGGAAAGCATCCCAGACCAATCAACAGTGTTGCTCCAATTAGAAGTGTGAATAGTGGAGCTTGTGTAACTAAATATCCTGCTATGACTACATCTACTGTTAATGCAAAACAATCAACCACATCCCTCTCCAACCATTCTACTGTTCATATTACAAAGTCAAAGACTGATACCGCTGCACTTGCCAAAAAAATTAGCAGTTTGGTGAAAGCAGTGAAAAACAATAATAAGTTAGATGAAGCCAGATTATTAGATTCTCTTTCCAATTCAATTGTTAAGAAATCGAAGCAACATAAAAGCATTGATTCTCGTTGTGTGAAATTATTACCAATGACAAATATCACCAAATCCACAGCTGAAGTCAGCCCACGGGATGTCAAAACTATTCGTAAACACAAACAAAGGACCAGTGAAGAGAAACCGAATTATAATAAAAACACAAGTTTGCCTTCCAAGTGTACATATCCTTCAGCTAGTCTGCCGAAATCTGATTGTAGTCCATTGCTGAACATTGCTATGTCAGAAAAACAATATCGTACTGAAAAATCTGAAAGAAAGAAACATAAAAAAAAGAGGAAATCAAAAACGAAAAATGCTAAGACAGATATTAAGCCATGTTCTGTTGTGATGAATCGTATTAATATGCATGGTAAAACACGTGTAAAAATATGGGAAATTTTACCCCAACTGTATCCCGACATATTTGCAGCTGACAATAATTAAATTACCCATTTGGTAATTACTTAGAAACACTTACTATTTGTTTCAATCTTGTCTTAATTTTTCAATCAAAATATTAGTTAACCGTATCAAGTTTTTTTTCAACATCCTCTAACAATATTTTTTTCAATCGTGGTTTTGTGAAGTAGTTAAGACATTATTTCAAATATTTTTTTAATCATCAGTTCAGGTTAATAACAAAATCGTCTAATTTTTTTTTATCGATTGTCCATTATTCCACAGAACCATGTTTGACTATCGTATTAATTATAAGGTAAGTCGAGCTGTCAAAATCTAGTTTCCAAACCATTTATATAAAATGGTGCTTCTTACATATTTTATACCGGATGTGTTATAATTAGTTTACACAATATATTCTACTGCTATAGTGTGGCCCACTTGTTTATTTTCCTCACCTAACAAAAAGGTAGATGATCTAATCCATTCATGTATGATAGTTCCAGCATGAGTTGAGTTTAAAATCTGTTTCTTGAATACCTGAGTAACCCCACAAATGGCATCCCATATTATAACTCTGAAGTAGTGAGTGCTCACAAGTATCTGACACAGCATAGTTTAAAAAGATTTGACAAAAATGGGATATGATTTTTTAACTGTGTTGCCATGTATCAATTTTCATCAAGTATACAGAAGAAAACATGTCAAACATTAATTTCAATTTAACACTTATGGTTTAAATAGCGTCTGAAGATCAAGATATAAATGGAATGAGGGCGGGGGCCCCATGGTAGTGGTTAGCACCGCTGCCTTTCACGCTAAAGTTCGGGGTTCGTTTCCCGATCTCGGCGGTTTGAAAGAAACAAAAATGTTTCTTCCCCATCCACAAGTAAAACTCATTATTGTGGAGAGCCTCCGTGAACGAGAAGTAGCGTGCTCGGCCTCAGACCTCTAGGGTTTGAATTTCGAATTCTGTGTCTGGAGGGCAGTGTCATCTCACCATCCTCAGAAGGTTCTCTTGGCCCAATTTAGCTTGTATGAGCACAAGTGGCCTAAAGCCCGATTCATTTCATTTTTTATAAATGGTATGATTAATTGTTTAAACACATGATTGTATATCATTTGTAACAGTTCATCTACATGCCTGTCCCATAGCTAAGTATGCTCGAAGGGTTATGCATTGGCAATATATATAACAATAAAGCTAATAATTACCAGAATTGTTATCAGTATTATTGTGATTATTTCGACAGCTGGATTAAAAAACGACAAGGTGCATGAGGATCACAGGAAAAACTTAATTTATAGGTTAACTAAATTGATAGTCAACCTAAATATACTTACTTGTATATGTATACATAAGTAAGGCTTAGGCCTACCGTTTTTTGGACGATACGACTATATAATGAACAGAAAGAAAAGTTGGTTGATTTGGGCAAAATGCTTAAGCCATCCTCACTTGTAGGCTCATTTGTAGGGTTGTGCAGTCAATTGTAGGGTTACTCCAATGAACACTCCTCACAATACTTTAACATCGACATCCTCGTCTGATATATACAAGCACTGTAGGCCCCACTTCCCTTTGTCAACACTTGGTAATTTTGCTATAACAAATCAATTAGAACCACAGCTCATTCATTCCTTTATATTGTGTGTTTTTGAGATGGCCAAATATCATGAATTTTGAAAACAAGGGAGAATAACTTTCTGATAATGGTTGCCTGTCATGCCACTGTGAAGTTATAATATTTAAAATAAAAAACTTTCTACACAAAACACCATTCTTGACCATCTATTCATATATTCAGTCATTCGTTTGTTCATATTTTTGCCCATACGTCCATCTGTTTGTTCGTTCTTCCGTCTGTTTGCTGCCTGATGATTTTTTTCGTTACCTTTTCTTTAGTTGATATATTATTGTAAGATTGAGGTTTGATCCCAGAAACTTGCAATGTACCTGACTGTGCTTGCTTATTCAGGTCCCCAGAGACGTAGCTCTGGCATGGAGTAAACAACAAAAAACATCCTTCATTTCAGATGACAGGACCCCTTATCAGTTAGCGGAAGAAAACGCTCTCAATAACCCACCATGCCCTATCACCCTCACATCATCATATGTACATCATCTCATCAATTGACTACAACGTTTTTATCGCATTACAATGTCACTTAAAAGACCTTTTGTGCCGAAAAGTGACGTAAAGCAATGATTTACTACTACTACTACCACAGATGACAGGACATGACTAAATGATGACGTGACAGGCCAGGGGCGTAGCCAGGGTTATGAGCATGTGTACGCACAACGCTAGGGGTACGGATTTACAGGGCTTTTCCGAAACGGGGAGGGAGTGGATTTCCCCTAATTCATGGCTGCTATTTTATGGGGGGAACCCCCATACCCGCTGCACGCAGCCCAGCTGACACGGTGGGGGGTCCGAGGGGGGGGGGTAGGCCTCCCCCGAGGAAAATTTGAAAAAAAGATCGCAAATGGTGGCATCTGATGGTATTTGCGGTAAAGATATTGATTTATAAATTTTGAGTTTTTTTTATATTTTTCGTAAAAATTCAAAATTGAATACAGCAACAAAATTAAAAATAGAATTATATCAAGTTATAATATAATTTAAATCATTTTACTCAGTGATTACATATTGAAATTTACTGATTATTTTCGGTCTAGTACGATTATCCATAGATAGCCTCAACTTTTTTAAAAACAGACATGGCGGATCCAGCATTTGACTATGTGGTCTACGTAGTGTCTTTGTGTGCTAAGCTGGACATTCTGTGATTGGTCATAAGGGGGCCACGACTCAATCGCCGGGGGGAGGGTGAAGTGTTTTTTAAGTAAATATTTTGAGAAATAAATAATTGTCCGAAGGACATGTTGTAAATAAAATATTTAATGGCCCTCAATTTTTTTAGTCATACATAATTAGAGGCTAGAGTATGTGGAGGGGTTAAAAGATGAAATAACTATTATTTTTAGGCATACACATCTATATCCATGATTTTTATCACTATGCCAGCTGCCAGACAGTATACAAAACAGATAACCTTACATGAAAACGAACTATACACTATATATAGGGGAAGGGCGGGCACAGGGGGCCACTTAACGTTTCTATGGTATTTAAGGCGAATATTTGAAATATTTTAAAACCAATGACTGTTCTATGTAGGCTACATGCAATGCAGATACGTATAGAAGACCCACTTAGTGTTTCAAGGATACATTATTTTAATTATAAGCCAAATAAATTTGCTCCCCCTTTGCCCATTAGCTTGGGCAAAGGGGGCCAACCTCACTTTGGGTACTTTTTTATTTTGATACACAAGTATGTACACTGAAGAGAGCTTAATAAAATAGATATGAAAAAAACCTTTCATTTGATGTACATGGTGACATACTTCGTTGGACATAATACTAGGTAATATAACAAATATTTCGTTCACTGGGATTAGTTTGTGAAATATGTACCCATCAAAAGTTCGCGGGCAAAGGGGGCCATGCTGTATGGTCTTTGTATTGAAATGGGCTGGCCCCCTTTGCCCTGGCTCCCTTTGCCCAAGGGGTAGAGGTGGATAACTTAGCATATTATCTCTCCCCAAAGTGATCTCCTGACTAAAGTAATGACTAGGAAACAAAGGGAATATAATGTACCACACAAAACAAAAGATTTTCAGAAGAAATCACATATATTCATCAAGAGATTCATACAAATATATAAGCTTATATTCATAAGATTGTTGCCAAAAAACTCCTTGTCGTCTATTATTTTTATCTAAGATATGTATGAGATGTATATTTATGTTTTTGTATACATATGTTCATAATTCATAACTATGACGTCATTAAAATTTCATACAACATGTCACAATTAAAATATCATTGATGCCCTCCTTTGCCCACCGGCCCCCTTTGCCCGCATCTCCCCTACACTATATACACTATACGAAAACGTTATTTGATCATTATTACCTGGTTACATGATTCGCTGTGATAGGCATAAATCAGCCCTGAGCAAACATGAGATGTTGAAACAAAATTGTTTTAATGTTGGGCCAGTGTCGTAGACAATGAACCAACATTAGTATAACATTGGTTGAATGCCTGCATGGGATTTCACTTTTGTCACCAGTGTCTTCACGTCTGAGAAGCTAGTCAGTGTAGCATGGGATTTATGCATGTATACATGTCATTGTGCAGCCTATCACTTGTTTAACACAGTGCAGTGCAGGTACAAAAATAGATCGTTTAGAATTAGCCCCCTAACGTTGCTGAAACAGAACTGCCACAGATTATAATGCCCACTCAACATGCTCAAGGGTAAAAAAGTGGGACATTTCTTTGGACGTTCATATCTAAGACTTGCCTCGATTAATCAGGTCAATAAAAGGTTATTTTGTATACATCGTACGCTCAGTTCATTTGTAAAAAAACACAGTAAAATTAGCATTTTTCCACCTTGGGGTGGATATCGATCTCATTGACTGCCTGGTTGAAAAAAATTGATTTCCCCTGGTAAACCGAATGTAGTAATCCACGGTCCCACATCTTTACGGGTGGGCTCGTCCACGGCAAGTTTAGCGGCATGTCATACATGTCGTGAATTTGTGACTGTCATTGAAAAGAGAAACATTTAGGCCTATTGCATTTGTATCCTACTTTTCCGGCGTTTTATGCAACACCACATAAAGAATACACTGCTAAGTGCGCATGTACATGTAGACTAGGCTAGTCTGCTAACTTGTTGCTTCTTTTTTTGATGGGTCATATTTTTTTTTACTCTCCCTTACAATGTGTACGCACGTGCGTACTGGCGTACGGCTGGCTACGCGCCTGCAGGCTAACTTTCCTGCTCAAGGCTTACTGACTGTACATACTACTTTGCACCCCTATATCGGTGAGTCCTGGCCTAGCCCATCTGTTCGGCTTAGACTACACAAGTTATCAGGGTTCTAACCAGGCCTTTTTTAGCGTGGCGGGCCGACACACTAGTTTCGCTGCCGCTACGCTACTAATATCGCCAACACGCTGCCGATACGCTGAATAAAGAGCGACGTGCTGCCGATACGTCGGAATTAATCGTTCTTTTTTTAATCCATTTGAAAATTGCGGGGCTGCCGTATCCCAGCAAACACGAGGCGCGGACGCAATGCTTGCTTAATGATGTGCCGACTTCGCAGAGAGCCGGCCAGCATTAACACATCATTCCTGCAGAGACTCGTGTTTGCTAGTTGAGCAGTAGCCGTGTCGTCCTCACCGAGGCCATGGATTGCTGTATTCGTTTCACCCGAAAAAATCAACGTTTTTCAACATGGTGGTGACTGAGAGCGATCTCGACCCCAAGCCCTGAAAAATGCCGATAACATTTTAAAAACTGCAGAAAATAGGCTCAGCATGCGATCTCGTAGCTGAAATGCTACTGATTCTAAAAAACATTATTTTCGACCTAATTATTCAAGGCCAAGTCTTAGATATGACCGTCCAAAGAAATGTTCCACGATTTTGTATTGGGACAATCAAACCTCCAGGCACTCTGGGGCTGTTAAGCAGCGTGTTCGCGACCGCCTTTGGCTGATTTGCCAAATTTCAGATGCGACATAGTTTATACCTAGGTTGCAGCGGAGCTGGCATAATATCATCTACGATGCTTTGCCTGTTAGGGTTTATGTATTGCGTGAACTATATATTGCACCATATTGCAATGTATCTACCACCTCCTCTATATGATACAAACTAGGCCCATTAATAATTTAGACAGTGTATCTCTAATACTGATATGAAGATGTATAGAAATATACTCGCACATGTAGGCATATAGCTTTAAATGCTATAGAATCTATAAGTAAGAAAAACGAAAGGTGCATGCACACACAAGCTACTGCCGTATCTGGCGATTGCGGATTTCTAATTGATAGCTGCTGTGCCGTGGTTTGTCTGCAAAGTAAGTCTATAAAAAATGATTGTAAACATGTATTTTCCGAAGATGCCTCACATTTGCACAGTTCTGTGCATGACATATCGTTCACCTTACAAGAAGATCTGCCACTACACTTGATCAGTTCCATAAGTGTTTCAGGTGCCATATCAGAAACGTTTGGAATATACTTTTTGCCATCCTAAAGACAGCTGGATTGAGTATGATGGGCTCAAATTCTGGGACCAAATACTTCCTTGCAACAAATGGTGTCTAATGGCGCCTGGCGTAGGGAAGGGGTTTATCCACCCCTTGATTTGGTTTCAGTTGTTAAAACATGTGCCATCTTACTTCTCTGGCCATGTTAGATTTTTGCTTAAAAAGCTGACATAGGAACTGCTCACACCCAGAGTGTAGTAGGTCGTCGGATGGACACTCGCCAAGGTCACCAAGTGCGCTTATAACGCAGTCTAAGTGTCACTAATTTGGTGAGATTGCGGAATTGTGTGAGTGCAGTTGTCAATGTTGTCCATTCATGTGCAGGGAAGTTAATGAGAGGGAGAGTGTGAACTTTGTCGTTCTCTGCTACATTATCTCTCACACACTGGTGCCTTATTGAGTTGTAAGCAGACCACATAGGTACAGGTTAGGGTTTTCTGTCATTTTTGCTTCGTAAGCTGGGTGATATTCATGCACAGAGGCTTTGGATTGCCTGTGATCTTACTGTTTATCAGAGGAACAACAGTAGATGGAATGTCTTTCAAGGCTCTGGAGGATCTGTTCAGTGCAGGAATGGTGGTTTAGCCACACGTGTACAAGGGCCAGCCTCCATTGCAGGTATTATCTGGTACACTGCCAATGTTGTTGCATGGAATGCATTTTTGCCATCTGGTGTGTCAACTTAACCATCAATTTTGTCTAAGGAGCTGGTAGTAGTACTTTTTGCCCCCATCCGGGAGGGTCATTGGGATCTGTTTTATCAGTTGCATTCTGTATGGCATGGTACGGAAGCACTAGTCTACAGCAATCATCCAAGGGAAGCTGCAGCCTCCTCGTATCTGGCCATAATCTTCGGGCGGATTGCCAGTGGCGTACCCTGGTTCCTCTGCTCAACTGTGTTGCTAATGCAGCTCTCGCATCAGTAATGGCGCTGGTGTAGGCTGTGGTAGCCTCAAATAACCGGCAATAGCGTGTTTGACATTAGGTCTCTCACGTGGGATGAACGGAGTTACCCAGAGAGAGTTATACTTCCTTTTGTTGCTCTGGGGACTATCCGACCCGAGGATAGCGGAGCTGCGCGAAATGCCACGGAGTTTCAGCGAAGGAAAACGCTCTCAATAACCCACCATGCCCTATCACCTCCACCCTCATATCATCATCTGTACGTCATTTCATCTCATCAATTGACTACAAAGTTTTTATCGTATTACATTGTCACTTAAAAGACCTTTTGTGCCGAAAAGTGACGTAAAGCAATGATTTGCTACCACTACTTGTCCATGGTAAAAATCTTGCGTCGATGAAGATCTGGAGGCACTAGTTTCTACCATGTTGATGCATGTTCTCCTGAACTCCCTCAACAATATGTGTTACACATTGTTTGACTCGGACGTTCAGGCATTCCTTGGTTTAAACCCCCTAGATTTATCCAGAACCCCTTATTGGGTGAGTGAAGGAAAATACTCGCAATAACCCACCATGCCCTATTACCTCACCCTCACATCATCATCTGTGTATCATTCATCTCATCAGAGAACTGCACTGTTTTTATCGATTACAATGTCACTTGAATGACCATTGGTGTCGAAAAGTGACGTAAAGCAACTACTACTACTTTTGCAGAAGAGTTGTGAAATAAAGGCATGTAAAGGTACATTGAGTCACAATATGGGATATTGTAATACCTGGAATTTTCACTTAAATGGCCATACTGGCCGAAAAGTGAAGTAAAGCAAATATTTTACTTACTTACTTACTTACACTTATTCTATATATTCATATACAATTTCAATATACAATCTCTCTCGAAATACGAAATACTAGTACTAGTACTAGAACACAAGCCATCCATCCGTCTTGAAAGATCATCGTGATCATTTTAATTTAGTGTCAGTTTGTTTTAGTATAATGTTTGCATTTTGTAACATCAACATAGAAAACAAAGTTGTTAAGAGCAAAAGTCAGTCATCCGTCTTGAAAAATCATCTTGGTCATGTCAATTTTGTGCCACTTTTTCTTTCGCATAATTCTACATTTTTCAACATCAACATAGAACATGACAATCGGTTTTAAAACAAAGTTTTAACATAATTTCTGATATTTAAAAACATAATCTGCATTTCAACTTGTCATCATCCATTATATCATTCTCTTCTGCACAAGAATAGTAAAACCAAGACATGCAGAGTTAGCATTGGATCTATTATTCAGTACATTTTGGATCTAGTCTAATCAGGGGTTTTTTCTAGTTTGTTCCTCACAGTACGTTTACTTGATTGTAAACGTAACCTTCAATGCTTAGAGTTAAGACAGATGATTTTTTTCACAATTATTAAATTTTTTGTTTCAAACAATTATTTTTCGCTTATCGGGAGTAGTTGTAGATTTCGACTGTGTGATGTTTGAGATGTATATTGAGCTTGTTATGATTTCAGCATGAGCAAATTACGTTTTTGTGGAGCAGGAATGGATGTATTAGAAGTTTCAGCTACACTGGATGGCTGATCTGTTTCAAAAATGCTAGGGCTCAAGGCAGCAGATCGTATGGCAGTAGTTAATTATAGGCATGAATGAAGAATATAACAGTAGTGCAGCTAGTAAATGGCGTAGCGATCGTAATTGGTGTAACTTGCACATAGTTGTTAAACTTGAGCGGGAGCCTGGCAGGCATGTCGAGATTAGGAGTGACTTCAATGGGAATTATGCCATGATGGCAACGGTAGGCCTATGTCACACTTGCAGCTGATAAAAGTGTATCAGTATGGGTTAGCCAAAAGATGCATGGCTATTAATTTGAGATATTAAAGGTGATCTATCACCTCTTATATGGTATGAATAATTATGTCCTTATATGGGGTGATTGGCTATGAGGGTCACATGATAGCCAATCACCCCATAATTGGGGTTATTGGCTATCATGTGACTCTCTCAGATGGTCACATGATAGCCAATCACCCCTTATAAGGAAACACTTGTGCTCCATCTTGTGGCAACTTTGATTTATTTGTCACAAATTTATTCATACTATATAAGGGGTGAAATGTCACGGGAAATGACAATCGAACAGCAGAGCACAACAGTTTGCACCACACAATGATAATTCGGGTTGCCATCTTCGAAATATCCATTTTAATTAAAAAAATAATAACCACAACGACAAAAATATATTTAAACATATTCAAAATGACATAACAGGTAGGCTACATCACAAAATTACTTTTAGTTGGATAGTCTTACTGCCTCATCTAACTTTATCCACAAGACGAATGTTTTTAAAATATGAAAATATGCTTTGTACAAATCAATGTGTAATGGGGAAATCATTTGTAGTAGAGCTTATTTTATTTTTTATTCAAGGCCCGAAATCGCAAAAAAATGCAGCTTTGCATCCTATGTATTATCTATTTAGCACAAAAGCTGGAATTTCTGGACCAATTTCCAGCTTCAAATGACAAAAATGTATATATGTCTTCCAAATTGCACTATTTAATTATATCAGCTGAGAATTAGCTGAAAATCTACAATAGACTTCAGCACCCACCCCCACCCTCACATCATCAGTTGCACATCATTCAGCTCATTAATTGACTACAACGTTTTCATCACATTATAATGTCACTTAAAGCGACTCAATCAGGATAAAATCATAAAAAATCGGTGATTTTATTTAGGGTTTTTAATATGACCATATGATGTGAACATGTCCATAGACTAGAACTGCAAAAGTTTTTAAATTTGTGTGCTGCGCATTTACCAGTTAGGCTAGATATGGAGACGAAATTCCCGATTTCTTTTTTCGGACACGCACGTCCAAAATAAGAAGTACGATCTATTTTTTTTTAATTATATTTTTTGTCCATAACCTATGTTACAGATCTACGGCTATTGTAAATTTTAATTATTCCAGCGCTGGGACCGACTTCAGGCGTCAGAATCAAATGTCGTTACATTTTGTTTCATTAACAATGTATAAATTGTAATTTAGTCGTTTGTTTGACTCACGTTATCAATTAAACTTAAAACATATTATACTGCAAAAAATCCTATAAAATTGGGTTATTATGTTCATTATCATAATTTGTTTTTAGTTTGTTAAATATTCTCTGATGCGAGGCAATCCGAACAAGCGCACTGTGAACCAGAGTGACACGATTCTGGCGGGTTTAGTCAATTCAATGGAATACACAGAAGGGTTGTAGGTGCTGTACATGTCCGCATTTCTTAAGTATGAGGCCTCGAACCTTGGATGTAGAGCTTCTCTTAGATAGGTCCTGTCCGCCACCAGCACAGCGCTTAATGGTGTGTGTAGATGTAAAGCTTTGTTTATTTCAAAACTGACCGAGCTGACCGATTCCAAGCCTGTAAAATAAAAATAAAATAAACCTAATGCTAGACTTTTTTGCTTGTAACCTTTAAAGTTGTTCATTTGCGCAAAATGTTTGGATTCAATATTACACATGAAGCTACCCGGTAAACTCAAAATATTTGTATAACATTTATAAAATATTGACCGACGTTGTATAAATATTATACAAATGTTTTGTGTTTGCTGGGTATAATGTTGGGAGCTGGATAAAAACAATTTCATCACCTGTGATATATACAATATGAATAAAAAGGTGTGTTAAAAATTCTGCATATTAAAATGCCATGTCCCATTTTATGATAGCGACATTTCTAGCTAACTAATTTGACATTTTTTCACCCATTATCGTCCACCAACCAGCGATGTTTTTGATCGATTTACATGCATATGCACAGGACAGATTCATTTATTTAATTATCTGGAATATAAAAAAAAACATTTTAAAATTTCATTGTGAAAGATGCTGTATTGGAGTGTGTATATTAGAAGGAGCAAAAATAAAAAATCATGGAAATAAAAAAATGAGCTCGACTATCAGATAAAACTAATTCGTGAAAGGAATGTATTCAAATTATTATTCATGTTTGTATATTTTTTAGGTGTAAAACTTTGTAATTTAATTGTTCTTCAAAACCCATCTAGCTCTCAACGTTATGTCTCAACTATAGCTTCGGGTGTAATTTTAAATCCATACATTTGACGCGAATGTATAGCTTTAAAGTACTGAAATATTTCTGCATAAATGATATCAGCAGAAATGTTTTAGTTTGCTGTATCCACTTCATTTGTATACCTATGTTATGGATCTACAGCTATTATAAATATTCAAACTATTTCAGTGCGGGGATCGATTTTAGACGGTTGAAGACGATTTTAGATTAAATTTATACTGTAGATATGGAAGTACATATTCTACCGCGACCTAAACCTTCAAGTGCGTGACAATTTAAATTATTTAATTTAACATCCTAAGGGTCAAGACTGATTTTAACTTTCTAACAAAATGGAGAAAGCAGATTAAGATTTGTTTATATACAATTTTAATGGAAGATTGACCAACATTAAACCAACATTGATCTAATGCCTTTTGGCTGATAATCTTGGCAGATTGCCAATGGCGTATCCTGGTACTTCCGCTCAACTGCGGTGCCAATGCAGCTCCCGCATCAGTGCAGGCCCTGGTGTAGGCTGTGGTAGCCTTAAATAACCGGCAATAGAGTGTTTGACATTATGTCTCTCGTGGAGGATAAATGGAGTTACCCTTGCGATTGCTACTCTGAAGAATATCCGACCCCAGGATAGTGGAGCTGCGCATTGAAAATTCTCCTAATAACCCACTATGTCCTATCACCCCCACCCTCACATTATCATCTGTACATCATTCATCTCATCTATTGACTACAACGTTTTTATCGTATTACAATGTCACCTAAAAGACCATTAGTGCCATAAAGTGACGTAAAGCAATGATTTACTACTGTGTATTACCTGCTAGTAGGTGTGAGTTTGTCCACATCAGACGTGAGGCTTGTACACCTAGACTGACATGATGGATCACATGGTATTGATTACATATGGCTGATATCACCTGACAGCCTGTAATAACATCACGGTATGTATTGTACAACAGCCAGGGTACAACACCATGCGTCTGTAAGAAAAAAAGAAATAATATGTTTCCAAAGCATCAAACGTTCCTTATGATACATCAGCTGTGGGGGGTCCTATATGCATTTTTATGTGTACAGCGGAATTTGTATTTTCAATTACTACACCACCTAAAGGTAAAAAATAACGAGGGTAGAAATTCCCTACTCTGGCAAGAAGAGATTAATCCAAGATGGCCACCAAGATGGTCGCGGCTAGCAAGATTGTACTATATCTTCAATTTTATTGCACAGAAAAATCGATTTTTATGTCAACACCTACGTACTGGGTCAATAAACTCGTCTGTAATGTTTTTCTTAAAAAAATATAATCAGTTAAGTAATGCAGCATAGCTTAATAAGGGATAAATCCAATATGGCCGCAAAATAACCCAATGATATCCAGATCAGCTGTATTGTCAGTACTACTGCATAGGTGTGTTTAGAGTCAGGGAACTCTTTTGTAATGTTTTATTAAAAAATATAATCCGATATATTCAGAAAGGTAATTTATCACAATTCATGATAAGAGATAAATCCAAAATAGCCGCCAATGCCTATGGCTATCGAGATTTGCCTTTATCTTCAATCCTGCTTTACAAATTAGGATTATCTTGGCATCTACACCCGGGTTTTTACTATCAATAAAGTTATTTGTATTGTTTTCGCTTAGGAATCGAGAGCTTAGTAAGACATATATCCAAGATGCCAAAGTAATCAATTATATCAAGATTTGGCTGGATCTATAATCTACAGCAAACAAAGAGGGGTTTTTTGCTTCTCCCTACATGTTTAGGAACATATTGTGATCATCTAATTTCCAATTTAAGATAAGACATGTATATATGTGTTATAGAAATAACAATATTTAGTTTCATGCTAAACTGTGCAAATGATTGAATAAACTTTATTTCAACCATCAAGTCGGATCTCTTTACTGTGTTTCATGTCTTCCAAGTGGGTCAAATACCAAGCTTTACTTTCTACAAACCTTTCGATCATTATCAAGCAGCTCACATAAATTCTTAGATTGTATATTTCCTGCCTCGCCCGTGTCTACAATACGTATTAAGCAGTGAGTCAGCCCCGTTACTTCCAGTAAAGTCTGACACTCCATAAGAGCAGCACTTGTTGTATATATCACATGTCTGTAAACAGAAAATACACACTTCCCAAATATTTACATTAGATGTAACATAACACTTGTCAGAATAATATAACACTGTTCAGATAATGCAACTTACAAAAGCTTTAAACTATAGGGCTCCTTAACTGAAATGTAATTCGCGGGGAGGACAAATTCGCGAATTTAAGAATCTTGCGAAATTTGTTATTATAATAGCGCTACTATCATCGAAATTGATAATTCACAAATTCTAGACTTCAAGAAAAGTCAAATTCGCAAAATCTAAACACGCGAAAATTACCAGATCCAGGCCTACAGTATTACTGATATTTACCTCTCCCCATTCAGTGTACGTTTACACTGTGTTGCTGCCGTTACAGCCAGTATGTCAGATATCCTGATATCTGATGTAGTCACTCCTCCTGCCGTCAGTGGCATCTGACACGCATGACAAAACCAATCAATTATCTTTTCTTCAAGCTCTACAATTCCTAAAAAACAATTGCATAAATAGATCAGGGGCCCATCCCACTAAGAATCTTTAAAGTAAGACTATCTTCACGTTCTCTTATTTAAATTTTCTTAACTTTTCCAATGTAAATAAGAGCAAATTAAGATGATGTTAATATTAAGATGTTCAGTGGGACGGGCCACCATCTACGACGCTAGCTCAACGTTAAAATAGCATTTGGTCAGTATCTCGTTTTTTCATGACAGAGCGTATTCTGTCACTCAATTATATATTATTCAAGCTCAACAATTTCTAGAAACAGTTGCATAAATATATCAGAAAAAAATTGAATAACATTTCCACTGTTTCGGCATAGATAGTACTACCGGTCTCACACTAAGCGGATTCTGTCAGATGGAAGCATGTTGAATAGAAATTGACTGCGTTTTCTGTGTAACATATTATCAGTATGAATAGTTTTACCACTGCAAATTTTCCTAACGAAACTGCTAATGTTTCATTTAAAATTAAGACTGCTTGATATGAAGGTCACTATTGCATGTATATAGTTTGGTTCACTTTGTAATTTCATTCAAAAAGTTAGGAGATTAACAAACTTAAATAGGGAATAACGTTTTGGAAACTACATTTTTTAGAAACTACCATTTTGATTTTTTCGATATGTGTAATACGGGGGTGTGCTGACTGACGCGTAGGACTTATGCCAAAGATCCTTGAGGGCACATGTGGTGAGCGACAGGTTATCCTGTTGATATTGGTAAATTCAATACAGTATCCATATTATATAATTCTTACCAGGGGAATGGCCACTGTAATGTCCTATCTTGCCAGAAGTATTGATCAGAAAGTTTCCAATGGCGCCCACCGATTGCAGCATATCCACTTCAGACACTGTTAATTAAGTCACACGTGTATTACGTTCACACATTCAGCAACTGTTAAGGGCTAATCAAGACTATGGTATTTTTAAATCTTTTCATTAAGCCACCATATCACTGGTATTAAGAATGAAATGTATGTTTAGACATAAAAATGAAAATGTTTGGTCTCAAATTAAATGGTACCAGTATCATTGATTAAAACAAGATGACTTAGTAGATAACGGGTTAAATTCACTATGCTGAGATTGGTCGTTTCTTTTATCCTCCCACATCGATTGCAAAGGGCGTATTGTATTAAAAAATTACGAGCAATTACAATTACGTGAACATTACCATACAGTTACATTGCATGTATAATATTATTTTGTTAGCTGTACCTCTATTTGAAATGTGTTTAGTCTTCAGCCATTGAAACATATCTTCAGCCGACACCTTCTCTTCTATGTCCAAAGAAATATCCCCTGAAGACAATCCGTGAGTCTCTGATTAACCCTTTCAGCGCCGAGACCGTTTTTATACGTTAGAATCTGACGTCAGATTCTGACATATAAAGACGATCCCCGCACTGAAAAAATTAAAATATTTATAATAGCCGTAGACTCATACAATATGTATTCAAATAGGCCGGATAGAGCAAACTAAGAAATTTATGATTTCAAATTAAAATAAACCCTTCGGTCTTCTTGATTTATACATAATTAATTCAGCGTTGTAAGAGTAAATAAAAGTAGGTAAAAAATAATAACATGGCGGGTAAAGGGTTACATTTCTCAGAAAGGCTAAGTTGAGATTTATCCATTTCAATTATATAACTATATTTCGGGTTATTTATGAACAGTGAATACGTGAAAAAAAACTCATCCCAAGTCCAATAAAATTGCATGTTTAAATATATAAATATGATTTTGTTAGCTGTACCTGAAGACAAACCGTGAATCTCTAATTGAAAAAATATAACATTGCGTGTGAAGGGTTACATTTGTCCCAAACGATATGTTGAGATTTATTGTTACTTTTATACACCCACATTCATTGCATGATTTTTAAATTACTGATGAGAAAAACAATATAATTTTTTTATGAATTAGTGTCACGAATATTCATTTCAATATAACTATATTTCGTGTTATGTATGCACAGTGAATGCCGTACGTGAAAAAAAAACACCCTAGACAATAAAATTGCATGTATAAATATATAAATATGATTTTGTTAGCTGTACCTCTATTTGAAATATGTTTAGTCAGCCATTGACACACTTTATCCTGTATATCCAAAGAAATATTCCCTGAAGGCAAGTCGTGAGTTTCTGATTGAAACAAATTATTGATGGCCTCTCTTATAGGATTTAATAATGTAACGAGATGCTTCAGTACAGATTTGGTGTGTTCATGTACAAGACTTGACTGAAAAGATTTCCATGTTTTGTCGTGCTCCTCTAACATTCTGTGTTCCGTTGGAGCTATGTGAATGCTATCTCCACATCCAACCTGAATAAAACAGACTCTCGCTCTAGAATCAGATTATACTAGCCTATTAGTTCTACCTTAACGTTGGTATTTAAAGATATTAAAACGGTGCTCATTTGGGTGCGATATGGGGAAATGCAGCACTCATTAAACCAATAAGGTGTGAGCCTTTATAGGAACACATTATTCATTTAACGTGTGCTGTATGTTCCCATATTGCACGAAAAATAAAGAAGGTTTGTATTTTCGCACACGATCAGGTCACAAATGACATGACTGCCACACATTTAATTTAAACTACAGAAAACAAGCGTGTGATATGAGCTGATACCGATATAGGTCTCACAGTGAAAATCACTGCAGACATTGTAAGAAAATAGGAATAAACGTAGCTGATTTCTCATTTAATCCCTGGAGTACTTCTGTCGACTATAATCATATCTGAGTGTGTTTTATCTAGTTTTAATAATTTGTCGTAAGGTAATATTTCAACTTAAAAGTAATTTACAGTTATGCATCGCAGTTAACGACACACAGCTTCAAACTGCTATAGTCTCTCATCCATTTTAAATGATCCTCATCCACTACACGTCAGAAACTGCGCCACAATCAGGGGCGGATTCAGTCTTTGGAAAACAAAAGGTTAGGCAATAACTGTTTAGCTCAGCCAATATATGGGGGCTTGACACTCTAAACTTTCGAGTGTCAAATACAGATATTTTGATTGGTGTTGAGGCAGTTTAGTTTTGCAAAGGGGGGGGGGGGTCCGCCACTGATAAATCACAACTTTGGAATTCTGTGAAACGCAGTGACGTCACAACCCTCCCCATACTTCATTGTATTAGCCAGCTCGGTGAAAACAATGGAGGTCGAGGTCATTGAGTTTCACAGAATAGGTCACAGCATAAGTGTAGTGTACTTACAGCATGTTTTACATTGGTGATCAGTACGTTGACAGATTGTAGACTGGTTGTCATTGATGTACTGGACACTCGGATCCATACACGTCCCTCTATCCTTACTGTGGTCAGATGCACCTGTCTCCTCATCATCAGCTGCTGGTACAGCCCATCAGTCTCAGCATCCCCCTCAATGCGGAAACAAACTATAGACATCTCTGGGGGTATAGTCACCACACCAGGAATCTTAGTCAGCTCCTCGTTAAAATATTTAGCCAGAATCAGATTTTTATTGACTGTTTTACGTAGCAGATCTAGTCCCATTAATTTAACAGACGTCCAAATAGTGAATGCTCTTGAAGCATCATATTTTTCCAATATGCACCTGTGGTTATCGACTTGTTGAGTGGACAGATTTTTTTCAATTGGTACTTTTGTGACTGGAATGTGACTTTCTATTGATTCCTCGGTTTCCTCTGTACCCTGTAGTTTTATATCAGCTGTATGCACACCATTTGGCACAATTATACTATCTATATCCAGTACGTCTGCTTTTCTTTTTAAAGTCGCATATTTTAGTGATGATTTGAAGAGAATAATATCGGCAGAAAACAGCTGGCACATTCCTTTGTGTGTGTCAAACATGATGGAGTCAGCATTGGATACACCTGAATAAATGAATGGTAATAATCATTGTGGATTTGAAAACGTGGACTTCAAATACCACAACTTCTTGCCCAATTGAATAAAATATATATAAAATACAAATTGTTTTTGATTTTTTAACACAGCTCAAGTTCAGAATTAAAATTGATATTCTTCAATTTTCTCTAACTCATTCCCAATTTAAATCAGCTTTTCGAGATCATATAAAAGTAATTGCTAACAAGCCAGAACACGATTTGTTGTATTTAAATCACCAAATTTTAATTGTGCCGACAATGAAGTTACTTTTGTTGTACAACACTTATCGGCTTATGTAAGCAAATAAAATCTGTGCCAATGTACGTTTATTGTTCTCAATTCAGATTACACCCAACCTACTGTTGATCTAGTAATTATTATTCCCAATATCACTACAATGTCACTAAGACATGTATGACGTGTTCAAATTGAAAATAACCCTTTTGACTCCATGGTTTTTATACAAAAATATTCCAGCGTTGTAAGGGTTAACCTTCTAATGAATGTGTGGTGATATATACCGGAGCGTAGATACTGCAGTGTTTCACTCAGAATGTAGATTCCACCATAAGCAGCGTCAATATGAAACCAAACATTATGCTTCTGACAAACTACAGATATATCCTCCAAGGGGTCGATTTTTCCGCACTCCGTGGTCCCCAACGTACCCACAACCATAAATGGAATGAAACCTTCCTGTCAAAGATATGGTATACATGCAATTGAAATACTTCAACATAATTAACAAACATAAACTGTGCCATCATAAATACAACGTAATTGCTAATATTTCTTTTGATATATAATCTTTTCACAAGAGTCAGATATTCAATTACTTAAAAATGATATGTGTCTGTAATACGTTTGTTAGTTAAAGCTGCATAACTGTTTTGTTTATTTCGATTAAAATAACCTAAAACGTACAAAACAATCATTGCTATTGTTTTAAAGGCCTTATAAATGCACTAAAACTGGGTAAATGTAGCGGAATTAGCTTACCATGCGGTACACCATCAAGTATTATTAAGTAGTGATTCGGTGTGTGTACAATATTCATGTAATAACGGTGAGGTTATGGGCCAATATAATGTTACATTGGCCAGCACAAAACCACCCCCTTAATAGCAAACACATACGTTGAACTGAATCGGCATAATGTTGGGCCAGTACCGCAGACGATGGTCCGGCATGATTCTGCCATTGGATCAATGCCTCGTGTTAGCTGAGATACAAAGCCCCCATCACCAGCCGCAGATCTAGATGGTGGATACTAGGTCAAATCGGTTACAGTAAAGTCTGATGTTTTTAAAGATTATTTTATTTTACCGCATAGCGCGATGTATATCACTGTATGTGATAATTAACGATAAAATAAAATAAAGTCTGATATTGTCTAGTAGCATTTGACTATATTTTGAAATTTCCATGAGATACCTAATAAAAAAATGCAAATGTTTTTCAAGAAAATCACGAAAATCCAAAGAGCGAAAACGATGATTTACATCACTGAATTTGATGTCAATTCCGAGTACAATTTCTCACGGTCTGGGGAGAGCGTCTTACTGGCGGGCCAAAGGCTCTGATGCTAGCCCACACTTAAAAACACCATACCGAAATAGGGTTCTATTTTTCAAGGTAGTGACATTCTCCATACCGGTACTGATATTAAACATGACATTACATGCAGATATCATCCATATCAGACAAAGTAATAACTTCTAGATATGTCTAACTGATATGAGACAATACACGTTGTACTGTGAAATGTATCTATGACCACTTAAAAAATAACAATAATTTTAAAAGTCTTCCTCTCTTTTTTCTATGATGACCGTTATCTGCCACTTGGTACTTTTAATGTCCTGATTATATAGACAGTATGTCTTACTCCGCTGTGAGCAGGTTTGTTTTGGTGGGGCAACAATTTAAAAAAACAACTAACTTAAATCCTTAATAACTCAGTAACCAGAGCAGTAAAATAAAATAATAAAACACCATTCTCCATGGATTATTCGTTTGAATAAAATAAACAAAACAGTTATGCAGCTGTAACTAAGACTGGGTTATATACATGAATATTATTTCGTTTTACATGTTGACTTGATGTAAGCATACCAATGTATTCTAAGCTTTAGGGCCCGTATTCTCGTGCAAGTTACGATACATAGACGACCGGCCAATAGCAATTAAATCACTCTGAAAAAATGTTGATGGCGTTTTTTGTTACAAGCAGGTAACCGCCCTATAATGAAAGTTTATATAATACTTTTTGAAATGCGGGGGGTTACCATTGAAATTTTGATCTTTTTAGACCTTTTTTAAAGGATGTTTGTGATTCCCTTTTGAGGTAGATATTTCTTGTGTCGTTGCAGCGCATTTCTCGTACATGCACGCAGTTTTCCGCACTTTTCAGTGGTTGCTAAGATCAACAATAATGTTCCCGTTATCAAATGTAGCCATTCTTATTATTTTAGCGGATAAATATTTACAAATATCCTTAGAAAATAACAAAAACTCGCACATTATGTGTATTAGTTGTCGAATTAGGGCTTCAAATAGTCTTATATGTCGTTAAGACAAGCATGAGCGATAATATGTGAGATAGGCCTATTCGCCGATTTCGCAGTATGATCAGTTCTCCTCCTTCTTGTTTATCCTCAGTCAATGATCAATCGGCCGCTGCTTTATTTAGTCTTTTCATTATTAATCCACGTGTCAACCTTTGCCGATATTATGTATTTTCCCAGGTTTATGATTCGAAATACTTAATTTTACTGTAATAGTCCGCCGTGGTGGAGAATCATTGGCCAATTTCTCAGAAAAATCTTAGCTATTTTTCATGAAATTTTGCTTGCAAGACCCTTTAAGCATTATATCTAGACCATTTGTCATAATGTTCGTCTCTTTGTATATGAAAGGGTGTATATATATGCCACTTCACAGAGTGGCAAATACACTCTTTTATGTCAAAAGAGACATTATGATTAGGCTATGCAATTCGGAAACAGTTGATGGGTTTATATAGGGCCGTCATTTAGGCATTAGGGTAGATCAGGGTTAGTTCGAACAATTACAAAAAATGTTGTTAATATACGTATAGGGGGCCTAATCACATTAGGTATAATTTACTGCTGTATAATACTACTGCCCAAAAATATCCTGTCATAGATGCTATTTTTAGCATACCCGGTAGGCCCTAGATAATTATTCACAAATTTAAAACAAAGTATAGACAGAAAGAACATGTTGAAGTCGTCTTTTCTGGGTCAGCCCGCTTGTCCGAGAGTCCATGGGTCCGAAAGTCCTCTGAATAGCAGCAGGATGAATGGCAACAGTGATAAACTTCCAAGGGGCCATACAGTCCATTGGTCGGTCAGTCCATTGGTCCGACAGTTCATTGGTCCGACAGTCCATTGGTCCGACATAATATATCTACTGAATAGCAGCAGGATGAATGTCAGCAGCGACAAACTTCATAGAGCCAATTGTAGGCCTACTCAGGGTCCGACAGTCTATTGGTCAGACAGTCCATTGGTCTTTTGTCCTGTTTTGTCCAAAATGCCACAACAATTTGCTAAAATTGATCAATGTAGTATTTATGATTAGGACAAATACTATTAGGTGATGTTTTTCTTGGGAAGTATAGCTTGAGCTTGGTAAAGTACATGGGTACATAAATTAAGTTACTTAGTAGTACAATAACTGACCCTGATGACGGTAACTCGTTGTCTTGGAAGACGGTAACTCTCACCTCTCGATTTGTTAATCTATTATATCAATGCAACTATAAGGAATTTTATTGGAATAGACCCAATATGACAGGCATGTTCGTTATCTTATGTTAAAGAATTGGGGGGGGGGGGGGGGCAGAGAGGCTGTTAACAACACAATCAGTAGTGCTGCTGGGCTAGGGAGGCTGTTGACAACAGTACAAGCAGTGCTGGGTGGCCAGGGAGGTTGTTACTTACAGAACCAACACTACTAGAGGGGATGAAATGTTGTTAATATCAGGAGCAGCAATTCTGGAGAGGGCAGAGAGGCTTTTAACAACAAGAGCAGCGGTGCTGGAGGGGACAGGGATGCTGTTAGCAACAGGAGCAGCGGTGGTAGAGGGGGCATAGAAGCTATTAACAAAAGCAGCAGCATTCCTGGAGGCAACAGGAGAAACAGTATTGTAGGGCCAATGAGGCTGTTATCAAGAGAGAGAAGCAACAGTATTGCGAGGGCAAATGAAGCTATTAACAACAGCAGCAACAGTGTTGGAGTGGCCAGGGAGGTTATTTACTATACTACAGAAGCAGCAATGCTGAAGGGGACAAAAAGGTTGTTAACATCAGGAGCAGCAATGCTTAAGGGGACAGAAAAGCTGTTAACAACAAGAGTAGTGGTGCGAAAACAGCCTTGGTAGAAAGGACAGGGATACGATGATGGTAACAGGGAGGGAGTTTTGTAGCAAAAGGATAAACAGTGCCATCTGGTCCAGTGCTGAATGGGTCAGGGTGGCCGTTAAGAACAGTTCTAAGCTTTAGTGTTGGAGGGGTCAGGTAAGCTAATAAGAGCGCTAAAGGATCATTGCAACTGTAAAAACACGAGCAGCAGTGCCATAGAGGATAGGGTGGTTGTTGACAACAGAAGCTGCAGTGCTGGTGGGATCCAAGGGATGCTATTTGAGACGGAGCAACAGTTGGCCTACTCGGGGATCAGTGCAGTTGTTGAATAAAAAGGTGCAGCACTAACAAAGGGGCGATTGTTAACAACATAGCACACGTTCTGCAGCGGTTGTTTACAGTACTGAAGGGGCAAATATAGCTATAAACAACAAACAGGAGCATTCAACATTATTCGTAAATAGTACTAAAGTGGACAATGCAGATGTAAACAACCGGAGCATTCAACATGTGTTAACCGATATAAAAAGGAAGAAAAAGAAGACCCTATAGTAGTAATCAAATCTTGGATGGTGTTGCTTAGCCCCTATCTTCCATCCACTGATGTGTTAACTTGAAAATGCCTTTGTGGGACGCTAAGATGACCTTGAGAATTTTACATTTTGGTTAATCCTCTCACCAGAAACGCTATTTTACTGTATTTAATAATCATATATATATTATTTTTTGCATGCCGCAGAGTGCAAAAATGACGATAAAACCTTATTCTGTTACCAAGAGTGAAAAATTCTATATCTTAACCTAAAAATGACCTTGTGTGATACTGAAATGACCTTGAGACGTTAACATTTTTGTCAATCCCCTTACCAGAAATGTTATGTTACTGTAATTATTGATTATTTCAATGTATCTTGTCGTGTCTGCTGCGCACTCTGAAGTAAAGATTTTTTTATACCGTTGCTGAGTTGGAGAGTGAAAAAATAGACATTGTAACTTTTAAATGATCTTGTCTGACCTTGAAATGACCTTTAGATGTTCACATCAGTCGTCAACTCCTTATTTGAAGAGCCATATTACTCTCATTGATAATTATTTGTATCTACCTGATTGTATGGCTGGTGTGTGGTGAAAAAAACAATTTTACCCCTTAAATGACCTTGTGAACGTTTAAAATGACCTTGAAAGCTCACTAAAAGTTGCCAATCACCTTACCCGAATTGCTATACTAATTAAATTATTATTTTTTTAGAGGTATCTTGTTGTTTTTTCGTGTTCTGTAGGAAAATGAAAATATCGACATTTTAACCCATAAATGACTTTGTTTGACCTTGAAATGACCTTGAGAGGTCAAAAACAAATTGGTCACCCCACTCACATTTAACGTGAAGGTATATGGAGTTAATAAAACGTGGTTATCTGCTTGTAACCAAAAAACACATCAGAAGTTTTTTGAATCCACTTGGCCGGCCGTCTAACATCGTAGGCTTTGGATCGGTCGAGATGGCCATCTCGACCAATCCGAAGGCTACGATATATCGTAGCTTGTACGAAAATATGGGTCCTGTAGCCTGAGCTATACTTAGGTCTGGGCTAGCAATATATTGACAATGTATACCTCTTCATCTTGAGTTATCCTTTGCTGCAAATGACGCACACACATTTTCCTTTCCACGGTGTCCACCATCCGTACTTTACACTCAGACATACCAGCCACTTTAATGGCCTTTTCCACACAGTAATGTGTTGATGATGATATGTAGATAGCTATTCTGCAATGTCGCAAGAGTTCAACTAAATTCCTTAGTGTAATTGTCATACCTATTTATTGTGTTCCCTTTTAATGCTGCAATATTCATTAAATCTATGCACTTAAATTTTAGTTATTTGTGTAGCTAATATATATCTACTCAAATACAGCACAATTTTTTTTTTTAGTATATTGTAGATCAGCAACATTTGCAATAAATAAATCTGGCATGTACATCCATAAAAACTTCGCTAGCTGGTGGACGATAATAGTTGAATAAAATGACAACTAGGAGTCAAATTAGTCAGCTAGAATTATCGCCATCTTACAATTAGACATGTCATTTAAAAGCTGCATAACTGTTTTGCTTATTTCATTCAAAATATTAATCCATGGAGAATGGTGTTTTATTTTTTAATTTTACTCCCCCGGTTACTGAGTTATTAAAAAATCAAGTTTGTTGTTTTTCAATATTGTTGCCCCACCAAAACTAACCATAACACAGCGCAGTAAGACACACTGTCTGTATAATCAGGACATTAAAAGTACCAAGTGGCAAATAACGATCATCATTGGAAAAAAGTGGAAGTTTTTTTAATATTATCCTTATCTTTTAAGTGGTAATGGATACAATTCACATTAAAAAGTGTATTATCTCATGTGATTTAGACATGTCTAGGAGTTATCACTTAGTGTGATATGGGTGATATATGCATATAATGTTCAATTTGGGTACCGGTATGAAGAATGCCACTCACTTGAAAAATAAGATCTATTTCAGTATGGTGCTTTTAAGTGTGGGCCAGCATCTGAGCCATTGGCCCACCATTAAGACGCTCTCCCCAGTCCGTGGGAAATTATTGGCGGAATTAGCGCTAAAATTCAGTGATGGAAATCATCTTTTTCGCTCTTTTGATATTTCTTTATTCGATATCTCATGGGCATTTCGAAATGTGGTCAAAATGCTTCTAGACAATATCAGACTTTATTTTATCGTAAATCATCACATACGGTGCTCTATGCGGTAAAATAAAATAATATTTAAAACATCGGACTTGTAACCGATTCCCAACAGTTTTTTGAACCAGTCTCAGGACGTCTACCACTGGTTATTTGTGCTTTGTATCTCAGATAACACAAGGCATTGATCCAATGGCAGACTAATGTCGGCCCATCGTCTGCGGTACTGGCCCAACATTATGTCGATTCAGTTCAACGTCTGGTGCTTGCTATAAGGCGGTTTGGTGTTGTCCAATGTAACATTATATTGGCCCATAACCCTACCACTATCACATACATATTGTACACAAGCCGATTCACTACTTAATAATACTTGATGGTATATCGCATGGTGAACTAATTCCGCTACATTTACCCAGTTTTAGTGCATTTACAAGGCCTTAAGACAATATGAATGATTGTTTTGTACTTTTTAGGTTATTTTTATCTAAATAAACAAAACAGTTATGCAGCTTTAATATGGAGGATGTTTAACACACTTTTTAATTCATATTGTATAAATTACAGGTGATGAGAGTGATTATCTAGCTCCCAACATTATGACATTATATCTTCAGGTGTAATATTGAATCCAAACATTTTACGGGAATGCATAGCTTTAACATATTCCTTAAATCCCTTCAAATGAACACGTCACATACTATAATATATATTTTGGGTTTTATTAATGTAGAGCTGTTTGCTTGGGAATATTTTTGTTGTGCAAAATTAGGCCAGGTTTCATAGAAGCTGTTCATTTTGTCCCGAAATTAAACATGTTAAATCATACAATATAAGTGACATTGTCCATACAGTTTCATGCTTAGAGTGAAGAGATAGAACTCTACATCTGCAAACTAAATCGCTTGGAAATTACTTACGTTGGTGTTTAAATTGAGAATATAACCTGTTGTATGTAGTAGTAGTATCATTTTTTTTGCACAAATGGCCATTAAGTGACAGTGTAATACGATAAAAACTTCGTAATCAATTGATGAGATGAACGATTCACAGATGATGATGTGAGTGTGGGGGTGATATGGCATGATGGGCTATTGAAAGCGTTTTCCTTCGCTCGCCCGATAAGGGGTTCTGGGCTATCCTCGGGTCGGATAGTCCCCAGAGTAACAATAGTAATAGTAACCTGTTGTATGATTTCGGTCGTATATTCTTAGATCTCTTCGCTGCTGCCATGACCATCACTGTGGATGTAGACGCCCCACTTGTAAGGTAACCATCACATCCTGTGCTGTAGCCTACCAGCTGCGCAGCCCACCTGATCACTTCCGTCTCCGCATTTAGCAGTAAATCTAAACAACACACTTCCATTTAAACATATTATATATCGTCTTCTTGGAGTTATAAGGTGCTAAACTGCCACTTTACAAAGTGGCAGTTTAGCACCTTCTTACTCCAAGGGGACGATATCTAGTCACACAAAGTCAACTTGTTCAAAATGCTTAACCCTTACAGCGTATGGACCGACTTTAGACGTCAAAATCTGACATCTGCAGACGTCAGATTCCGACGGCTAAAATCAACCCTGCGCTGAAAGAGTTGAATATTACTAATGGTCGTAAACCCGTAACATTGATATTCAAATGAAGCAGAAAAAGCTAACTAAGACATTTATGATGATTTTAACTTGAAAAATACCCTTTGGTCTGCATCCCAGCAGATACAAAACATTTGTATAACATTTGCACAACGCCGGCCCGACGTCTTCGATGTTGGTCCAGCATTGTATAAATGTTATACAAATGTTTTGTGTTTACTAGGATGGTATCCCAGCGTACGTTGTCATAAACTACGTGATAATTTGATGTAGGCCCTATGCCTGAGCTCGTAATAAACAAATGGTCCTGGTTAGCATATTTAGTAATTTGGGACAATTATATATTATTACATCAGAAAGCAAAGATTATTATGGCATCCTTACTGGTATTTACCAGCACGTTATAGTGATGGAATATAAAAAGCGTATTGTTCACAGGCCAGTATCATTTACAAAGCAGGCCAGATTTACAAAACATATTATCTAGATCCATATGGATTAATGTTATGTCTATTCATCTCAACTCAATAAAATGGAGATATAATACATGTGTTTTTATAAATATATATATTTAAAATAATTAATTCAAACGAACTAACATCTAAGATAAAAACTAGATTGCCATATATTCTTGTTCGACTTAAAATACCATTTAAATTTGCATTTATTATCATTTAAAAGGCCATGCTGTCATATTTTACATTTGTTGTTTGATGCTTTACGCTAAATATATATTCTTCGCTTGGATATGTTTATGAATGATTTGTTTTATATAGTGACCTGCATTTAATCTACCTTGTTTGTCCCGGAGTAAACACAACCATAGATCTGCCAGGGCACCGGCATATGTACCCGAGTTGCTGATGTAAGAGAAATTATAACTGCTTGCCTCGTGTACACCTATTATAAAACAAAATGGAGTAGTTTAGATACAGATAACAGGTTATTTATTGCATGTTTAATGCTTATGCATATTCAATCGTAGTTAATAATTACATGCAGTCGAAGAAAGAAGTGATAAATGAAGTACCCGATAAAGAATGCAGCTCTTCACAGCTAGCAATCAACCCAGCCGTCAACCCATTATCTAATCTAGCCAGCCATCTAACCAGCCAGACTTCAACTCATTAAGTCATATAACCATCCAGTCAGCCTTTACTTCATTAATATATCTAACCAGCTATTCCGGCAAACAATTAATTCATCCAGCCAGTCAACAAGCCAGCTTTCAATCCATTTATTTATCTAGACATTCAGCCAGCCATTTAATCCGTCATCACTTCAATAATGCAGTCAGCTTTCCATCCATTAACCCTTTCAGGCCTGAATTTACCATTGTCATCTTCATCCACTACAAGCCGCGAATTGCTGTCGCAATTCTCGACTTGTAGTGGATGAAGATGATTTGATGTGGTTTAAAAATGTAAGAAAATTTCCATGTATTGGTAAAACAGTTTCATGGAAATTTTCGTTCTAAAACCCTAAGTTGTAGGAAAATTAAGTATGTTTTCACGGATTTAAAACGATGCTTTAATGCATCGTGAGGGCTTAAAGGGTTAATTCGTATAACTATTCACTCACCCATCCACCTTGCCACATGTACATATTTATTTACATATTTATTTGCGTGTATTATACAATAATCACAACAGTATTAACATAAATATTCATTATTATTTTATTGCAGTACATTTTAACCCTGTAAGCCCTCACGATGCATTAAAGCATCATTTTACATCCCCTAAATCCCATAACTAATTTCCCTACAACAAGCGGTTTTAGAACGAAAATTTCCATGAAACTGATTTACCAATACATGGTGATTTTCTTCAATTTTTCACCTACATTAAGTCATCTGTATCCACTACAAGTCGAGAATTGCGACAGCAATTCGCGGCTTGTAGGGGATGAAGATGACAATGGTAAACTCAGGCCTGAAAGGGTTAAAGAGTAAATGGCATTTATAAATATGGTAAAAACGCTGGTTCTTGATTTATTGCCCTCTTTTTCCCTTGTTATGTCCACCTTTACCATCACCACGAACATCTTGTCATTAACGCTCTTGTCATTTTTTCCTCTGATTTTATAACTTTTTTGAAGATATTTAAATATTTTTTTTGTAAAGTTGCGAGAAAGACATCCGCTCTGGAAAAGCGTAGAAAAGTACAATAGTTAAAAGTGCAACCGATATTAGACACAGGGAAATTGTTTTCTTTTGTACGATTCTCAAATTATTAAATCCTAATTATCGTATGTGTGTAAGCACATATGTATACAAATATTGAGTTGTATGTACTAATAATTAATTAAATGCCGAAACGGAAAGATATTTGTACTCTTTCCTTTTCAAATCCATAAAATATTGAATAATAGCAATTGTAGGCCCCCTATACATGTTGGCCTTATGGGGTTAATTGTCTAAAACCGAATCACCATATACGTCATATGTACACTTAGTATGATGACATGGCTTCACCATGATACATATTTGAAATTGTATATAATTATATATATTATAATTATTTATATTTAAAATAAATTTTAAATTCAACTTCCAAATTGCATTTAGTGTATTTGTAAAGCCGTGAAGTTTATTAAAAGGCGGAGGCTATTGACAGGGCAGGGTGCCCCTGTCAATACTGCAGTTTCAACTGTTATTGACAGGGTCACCCGTCAATAGTGCACTTAGAACTACTGCTAACAGGGTAACCCTGTCAATAACAGTTGAAACTGCAGTATTGACAGGGTGACCCTGTCAATACTGCAGTTTCAACTGTTATTGACAGGGTCAACCGTCAATAGTGCACTTAGAACTACTGCTGACAGGGTCACCCTGTCAATAACAGTTGAAACTGCAGTATTGACAGGGTGACCCTGTCAATACTGCGATTTCAACTGTTATTGACAGGGTCACCCGTCAATAGTGCACTTAGAACTACTGCTGACAGGGTCACCCTGTCAATAACAATTGAAACTGCAGTATTGACAGGGTGACCCTGTCAATACAGCGATTTCAACTGTTATTGACAGGGTCACCCGTCAATAGTGCACTTAGAACTACTGCTGACAGGGTCACCCTGTCAATAACAGTTGAAACTGCAGTATTGACAGGGTGACCCTGTCAATACTGCAGTTTCAACTGTTACTGACAGGGTCACCCGTCAATAGTGCACTTAGAACTACTGCTAACAGGGTAACCCTGTCAATAACAGTTGAAACTGCAGTATTGACAGGGTGACCCTGTCAATACTGCAGTTTCAACTGTTATTGACAGGGTCACCCGTTAATAGTGCACTTAGAACTACTGCTGACAGGGTCACCTTGTCAATAACAGTTGAAACTGCAGTATTGACAGGGTGACCCTGTCAATACTGCGATTTCAACTGTTATTGACAGGGTCACCGTCAATAGTGCACTTAGAACTACTGCTGACAGGGTCACCCTGTCAATAACAATTGAAACTGCAGTATTGACAGGGTGACCCTGTCAATACAGCGATTTCAACTGTTATTGACAGGGTCACCCGTCAATAGTGCACTTAGAACTACTGCTGACAGGTCACCCTGTCAATAACAGTTGAAACTGCAGTATTGACAGATTGACCCTGTCAATACTGCTATTTCAACTGTTATTGACAGGGTCACCCGTCAATAGTGCACTTAGAACTACTGCTGACAGGGTCACCCTGTCAATAACAGTTTAACCCTTTACATGCCTTTCCCGGACCGGGTCCGGGAATTTTAATACTGACTACAATGCCAATGCCGGACCGTGTCCGGGCTAGTCTACAGTTAATTGGTTAGGTACCCTTGCATGCTGAATAGTCGCCAAGTGAGGTCCGAGGCATCCAGCGTGCATCAAAACAGTATGGGCGTATACTACAGTGCCATCTGGTGACTGTTTTGCGGGTACAACCGCTAAGTACCCTTTGGTTATGCCGTGTATGGGTATTTCGGTGGTGTGATTCACAAAAAAGTGGCGGTGTTGATGTTTTGGCGTGATTTAAAACAGTTGGCCTGTATTTGTATGTTCATTAATAGGAGTATCCCACCGATGACAATCACCAGATCACAATGCCATTAAAAACTAGGCGAGCAACAGCTCAACAGTTCAACAGTGTATAATACACTCTTATTGATATCTATGTCGATTCATCCACGCTCTGCAGCAAACACAAGACGTTCAGTAGCGTATCCAGAAATAAATCAAAGGGGGTGCGCAGATTTTCAAAGAAACCATTCAACAGCAGGGACCTATAGGGGGCATGCCTCCGCAAAATTTTGAAAAAAATGAACATGAAATAGTGCGATTTCGTGGTATATTTGCTGTAAAACGAAGATATGAGATACTGGCTGAAATGTCGGTTTTAACTTAATGACAGATTAACCTAGCCTACTCTAGTCCAACTATTTAAGCTAACACAACCACACAATGGAAAAAAAACACGTAAACATGATCATTAGCTCATTTAATAGCGAGTGCGAACTACTAGGCATATTAAATGAGCTAGATAAAAATAAACAGCTGTCGATCCAATGTTGCGTTAATGTTTGGCCAGCGTAGCAGACGGTGGAGCAACAATAATATTAATCAAACGTTGGGTCACCCTCATTGTGATAATAATTATGCAACCTTGTTTTTGGAATGCCGAGTATGCAATTATGTAGGGCCGAATTATTCAAGAATCATCTATTAAAAGTGATAACATGTCATTGAAAAAAGTTGTGGACCATTAAAATGCTTACAACGTTTACTAATGATCACTTAAAATTCCTGAGATATTTATTTTTATTTGACCCTTATTAATTTGCCACCCTCCCCTATGGTAGAATATTTTTTAATGCAAATGTTATATTCCAGTTCATCATCAGTTAGGCCTATATCAGATATTTGTGTTAGTATTGGTTGTAGTTCCACATTTTTAAAACAACTTTACTGCCAATTTTCAATTCGTATTCTTGATTTCGTCTCTGGTAAAAAAAAACTGTTGAGTCCCAGCTGTGTCTGAATTATTTCGTGTCAGTGGCTATACTGGAGGTCTATATATTGCACTGAGAAAATACGAAAAATTCAAATAGGCCCTAAAACAATTAAATTTTGGAAATTGAAAAAGCGACCCTGTTTTTTATCCATTTGTTCTCAAGACTGAGTCTCAGAGATGATATCTCTTGAGAAATAAATTCGCCATCACCCAGGTGAAAGAATCATGGTAATTGAGGAATAACTTTATCCCGTGGTCCTTATTATTTTATTTTATGCAACGCCAAGTGCTTGAATGAGAGGGCAGCACGTCCAACTCTAATCTAAGCCGTTGTCCGTTTCAAGCGATCCCCATAGCCTACTGTGGATTGTGCTTGTGGTGTGTTTTAATTATCATAGGGTAGGATAGTCTATGATAATTACTATCAATCTTAGCATATTTACTTTGGAACAACGTTGTTTCAAGGTATTCTATGATGATTATTATCATGAATCTTAGCATATTTATTCTCCATAACGTTGTTTCAAGTTTCGCTCAACGTTTCAATTATTGGCCAAGACTAACACAAAGTTGATATATTTTACTCTGTTTCTTTTCAAAAAAAAAATGAATGTTTGAAAAATATGTCTATCTCACACTAATTGAGGGTGGACAGGAGAAAGAAAACCATTCGCAACAAATTCCTACTTTTAGGTGATCTGAATGGTCAAATTTTAAAGATTTGCATTGTAAAGCTTTGCTTCTGTCGCCACATAGGGGCTATGTGGCTATCATTTATTTGACTTCTATTTAAAAACATGCAAAAATGGTACATTATCATTATTAATAATTGGGTATTTTTTTTAACATGTTATTACCTTTGGTTGACGGGAACAGGTCAATACGACCTCTACAATGCCTGTCAATCATATTAGTGAATTAAAATTATATAATAAAATAATATAGACAGTATAATAGTTGTGGACCATTAAAATGCTTACAACGTTTACTAATGATCACTTAAAATTTCTGAGATATTTTTTTTATTTAACCCTTATTAATTTGCCACCCTCCCCTATGGTAGAATATTTTTTAATGCAAATGTTATATTCCAGTTCATCATCAGTTAGGCCTATATCAGATATTTGTGTTAGTATTGGTTGTAGTTCCACATTTTTAAAACAACTTTACTGCCAATTTTCAATTCGTATTCTTGATTTCGTGTCTGGTAAAAAAAAACTGTTGAGTCCCAGCTGTGTCTGAATTATTTCGTGTCAGTGGCTATACTGGAGGTCTATATATTGCACTGAGAAAATACGAAAAATTCAAATAGGCCCTAAAACAATTAAATTTTGGAAATTGAAAAAGCGACCCTGTTTTTTTATCCTTTTGTTCTCAAGACTGAGTCTCAGAGATGATATCTCTTGAGAAATAAATTCGCCATCACCCAGGTGAAAGAATCATGGTAATTGAGGAATAATCTTTATCCCGTGGTCCTTATTATTTTATTTTATGCAACACCAAGTGCTTGAATGAGAGGGCAGCACGTCCAACTCTAATCTAAGCCGTTGTCCGTTTCAAGCGATCCCCATAGCCTACTGTGGATTGTGCTTGTGGTGTGTTATAATTATCATAGGGTAGGATAGTCTATGATAATTACTATCAATCTTAGCATATCTACTTTGGAACAACGTTGTTTCAAGGTATTCTATGATGATTATTATCATGAATCTTAGCATATTTATTCTCCATAACGTTGTTCAAGTTTCGCTCAACGTTTCAATTATTGGCCAAGACTAACACAAAGTTGATATATTTTACTCTGTTTCTTTTCAAAAAATAAAAATGAATGTTTGAAAAATATGTCTATCTCACACTAATTGAGGGTGGACAGGAGAAAGAAAACCATTCGCAACAAATTCCTACTTTTAGGTGATCTGAATGGTCAAATTTTAAAGATTTGCATTGTAAAGATTTGCTTCTGTCGCCACATAGGGGCTATGTGGCTATCATTTATTTGACTTCTATTTAAAAACATGCAAAAATGGTACATTATCATTATTAATAATTGGGTATTTTTTTTAACATGTTATTACCTTTGGTTGACGGGAACAGGTCAATACGACCTCTACAATGCCTGTCAATCATATTAGTGAATTAAAATTATATAATAAAATAATATAGACAGTATAATATAAAACCAACTGTTCACTGGCTATAGGTGTTGCCATACTTATCATGTAAGGCAGCATCATAATTATATCCAGTGTTTAAAATAGCAATGCTTTTGTGTACATGCTATTTAAAAATGTACATACATAGTATAGATTATAATTTTTGCGATATGTACACATAAAATAAAATAACCGACAATTGTCTGTCATCTGTTTCCCGCACCAAAACCAGAGATAAAATAGCTACACTGTGCTCTACACAGTGTAGCAAAAAAAGACACTCTGGAAAGCGTAGAAACCTAATTAAAACCTCTAAATCCTTTAGTTGTTTATTATATAAAAGGACAGACAACTAGGGTATGTGTAAAGAAAAAATAGTAAAAACTAATGACACTCCTAATTTTAACATGGGCCTACATACATCCCTAAATAAAAGTAATAATATAAACCTAGAATGCATCTACTGACGTCAGCTCATATTACCGTCGCGCAGCCGAAATATGCTGAGTAGTACCACATATGCAATATTAGACTGGAGGAAAAACAATCCCAAACTCAAGGAGTAAATCAGTTGATTAGAGATCTTTGAAATTCAGCGTGATGACCCACCTCGTCTGGAAACAAAGGCGACTGAAAAATCACTAAACCTAAAAATAAAACAGAAAAAACAAATAATAATTTTGAGGGGAACAGCCATCCATGCCATGTGGTAATACTCTAAGTCAGATCATGACAAGCGTGATCTCGTAGAGTGATGTCGGTCTGCTCCGAACAGTAGCAGAGACTGTCTCCGGCCTGAATTCGAGCCAGGCAGACAACACAATGCAACATTCGCAGATTATCGTTCATAGGTCGATCACTTAAGGTTCCATTTGTGCTAGATGTATAGATATATATTCAATACACTAGTATAAGTTAGGCAGGGCGGTTTGTCAGCTGCCAACACATGAGTATCGACAACGGAGCCCTCCGTCCCTAGTCATGCGTGGCTGGTGCCAGCTCAAATAGCCGTCTCACAGCCGATTCAAATTACACAGGTAGTTTAGGACACAAAATATTCCGCTATTTTCGACAATTTACACAAGCACAAGCCAGGCTTCAGGTAAATCGATTATTCACATCAAATAAGTTTACCATGGTGAGATATAATTCATTCAGGTTCTTCTTAAAAATCTGCAAGCTACTAGCACCTCGGATCACAAAAGGTAAAGTGTTTCATAAGCGAGAAGTGCGATAAAAATAAGTACATTGGAACTGAACAGTCTTGCACAGAGGTAATTTGAATAGAACACCTTGTTTTGCCCAGTTCATTGTCTAATCTGAGTCTTTAATCTGTTAATGGCGCCAATGATGCATCCCAGACACCAGTCCTTTAAATCGGAAGGGGTATATATTTAGGTGTGGAGGGGGCTGGAACCAACATGTCGGACACTGGTGGATTAATTGTATATAAAAATTAATGGTTGGAAAATTACCACTATGGAAATTAAGGGGGGTGCTCGAGCACCCTGAGCACCCCCCTGGATACGCCCCTGACGTTCACCAGATGCTGGGTTAATGCTGACCCAACCTTTGCGACGTTGGTCCAACAATAATCAAACATTGATGCAAATTATCCCGACGGCTGTGTCTGTTGCACGTCTCGTCGTTATATGATGTCTGATAGGCTATATCTGGCCACGTTGCACTATTTCTGGTTGCCGTCTAATTTTCACCTCAATGTGAGAAACAAATTTTATCAGTTTGCAAGCTCACTATTCAGCATTATTCAGCTTCTGACTCATATCACTGGCAAGCCCTCTTGTTCTGAATATGTGTTATGAGAGCTTCCGAGTAGCGCAACGACTATGCCTTTCGGAATCTCGTCCCGCACGAATAATGAAAGATTGTGGAAATGCACGAATGAGTGGTAGTATGAAGAATTCCATTTAATATATGTATCAATTATAAAGAAGATTCATTATTACTACTGCTGCACACTGTTGAAATGCATGCGGTATGCGGTAGACAATAGACAATAGTTTTATTTCATAAGATCTGCATAAATGTAGCCCCCCCCCCCCCTAGCCTATATCAATCTAGACATGTATGAGTAGTAGGCCTATACTGTCCTACAAATCTAAAAGTCAGTACAGTGGCGGATCCAGCATAGGGCGTACCCGGCGTACCCCCCCCCCCCATTATTGGTAAAAATATTGAATTTTCATGCATGTTTTTGAATAAAGCGAAGCTAACGCCCCTTTTTTCAGCCAAAATGTGGCTTACGCCGCCTCCTCTTGCACATTCTGGATCCGCCTCTGCAGTAGGGGAGGGCCGGGCAAAGCGGGCCGTGCAATTGTTTAGGCACATAGGATATATAAACTGACGTCCATAGAATAAATATGTGCACCCATGACGTGAAATATGCATGTGGTATGCAATGCTAGCTTTTTTTAATCGGTAACGGATAATATAAATTAAGCAGGTTAAATAAATAGAAATGAACAGAATGGCCCACTTTGTCTAAGGTTTAGGCAAAGTGAGACAGTAGATAGGGCAAATCGGCCTGGGCCCACTTTGCCTGCGTCGGAATTAGTATAGTATATAGTTGAAGCGCTTAGCCATTACTAAAAGTGTTTTCTGATAACTAAAATGATCAAAATATACATTTCATATGCAACATACCTTGCTCGTAGATAGACCATACTAATGTTGTTCTTTGAATGTATTACAGATGTCGTCATCAAGTGGGACTATTTTCATTGTCTAAACGCGCTAATTTTAATTGTGACGTCATTATAACTTCAGTGTCCCACTTTGCCCAATGTCTCGCTTTGCCCGTCCCTCCCCTATATGCTTACTTGTAAAGTAATCGGATACTGCCTTTTGGCTTTGCACGGCAGTATACAGACATGTGGAGTAAATACAACTATCTTTAAATAATTGCCCTTAGAACATTTTGATGGTGATTTCGTGCTTTTGTATTGCACAGCAGAACTGGAGAAGGAAACCCGAAGGCCATATCACTCCTATCTGCCCCAAAACCACTTGAGACACCTGCTGAAATGGTCATTGACCCTGAATGATTCAAATACAGTCATTATTACACCTAGCTCACACATAAAGCACGTTGAAAGGCATAAAATTGATATTGACCTTCATATGACCTTGATATGACCTTTACACGCTACCTCAGTATAGTGGAACTCCAACCCATGCTACCCTTTACATACAGTCATATGTAAATTTGTTGCAATTCATGGCATAGCTGAAGTTCCACACTACTATATTTGGTCACTTTTGGCATTCAAATTTAGTCCTGGAGAAGGGGAATTTATCCGAAGGTGAAAATAAGGGAAATCCGAAGGGGCTAGGAGCCTATCACTGCTCGGGTACTGTTATTACTCTAATACCACTTAAGACACCTGCTGAAATAGTGCTTAACCCTGAATGATTCAACTACAGTCATATATAACACTTCGCTCACGCATAAATCAAGTTGGAAGACATAAAATGGTATTTTTTGTATTTTTTATCGAGATCGACCTTCATATGACCTTGACATGACCTCGGCATGACCTTTGCCTTCAACCCCAGTAAAGTGCAACCCCAACCCGTGCCACCATACATTACAGTTACAAATATGAGAGTTCACTTTGAATGATGTCCAGTAGACCTACTGATGAATCTTAATGGGGTTTTTTAGTCAAAATTACCATTATGCTAGAGTAATTAGGCATTGTATAAATTGGCAGGGGCTAAATTATTTGGCATGGAAAGGGTTAAACTGCAGTATTGACAGGGTCACCCTGTCAATAGTACATTAAGAAACACTGCTGTCAGGGTCACCCTGTCAATTGTGATCATTTATGCATAACAACCAATGGGTGAATAACAACCAATCAGGAGCTAAGAAATGCAACCAATCAGAGCCTGACTTACATCGGTTATACCCTGTCAGCAGTGGACGTGATTGTGTTATTGACAGGGTGACCCTGTCAGCAGTAGGTGGTGATGTATTATTGACAGGGTCACCCTGTCAGCAGTGGGTGTTGATGTCTTATTGACAGGGTGACCCTGTCAGCAGTGGGGTTTGATGTCTTTATTGACCATGTTGACAGGGTCCCTGTCAGCAGTGGGGTTTGATGTCTTTATTGACCATGTTGACAGGGTCCCTGTCAGCAGTGGGGTTTGATGTCTTCATTGACCATGTTGACAGGGTCCCTGTCAGCAGTGGGGTTTGATGTCTTATTGACCATGTTGACAGGGTCCCTGTCAGCAGTGGGGTTTGATGTCTTATTGACAGGGTCATCCTGTCAGCAGTGGGCGTTGATGTATTATTGACAGGGTGACCCTGTCAGCAGTGGGGGTTGATGTCTTAATGACAGGGTGATCCTGTCAGCAGTGGGTGTTCATGTCGTAGGATACTTAGTGTATGGTGATTAGATAATAAACGGTTTTGAATACCCAGAATTTCGGTGGATTGGGCTGCAGTCCTGGACTTCGGTTCGCCCGAATGGATCATGAATGCAGCCTTACTGATCGTGTGCATATTTGTGATCATATGGGTGATGTACAACTTTCGGCGATAGCCTTCTAATTGCAGAAGCTACGTTCTTGCTGCAAAGTGCACTAAATTCCACTTGGTGGCTAGATTTGAATTTTTCAAACGTCTTTTTCCACTTTTCCCACTTTGGAAAGAGGCACCAGCCTCTATTCTCGCAGCCATTTTAACAACACGTGTGTTTTTTTGCTGGGAAGGTGTGATGTGTAGGAAGCACTGATTGGCTAATCATCTCCCTGTCAATAGGTCGTATAAACGCACTATTGACAGGGGTGTCCCTGTCAATAGCCACTGCGCTATTAAAAATGCTTGTAAATTATTTTCTCCCGTAATAGATTTGGTTGTGAACGCTTATAATCTTTTGTCTAAATCTACTGACTCCTGAGACGCAATGTTCGCACCTCTGGCTTCCACGGCTACTCACCATCTCATCCTTATATTAATTGGAACTCGGCAACAACTACCACTTGTGAGCCCGTGACTGTAAATTAACGCCTTTTGTCAAAATTGGTAATAACTAAGTCATTTTAAAGGAGAATAATATGTAATATGTGTGGTGGATTGATAAAGGCACCTTTGTGTGACTTCCACTGCGTCGATTCAGTCTGTCAGTCAGCCAGCCATCAACACGGCATTCATGACATTATAGTCATCCACCAAACCAATCAGTCAGCTGGACAGCCAGCTTACCAGCTACTCTGGTTCCCCGATCCACCACACTATGCGGCTCGACCGGGCCCAATGCTATGTTGGCACATGTAGGCATCAGTGGTAAATGCAAATGACTAGTTGTTATCTTTAGATGTACCGCATTTAATCCATCAATTCATTCAGACATCTACCTGGCCAGCAAGCCAGACATCAACCCAGCCATTAATTCATCTATGCATGTACATCCAGTCAGCCAGCCAGCCATTCAGCTCGCCAACCAATCAGCCAGTATACCAACCATCAAACCAGCTGGCCAGCAGTTAAGGCTAGTCAGCCAATCATCAACCAGCCATTAACTTATCTATACATCCGTCCAATCAAACAACCAGTCAGCTCGAGAACCAGTCAGCCCGTTAGCCAATTTACCTACCATCTAGCCAGTCGGCCAGTAGTCAGCCAGCCAGCCAACCAACCAACCAACCAACCAACCAACCAACCAACCAACCAACCAACCAACCAACCAACCAACCAACCAACCAACCAACCAACCAACCAACCAACCAACCAACCAACCAACCAACCAACCAACCAACCAGCCAACCAACCAACCAACCAACCAACCAACCAACCAACCAAACAACCAACCAACCAACCAACCAACAAACCAACCAACCAACCAACCAACCAACCAACCAACCAAACAACTAACCAACCAAGCAGCCGGTCAGCCAGCCGGTCAGCCAGCCAGCCAGCATTCAGTCACGCAACCAGGAAGCCAGACAGTCAGTGTGATCCACTGGTTTAATCCAGTCAGTCAGCCAATCAGCTCGCCAACCAGTCAGCCAGTATACCCACCATCTAGCCAGATGGCCAACATCTATTCCAGCCAGCCAACCATCAACCAGCCATTAATTTATCTATACATACAACCAGTCAGCTCGTCAACTAGTCAGCTCGTAGCCAGTAGTCAGTCAGCCAACCAACCAGCCAGCAGTCAGCCAGCCAGCCAGTCACGCAACCAGCAAGCCAGTCAGTCAGTATGATCGACGGGTTTAATCTAGTGTTTACTGACCTGGTGTGACCAATCTATCATGTAGCTCTTCCAATATGACATCTGTATCTGCTGGAGTATCAGACCACAGTGTCTCCATTGTCCACAGTGGCTTGGTGGATGGTTCATACACTGGTCTCTCTTCACTGTCATTATAAGATATCAGTTTTTTCACATAAGTCAATACCTTCTCCACATCAGGCAAGTGACTTGTCTTCCAATGTGATGATGATGCCACTCCCATCTGGCGGCCAAAACAAAACCACCTTTACCATAAAAGTAAATCAATAAAACTGGTATAATACATCGCAAAAAGGAGGTTTCATTTAAGATCTTAAACTTGATATTTAAAGCGACACAATAAATTCAACTCGAATTGCTAAAATGCTTTGTGGTAGATGCTTAGTTATTCCAAGAACTTTATATAGAAGGACAGGTAACTTCGCTCGACGCCATTCATCAAGGAGATCTTATCAATAAATCCCATTGAGACGACTGTGATGTACTAGCTGCTTGCGCGAGATTTTAACAAGTAATACCTTGTCAATGGCGCAATTTGATTAAATAAGCCTCAATTAAAAATAGCCATCAATTGATGGCAGCTAGGACCCCTCAGCCATAGGCTCTGTCCATCGATATCAAGAAATAATGAGAAAAAAATGACCCCCAGTACCACCATGTCATTTTTTTTAAATGGCTGCAGCAGCCATATTGTTTTTAATGGATTCATCCCAAAAGTTAATCAGATCATCAGAAATACCTAGAGAACAACCATACCAAATTTGAGTGCAATCCAACCTATGGTTCATAAGTTAGTGTGCCCACAAGCTTTTTAGGCTAGGCGCCGCCATTTTTTTAATGGCTGCGGCAGCCATTTTGTTTTTAATGGATTGATCCTAAAAGTTCAAGTAGCAAGGACCCAAAAAAATATTTCGTATATATAAAGTTCGTGATGTTCCCCACTCCTTCCCCATCTCAGATCGGTCAGAGCATTCCACGGTATTGATGATGCATGTATAGTTATGTAGACAGATATAGGATGTATACGTGTATACATACGAGTCGTTTCATGAATTAAGATATAGGGTGAATAATAAAAAATTATAATAATTATGATGACATAATAAAGGTTTTATTTAAAAGTAAATCAAGGACAAGAAAAATGATATGCACACACTCAATTAACGGACTAGAGGCCAGTCTACGGCTATCATAACGTATCCCACTCCACCTGGCCGCAATAACGACCCCTTGTGGCAGCAGCGACATTCTTAATTCCAAAGTGGTCCTTAAAAATCATATTTTACTGATTTTATCATTTAAAAAGCAGTTTTATACAAAGTTTTAATGTGATATAATGTCTAGATCGAGTGAGCTTAATATTTTGCTTTACATAATCATTAATACGCCTAAAATGGTACCAAATAACATCCATGCGGACTTCACAAAGCAAACTTTAAAATAAAACGTATCACTATTACCGGCAAGTATATCTGCTTGGGCTTTTAATTTAGGCTATAACGTAACAGTCATCACCGTTGTTGTAGTGGTCAAAGTGTAATGCTACACGTGTGTATATAAGGGTTCCGACAACCATCGCTAATTAACCCTTAAAATAGTAAAATAATGCTATACTTGAGGTAGTCTAACCTCAAACGTGCGAATTATAAAACAAACAAAAAATTTTATACATTTCATGATAGATGAGTTGCAGGGTTTGTGTCTATAAAAATATGCGACACTGGAATGCAAGTTAGTGTTTATTGTTCAATGGTCACTGTGGGTACATTATTTAATTATTCTACATGTGACATTCTCAGTCGTAATTTCTGTTTAAGTGTATATATGGCAAACTTTAGTGTTATTTTTTTCACTATCTTCCTTTTCTTAGCTATAAGTTTCAATAGGAAGAACTACACAAAATCTAACAATAATAATACAGTAAACTTAATTTAATTCGTTCATGGGAAGTGAATATTGGATGCGACCAGCGGGACTTAAAACGTCATTTTACATACTTAGCGCATTGTAATTGTTTTACACGATCACCATTGAAGACGTGTCCTAAGTGTAAACTGCTTATTGCATTCAATACATAATAAAATACTAAATTATCAATAATTTAGTGAATAAGTCCGTAAGTGATTGTCACGGCGAAAAACAAAAGGATTGACATAATGTAGCTCAGACTGTGACAACGTTGGTTCAATGTTGTGTCACCGGCCACGAACGCACCCAACGCACCGCATCCCCCAGTATACGGCTCTGATTTCTTCATTATAATAATTATTTCAATTATGCAAAATTATAAAAAATCAATAATATACAAATAACATCGGTGCCTACATGTCAATATTTTTTTTCCATTCATTTATTTTATTATATTGACATGTGGCCTACATCATATAACGATATGATTGTAAGGTTTTTTTATGTTAGGGATGATAAGCCAAAAGCCATCAATTGACATGTTTACTATTAAATGTGTTTGAATATTTACCATTTTGTCAATCTTTACCATAAATATGGTTCAGTGTAAAATAATATGAATAAGATACTAGTATATCTTCTCATACCATTATTGAAGATGAGGAAATAGTATGCTACTTACAATCAATTTATAGTGGTTTGTATTTCATAATAGGTTTGAATATTTAGCATTCAATTTTTCTTTGCCACGAACAATGTAAAGTGTAGAATAATCTGACCGTTATTTTTACATAGTCATGATATTGATGATGACGACGATCGACAGACGATTTATTGTTACATTTTGTTGGATAGAAATAATATATGCTAATGACATCCAAGTTATGTGTTTATTTTTAAAAGTGTCATTTTTTCATTATAAAAAAGTGGAAAGCGATTCGAGATAATTTTAAAACCTTTTCTAGACAGAAAAACATTTGAAAAAGTAGACAATCAGGTTTTTAGATACAGTCGATTGCAATTCAAGACAGCCATTTTAGGCATTGCTCATTGAAATGGCGGCTATTTAGAAAACGACCTCCAGATGATCTTAAGATGATGGGAAAATTCTCGCCGTCGCGTCAATACATCTTACCCCTTGTAGGTTAGGTCAGGCCGGTTACCCCATTTTATACAAAAATGAGGTATCACACTACATACAATTGTCTTTGAGCTTACTTATTTAACATCACATTTTCAATCACTTGACCCTTAAATTGATATCCAGTCAAAATCACACCAGAAACATATATTACACTTGTTGCTTTTTTTGTTTGTTAAAAAACATTTCTACATTTTGACCTTCGAATCGGCCTTTTGACCTTGAAAATGACCTTGAAACATGAAATTATTACCACAAATGGATTCTCGTGTTAAAATCACATAAAAATGAGGTATTACACTTGTTCCCACCTTTCTTTGTAAAAAAATCAAATTTGACCTTGAAACTTGTATCTGACAGAGGTCATATTGGACGCCATCTTGGATTTTGCACTTTTCCGCTCTGCTAATTTCTTATGATTTTTAATATGACAATTAGTGGCACTTACCAAGTTCAAAACGGTTAATAGACTTTATGTTGCAATTTGTTCTTGGTTAAGTCCATAGTTTGAGCTGATTGACTGGTGACCTATTATGTCACTTTATCACCGTAATTTTGTTAAATTTAGATATGGGGTGGTCCAATATAAACCAATTTTTAAAGGGAAAGCTGCCACCTCCATATTGCTATCATACATCAATGGAAAGGGGAGATAATGTAGTTTTAGGAAATATGTGTGAAAATTTGCCCCATGAAATGGTACCAATCACTAAATTTTCAGCCTTTAGCTCATGGACTAACTAGGTTAGCCAGGTATTATAATCATATATGCGAAACCTGACGCATTATTGTGTTAAAAATCCTGACGAAACTCCCCTCTCTAAGTCAAATATCATCAGCATGTGAACGGTTGAAGTCTTAATATATTTTGATATTCACCAAGTTAAATAATTTTTCGGTTTGATTTTTTAAATTCGTGATAAGAGGGGTAAAATATGATTTTGGGGATCAAAAAGTGGTTCGTAATAAACGAATTACGCAGTAAGTGAAAATTTAATATATATGGGTAACGATCTGTTCCAGAGCATTACTTTTTGTTATACCCAGAAATTCGCTCTTAGCGTGTTCGTTATAGAGAGGCTCGACTTTACACTCTAAACAATGTAGGTTCTTTAGAAGGAACCCTTCAGTACAATCACCATGCAACCCCTGGAGAACCCTTGCAGGGTTCTCCTGGGGCTGCATGGTGATTGTACTGAAGGGTTCTTTTTAAAGAACTTATATTGTTTAGAGTGCAATTACATTTTGAAGACGTATATTTTTCCATGAATTTCGTTATTTTGGGCTGGAAGTTGCGTTAGAAATTCCAGCTTCACATGAATGAAAAATAGTCGAAAAAAATCGGCATAATAAGGGCTAAAGCGACACAATCAGGCTGAAATCTGCATTATCTTGGTTCCTTGATATGTCCATAATACGACAACATATAGACCAGAGAATTGCGTAAAGTTTTTTTAATTTTTGCGTTGCGCGTTTACCAGTTAAACGAGAAATACGGACGAGGTTTAATTTCGGATATGCATGCCCAAAATAAAAAATACGGGAATAACTGATAAATGGGGCTTTCAGCACCCTTGCTACGTTGCCTCAGCAACCCAAAATTTAAAAGACTTCCACAATTCTAGTCTATAGACATGTTCACATCTTATAGACATATCAAAAAGCGAAAATAAAATGTTGGCTTTTGGATGATTTTTGACCTGATTGTGTCGCTGTAACCACCGCCAAATTATTCAATTTGAATTTTCACCCACTTGAAGTTGTGTCTCGCTGACGTGATCCACAACTTCAAGTGAGTGAAAATTATTCAGATTTGAGAAAATGGAGGTCGACTCTTTTCAAATCTTGCTGGTTGATGTCACATTTTATCTGAAATATTTTTGTATAAACCATGGATATCATTTTTTTCTATTTGAAATGACCATAAATGTTTTAGTTAGCTTTTCTCCGCTTCATGTGAATACCTATGTTATGGTTCTACGCCATTATAAATAGTTCAGTCGGGGGATCGCTTTAGTCTATATATTAGCTTCTTGATATGTCTATAAAATTATAATATGAAAGCCTTCTCTCTCGGACCACTGCCATCAATGTCACTGAGGAATGAAGCGTTAGTAGTATACTTATGGTGTGATGGAGAGCCCCTCGCGCCGAAAGTACCTGTAAGTGACCGTCGGAGTCTCTAGTGTGGGGTTGTAGGATCCTGACATCGCTTAGTCAATGTGGCAGTTATCCCCAGATTCCTGGACGCAGGCTGACGGGGATGACCGCCTCGTTGTCATACCGTGGTGACGTGCTCACACAGAGCAGTGTGGTGCGGCCCTTGGTATTTTTCCCCCACTTCAAGCGTGATACTCAGCGACTGCGGACGTGCCGCAGCTCGCTCTCGCTAAGTCCATAGAGACGTGCCGTGCGCGGATGGTTGTGCTCTGCTGTTATCGCATGTTAATCAAATAAACATGACAAGAGAGAAGACAGTTTCCTGGTTTGTTTAATACCAGATGAGGAGGATATTTGAGTTTTGATGGCGAGATTGGGAGGAGTCCTTCGTCGGCCGTTGTGACCCCATAACGGAACTCCCGGTGTAGGTTTACCACGACATATTGGTTAATCCGACCCTTCAAATCGCCAAAGGGTCACAATGGCGGACGAGGGAATCTGCCCAATCTTCACCATTTCAACTCAAACTTCCTTCCCCGTCGAGTCGACGGTTCCATCTACGAGAGCCATCTACGGCACGTCCGTAGTCGCCGAGTGTAACGCCTGAAGTGCGGGAAAAAGTACCAAAGCCGCACGGCTGCAATTGTGTGCACCCGTCACCAAGGTACGGAAACGAGGCGGTCGTCCACAGCCTCCCGCGTCCGAGAAGCCGGGGATAAATGCCACCTTAACTGAACGAAGTCAGGATCCTACATTACCCCCGGGTGAGTGATAACGTAGGACCCGACTGACGTGTAGGAGACTGCTTCGTGCAAGTAGCGGGGTTGTAAAAATATGTAACCTCTTATAACTAAGCATAATTTAAAAAATATAGCGAGTGTGGTTACAGCGTGGGTGGTTGAAATCGCAGCATTATACATGAATTGTCCCATCCTCTTAACACCAACTGTCCTTTATGTATGTATTCATTTGCTGCGATCAATCCATTCATTTAATTAACATAAATTTCTATTCGTATTTTAGCAATTAACTTGCTAAAAAAAATGTCTTTACATTTATATATCTGTACACAATGCTGGCATATTCATTTACAATTTAAAAACATTGTTAATACGATGCATGCGGTTAGGCCCGCCATATATATCGTTGGGTGCCACTATGGCGTGAACCATCTGCACGAACCAGGCAGGAGTCTGGATTATTCGTCCGACTCTAGTTTTTCGCACTGTTTGGTCGGTCGAAATTTTTTCGCGATTAGCGATATTCGCATGGTTGCTTTTGGTCGAGTCGCTTACGGCGTCAGCAGCACCCGGGGTAAAGGTATGCGGGAATACGTTCGTAAACCGCCGCCGTTCCCGTTAGCGCGGGATACGGCGGGGGCTCGCAAATGCGGCGCTACATAAGTATTGTCTCTGTTAGACAAGTTGACTTTAACATCTATTTGCTTTGGGACTGTGGCCGATTTTTTACTGCTTCTGACTGCCGTCGAATTTTTCGTTTTAACTCTCGTCCCGTTGGACGTCGGAGTGTCCGCACTACCAGTTCTAGGTGGACCCTGTGGACTCCTACTAGATGTCCTGATAGCCTTCGATCTCTGTGGTTTGTTTAGCGTAGTACGCTGTATGTCGTACCTGTCTCAGGCGCGTGCCCTACCACAGGTTTTAAAATACTTCTGCGATTTGGTCGCAAAAAGACATGATAACATGTATAGAACGATGTGCAGTGGAACTAGTTGTTCCACGAAATGTCACGTGTGGGACATGACCAGCTAGTTGCTGGCGCGCCAAACGCAAAAGTCGCCCTCTTGCGTTGGCAAAACATTAAAGTTACCGTACTGCTGATGCTAATTGCCAGCCGTGTCGGCTGAAGCAGACAATCACGTGTATAAAGTCTGTGGGCTGTGCTGTTAAATGCGTTGTGCATAGGTTTATACGGCACACACTGTGTGCTGTGTTGTAGACAGGACCGTATTTGAACAGCGCCGCAGGACGCGTGGACGGCACCTGTGACGGTCACGCTGAAAGGTCGGCCCACATCACACATGCTGATTCGAGCCACAAAACTGTCAGCATTAATAAACCTGTCAAATCAGGTTACGTTACATAGTTCATATCAATTGAAATCGTTTATTTAATAAAGTCATTTAAATAATGAAGCACTCAGTCTATGACCTATTTGGCTAGCTGTGCAGGCCTGAGCAAGTATAAAAATGTCATATGTGAACAATGCCAAACTGTAGTTGGCCGTCGTTAATATTATTTTCAATCACATTGCTGAAGTGACGTAGGTCTACCTCCACCGTGTCGGTGGCTAGCCTCCATATTGCTGGCGCACACCTCAGGCCTTTGGCCAGGGTATGCGGTCGCCACTCTCCGTGGCCTATGTCCGTGACGTGCCGTGCGCGGGGTAGTTGCCGTCTAAATCAGATGAAAAATGTCTGTAATATGCTGAATCTTAGAATTGTAGACTGTAGAAAATGTTCATGCTATGTCGCATGTTGCGAGAAACAGGTGTTGCAGATTAGTTGAAGATGCGTCGCTGAGGTTTGCACCTAAATGCTGTGCACTAATTCACAAAAGTATATATTGATTGAAGTGAAAACTGAAGGTCTATATTTGACATACAGGATAATAGTATTTTGTAAATCGACCTGGGTGAAAAAAAAAAAAAATTCACGCAAGTCGAAAAACACATTCAAATATTTGCAATGTTTCGCAATAGCGCAACTGTCAAATCGAATATTTCTGTATTTATGAAAAATTTAAACTTCAGAAATAAACTATCGTGAGAAAATTTCGTTCTCAAACTGATAGACTAAATGTGACTGCGAAGAAAAACAGTTACATTTATGATTTTAGAATAATATTTAAAACGTGACTGACAGTAGTCTATGCTGATTAATGATATAGTATATCATTTCGCTGAAAAATGATGTCTGTGATGAACATTCCACGTTTTTTTTTTTTATAATGGTACGCTCATCACCGAGTCATTCTCATAAATGTCCGAATCAATCCCTCGCATCGATTCATTGATTGACGTATAAACCGACTGTCGTCGTAGTGGTTGTGTTTATGTCGTCTGTGGTGGGTGTGTGTATGATGTATTGTCGGTGCTTCCAATCTGTGCGGCAGGCAGCATGTGGCTTACTGTCTGTGACGGCATGCGTGGAACGGCGTGTACAGAGTATATGGTCACCATCCCCGTCTCGCCTCACATTAGCATATTCATTACCTACTGCATGCCCAAATAAGGCGCTAAATAGGCTAGGATGATTACAAACACCGAGTGGCGTTTCAAATTGAACAAAAATCTCACACAATTAGTGGTACAATTTTGTTTTCGAAACAACTTATTTATATTTCCTCTCCTTCAATCGTTTTGAAAAAGAAAATTTATAAACAATTTAAAAAAAATTATTACAACCAGTCCGTGTAAAATTTTGAACACTTGAGAAATGAGCTCCACCAAATCAAAATGGCTGCCTAATTTATGCTAAGGTGATGTGGCGACACAGGTTCGCTGTCCAGATACATGCCGGTTATGGCGGAACAAGTGTGTGCCCACGGCGGGCGAGCAGCTAAGTGAGGGACACCAGCGTTCAAAATGGCGCACACCTACCAAATACATGTACAATATTCAGCATTCTCTGAAATAACATATGATAATAGTACAAAATATTGACCTACGGTCCTGGGAATATTTTAAACAGACCAAATAAGACCGTTTATTGACATTCATTTAGGGAAACAATTTTATTTTGGCCCTAAACCTATTAAAGGTTACCCGAGTCGAAGCGATATTTATAATTTCTGTCGATTTTGCTGAAAAATGACGAGACTTCGTCTATGGACTTTAAAATCGAGTCACCAAATTATGGTAATAAACGATGAAAAATGAGTTACCGAAAATACCCACTTCCTACTCGCCTACATTGGCATTAATAGGATGAAGGCATTAAACAAACTCTTACATTTAACAAATGATAGACTAAGTCTATGAGAATAATTTTCTGGATTCTTCTAGAGAAACCGACATGGTCGCCATCTTGAAAAAGCGCCAAACACGTGGGATTTCGTCCAAAATTTAGAAATTTACGCCGTTTTCGACGTAAAGAAACGTGCTTCTCTTCTGATAACTCTTTCTGACTAATTTAAACTGGCATATAAATAATGACCTACAGTTTTCACGTACCTGATGAAAAAAATGCTATTGATTTTTTTCAAAAAATCCCTTAAAATCAATCAAAACTATCCTTGAAAACAGTGGTTTTCAACTGGCGTCTAGGTGAAAATACTGTTGCGTAGACGATCAGTCGTCAGGGGTCACCAGTATGGTGTGATGGAGAGCCCCTCGCGCCGAAAGTACCTGTAAGTGACCGTCGGAGTCTCTAGTGTCACAATGGCGGACGAGGGAATCTGCCCAATCTTCACCATTTCAACTCAAACTTCCTTCCCCGTTGAGTCGAAGGTTCCAAACAAATCATAAAACTCTTTCTCCACTTGTCATGTTTATTCGTTTGACATTTGGCAACAACAAAGCACAACCTCCGCGCACGGCACGTCCTATCTGACTTAGCGAGAGCGAACTACGGCACGTCCGTAGTCGCCGAGTGTAACGCCTGAAGTGCGGGAAAATGTACCAAAGCCGCACGGCTGCAATTGTGTGCACCCATCACCAAGGTACGGAAACGAGGCGGTCGTCCATAGCCTCCCGCGTCCGAGAAGCCGGGGATAACTGCCACCTTAACTGAACGAAGTCAGGATCCTACATACTGATATCTTGAAAACAAGACACGTTCATTTTTATGACACAAATTATTTATAGTTGAATTTTATTAATTTTCTATTTCTCCTTCCATTACTGGTAATAATATGTTCATTGTTTTCCCGCAGTACATGGTGTAGCCGAACGGGGACATATATGTAATAATAACGTGAAACATTCACAACTTCCATGTGATTTAGTGTATTTGATGAACGTAATAATTTGATTTCTTTTATGACTCCTTTGTAGAATCTGTTCAGGTATATTTCCAAAAATGTGTTCATTTGAACCAAATAATTGTATTAAGTTTTGACGTGGAACAAAAGCCCAACACCCTGAATATTCAAATATTGCTTCTTAGACTGAAATTTCGCATTTCATTATTTTCTACAACGTCAAGTGCTTGGGAGTCGTTGTCCATTGTAAATGAGCCCCGTACCGTGGATTTTGCTTGTGGTGCGTGAGAATTACCATCAATCTTAGCGTCTTTACTTTGAGACAACGTTGTTTCAAGTCTGTGTCAACGTTTCTGTTATTAAGTTTATTTTGTTAAAAAAATTAAATGGCATGAAAAAATATTTATTGTTAATAGTCTAGTATACTGTCTGGCTCCGACGAAGGATCCCAGAAGCCCCATAGCCCGTAAATGGGAGGGGGTTGATGTAGAGGGGTTCTTTATTTCTCACATTGCCGACTGATAATGTAAGCCGCCGCCTCCTGGCGATTACTTGCAGTACTATTTGAAAATGCCTTCTGCCATATTACAAATTACATTCTGCCATATGGTATGGTACACCGTTACTGTCACACACAGTCATGTTCTCAAACGCCGTATGCATGGCTATTAATATATGTACATTGACAAATAGAGTTAAACTTGTCTTTTGCACAATATAATGTGTGTAAAAATGCAACGAAACCCTCCGTGGTAACCGCTGTCATAACACACAATGTAATTTGTAATTTAAATTTTGATATTCTGTACCAGTTGAGACTCGGAATGCTATGAGCAAGTTGTCATTTGATGTACACTGTAACTTATGTTAAGACACGTGGCACAATGCGATGAAAACAAGCATAATGACACTGCCACAATGGAAATTACATTGCATTTTGCAATACCATAGGGCACAATGTCATATCACAATATGAAAAACTAAACCCCATTTGGCATTTTAGTATTTTGACATAAATTATACGCCATACAGGCGCGCCTGCACTGATTTGGTCTATGGTACGCAGGCATGAGGATAGCCAAGGTGTGGAGTGGGGGATCGAGAAGTGTGGTCGCAGAAAAATGAACAAAATATATTATAATGTATCTGTCATTTCACCGTAGAAATCGATATAGCTATAATTTTGATATCACACGATGCGACTAAACTTGACTAAACTTTACACTATCTTATTTTTAAGTTTACAAAAACAAAGTAACTTTAGACTAGAGATAACTATAGCGGCTTAAATATGTTCAAACCTACCGTAAAGATGTCAACGGGTTGCTTGTGGCATAGGCCTATATATAAAGAATTGCAACTTGGCTTCTTTCTGGTAGTTTTGTCCCTGGTGGTAAGTATGGTGGCTAATTCCCTGTATTTATTGCATCAGTACATATAGGCCTACGTGATGTTTCAATGTATCTTTTCTTTGAATTTGATTTATCCATATGAATTGCTCACAGCAGCGTGATTATCAGATTATGCTTATGAAAGAGATGTATAACTGTACACCTGTCGCAATGAAGGTAGATGGTACATTGATCAATCCGATGGCCATTATGATTATGTAGTAGTATCGGTGATCAGACAAGATGCCCTTTAACAAACTCTTTAGAATAGATGAGCGTGACAGTGAAAAACCACCGCCACTGTAACCATCAACGAATGTTTTATTTACAGTCACGAAAGGTAAGTTAAATGTAAACACATGATTTGGACATTTTAAGGTACGCAGTTGTATGCCGGCAGGCCGCTTCTATGCCTACACTAATTCTTGGATATTTTTAAACTTCGTTGAGTTAGGCCTAGGGTGACGCCTTTGCTTGATTTTAAGCCATATAATTATAATTGGTCTTGCATCAGAGATAATTAAAACATGTTTTAACTAAGCCCATTTTTGTACCAAATTACCCCACTTGATGTTTTTACGAACCCCATTTAAAATGTTTCAACAAACCCCATATAATTTATAAAGCCATTTTGTACTCGTACTTCTTTAGTCGATCAATATAGACTCATGTAGGCCCATTACACATCTGGCCTACTCTAGGTGTCCCCACATAATCCACGAGGATCATACTTTGGGCTTCAGATGTCGTGTTTCACTAACCCTGCGTTTCAACTAGCCCCTGTCTCCATAAAGGTGAACACTTTTTCATTTAAATGGAGGTCATGTTGGTTCGATTAATGAAATCGGTGTAAGATGAAATGAATATTCATTGTTAAAACTAACGTAACTAAGAAAGTCATATTTTACTAAATGACCAATGAAGATTGCCATTTTGAATTTTATCTATGTCTACGTTCGCTTTAAAAGAGTCTGATGACTCTAGTTGTATTTTTATGCCCACAAATATATTTCCTGTCGACAAATTCTTCTGAAATGACACGTTACAATTAAATATCGGTCATAAAATAGTACACGGTTCACGTTGTGGGCATGTTTGACTTTAAAGTGGTATTTGAAAGTCATTGTTATATCACATGTAATATAGCAGATCATTCATAAAACAAGTTATATTATTCACATGAACCCTGGTGATATTTTTTTCTCTTTGCTTTTGAGTTGAAAGGTCACAGAATAAAGGTTTACGGTCAAGAATGCCTAGAATTACATTATTGATACCACAAATAGTTTCGGAGCCATCAAGTTATTCAGAAATGACATATGGTCAGGACCGTTTTTCGAAATATCTAATTCATCGTCCACTTGTTTTTACATAACTTGGGTGTGCTGATTTCGAATTTGTCGGATGCCATTCCCTATTTTGTGTTGTTCTCCTTCAAATTAACAAAAAAAGGCCGCCAAATATAAATAAAACTCAATTTTTCTATGGTTTGTCGCACGAGAATGCACAATTTAGGCTGCCATTCCATGTGTCCGACAATTAAACGGATCCGGCAATCATATGCTATTGGCATTCCACTGTCTGACAACTCGGGTGGCCTGGTGCGACACCCTTGTATCCAGAACTGGCATCCCTTCCTACGTTATTATAGCTATTATGTGTACTGAGGGGTTTTCAGCAGGAATCTCAGCAGGAATCCTTTGTGCAAAGAACAAAATGTGGATCGCTCCAAAATGTCTTCTTTAGATGATTTGTTAGAAATTCATCTGCTTGAGATGATGGGAGAAGAGCTAATGTATGAAAATATTACAAAAATAGTGTCTTTGAAAAAGCGTATCTTATCAGGAAGATGTAAAAGAAAGCATAGATACTGGATAGGCCTACATGATATATTAAGAAGGCGGCTGCAGCAAGGTGATTACCATAATCTAGTACAAGAGCTGCAACTAGACTCTCAGAGATTCCACAGTTATATTAGAATATCTTAATACAAACTGGACTAAATCCTCGGAAATATCGGCCCAATGAACCAGTTCAATCAGCTGCTCTATATTGTCTGTGGATAGTACCATAAACCTAATTGCATCAGTTTTACGGCTTTTCGGCATTAATATATCTGAAAATGTGTAATTTTGTGTTGTCCCGCTGGTCAGTTGCTGCAACAACACGTGGAAAGCAGGGAAAGACCTCAATGAATGACGTCACAAGCGAAATTCCATCCGACAAAACGGGTTCCGTTCTGGAAAATGTTGGATTTTCAAACGGACGTCCGTTTTGTTGGATGGTCTCTATATGATTTGGAGTCGAGAAATTCATTTCTGATGTCTTTTGAATTCTGTGACCTATATTTGACCTTCAAATACAATATTGCCGCGTTTTTTTTTACATATTTACTATTATAATCAGAACGCTTTTTCGAAATACCAAGCACATCAAAGCACTTCAGATTTTTAAATGTTATGAACATCAGTAACTTTTTCAGATTATCAAATGACCTTATTCTCCATCTTTCCTACAGCAAGGCTGAGCTACTCGAGGTCGCAGACCGAGCCTTGCTGAAGCCGCCATATAACCCACCGACTGGGATAGGGAGGATGATCTGAAAATTTCGATATTGAATAGGCCTATTTAATATTTCTTTAAAAAAAATGTAAATTTAATGTCAGGACGTCGGATCATTCATGCTTATACTCTTATGCAGCCGGCCCCTCTTATGAATGTTGCGACAAGGCGTCGGGAGAAGCCTGGGAAGCTGATTTTGTCGATTTCAGTGGCTTTAAATACTATTATGATTACACAGAATTAGCCGAAAGTTTAATATCCTGTGACATTACTTGGTAGTATTGAGACACAGATTTTTATATTGACAACACCCTGTGCATGCAAGTACGGATTTGCAGCTGTGTGCAACACAGCATTTTGTTTCTTTGAAACTCGACGATCATAGTGGGGTTCAAACCCGCGATCTCCGACTTAACAAGCAGGGTGCATTTACCACTGCACCAGGGCCCCCGCCCGACGATCATCGATGATCACGGAGACCAACGAACTTCAAGCATCGACGATCACGAAGGCCAAGAACCCTAGACGTAGCCTGAACACTGATATGTAGTCACATGGCCAGTAGTCAGGCTACCCTAGACGTGGACAGTCACAGAGAACAACGAACTCTATTGACGTCGCGGAAACCGATGACCTCTATAAACGTGGACGGTCACGGAGGCCAATGAGCCTTTAACATCACACAGACCAACGAGCCGCAAACGTCGACGGTCACGGAGGCCAACAAACTTTTCTGATAACAGACTAAAAACATTGAAAAACACAAAGGAAGATACTTTATATCTTATTGGGATTTTGATAAAACCCGAGTGGATAAGTAAGTTGGAGGAAAGGAAGATAATATAATAATATAAAAGTACTCACATTTTAATGTCTTTAAAATCTGCGGTTGCCAAAATTTCCTTCGGCGAAGTTAAAGGTGTAGTCAACTGTTAAAATTCACGGGACAAGGGTCCCCCAGAAGGCAAAAGTGCCCGTTGGTAGGCCAAGTCCCTATTCCATAATAATACTAAATATGCGTTTCATACCTAAAGCCTCATTAAGAGCAAGTTCTCAAATCACAGCAAGTTCATATATACTTGAGCGACATCTATGAGTTTATAATTCAAAGATCTTGGCCCTTACCCCTACTTGGTCGCTTGCTTGCAAACAAACTGACTGTATTACTGCGGGGGATGGTGAAACTGCTTGACCCAAGCTTGTATTGACATGCAGGCGGACTTTCTCTCAAACATTGTACATTTATTCAATGTTGGTTCAATGTTGGGCCAGCGTCGCAGACGTTGGCCCAGCACTAAAACAGCATTGGATCAATGTCCCGTTTAAGTAGTATCTTGTAATCAGTTCAGTGGCTATATTAATGCCGTCAATCTGTACTCAATAGGCTACTGTTGGCCTACACTTGACCGTCCCAGGCATGCGCGTCTTGCAGTTGAATCATTCTTTAATAGTACTTGATAACAAAGGGAAAGTTAGGGGTTTAATAGGTAAAGGTAAATGTAAAGGTAAATGTTATAGGTAAAATTCTGAAAATTGGTAAGAGGAGTGCTGATAGTGAAAGCAAACGGGTAAGTGACAGATATAGTGGCAAAAAGTGTATGGCTTGGCTGTGTACGTGCAAAAGGCTGCGGGTTGTGGAAGTTGTACACAACCACAGGGTGCAATCAAACGAATGACAATTCTAATATATTCCCGAGGACAAGAAAAATGCAATTTGCAATAGCATTGTATCATATAGGGAAATATAGCGCAAATATCAATAGAAAATAGCATTTATACATAAACAATAAAATGACAGTGGTAATTAACTCAGAAATACATTACACATAATAATAACTACATGTTATTGGCTTTTGGCCCTTTGTGCCATCAAACGCGCAGAGCGGCGAACAGTTTCAACTGGCAAATGGCCTACAGGTGGTGTTTCATCGACATTGTTGTATTGTTGAATTGAACCATCCCTTTTTACATTGGCAGATCTGATTTTATTATCATCACCCTTGAAGACTTCAACAACTCCACCCAGCAACCAAAATGGTCTGGACTTTTGTGGGTGACGTATGAGAACAATGTCATCAACAGCAATCTTATTTTCAAATCTATGCTCATAACTATTTTTAGTACTTTTTCTAAGGGACAACAAGTAAGCATTGTTCCACAATTCATGGAAGTTTTGAGTAGATGATTTCTGTTTGATAGGGACTGTAATAATAGGGATTGAGAAGGAGGTTCTGAAAGTGTGGGGTTTTCTCCCTCAATTCTCAGAAACAAATTGGTATTAGGGTTGGGATAGATAAAACTATTGGGGGTAATCACTTCTAGATCCGATTCAGAAATTCGATATGTCAATGGTCTGGAGTTAACTGCATTTTCAACATCACATATGAGAGTGAGCATGTCAAAATATTCTATTTTAGCTCGACCTACAGTTTTTCGAATACAGTTTTTGACTACTCGAATCAACCTTTCCCAAGTACTGCCAACCCAGGGAGAGTAAACAGGTATGGTAACATGTTTTATATTGTAGGTCTGGAAATGTTCCAGAAATTGGCTGCAAGAGAATACTTCAGATATTACATCACATCCTTTTAGAAAGGATCTAGCATTATCGCTATATATGTGAGATGGAATACCAAACTTGTTGCTGAATCTCAATAAAGCTGAGACAAAGGAATGAGTGCTCATATCAGGTATAAGATCTAAATGAACAGCTCTAGTGTTCAAACAAGTAAAAATAAGTATGTACATTTTGCGCCTTTGTCCATAGTTTTCAACCCATAAATGGCCAGTAAAGTCAACTCCAGTATGACGGTAAGGTACAATCAAATTGACTCGGTGTTTGGGTAAGTTGGTCACTTTTGGATATTTGAATGGCAATCCATTCATTTTGCGACATATCATACAGTGGGAAAGCACTTTTTTGAATACCTGTCTGCCTTCAGGCACCCAAAACCATCCCAAGCGCAATGCATTGAGGGTAGTACTTACACCGAGGTGTTTTACTCTATGATGAAAATGAATAATTAACAGGTAAGTCAAGTGGTGACTTTTACCTAACAGAATAGGATTTTGTACTCCCTCCTCGTGTGTTACATTCTTGTCAATTCTTCCCTTTGATCTAATAACCCCTTCCTCATCTATGTATAAATTGAGGTCTTTGACCAAATCGGGAATGTTTCTATTAGCAGGAGAGTTTAAAAATGAAATTTCCTTTGGAAAACATTCTGCTTGCATAGTCTTAACTAGATACGTTATGGCACTTTGAACCGCATCAATATTGACCTTGCATTTTATTTTAATGAAGCGGAACACCAACTCAGTCACTCTAAGTAACTTTCCATAATTTGAGAATGATTTTGTTGGTATACACTCCACCTTTGAACCGCGAAATTGGTCATTGTCTATTGCTACATTAGTTTGAATTGTCTTCTTATTAGCATCACTCAGACAGTTTAATTCGTTCACAGGCCAATCACTGTCAGCCATTCTGGACCGTATGTCCAAAATTGAAGTAAGTCTTCAAACTTGTTTAAGAACAATCCCCTAGTTAAAAGATCCGCAGGGTTTTGATCTGTTGGCACATACTTGAAAACAATATCCAAGTTATACTTGACTTTCTTGTGTCATCATACTAATGTCTTTCAGCCTGTTTTTAGCAAATTGGTTTTTGGTTTTTATTTGCTGGGACATCAGCCAAGACAAAACTACTTGGGCATCTACTGCAATCACAAGCCTCTTGAATGTAACATTGGGTAGGAATCCAGTATTAAATGCAGGCATTTTACACCCAAAAACACGGACAACAATTCAAGAGTTGGTAAGCCTCGAGGTTTTATAGGAGTGACTTTGGCTTTAGCAAACATCAAGTTGGACTTGTTATCTTGAACATTGTACAATGCAAACCCATACGATTGTTTTGAGGAATCACAGAAAAGATACAAATCAGTGTTAAATGCCTCATTCACAACATATCTTGGAAATGTAACATTCAGAGATGTTAAATCATGAGCTAACTGGGACCACAAATTCATATGTTTTTCCATGACATTTTCATCCCATGAAAGATTTTGTGACCAGAGCTATCTCATGAGAATTTTACTTCTCACTGTAACAGGCAAATAAAGACCGAGAGGATCAAACAATTTGGAAGTTTGACATAATATACCTCTTTTTGTCTTTGCGTCTTTATCAAATACGGTTCCAGACAACTTGAATACATCTGTTTTAGTTGAATATTTGTAACCTAGTAACTTTTCATAGGGACTTTCATGCTCAATATATTTGTTATCTGAGATCATTCTCTCTCTTAGCTTAGGGTTATTAAAAGTCCAAGACCTCAAATCAAATCCACCCTTTTTCATTCTCTGGTCAAGATCTAAGTACAAAGAGAGAAGTTTATCTTGATCATTTGCTGTAAGCATCAAATTGTCAACATAAAAATTGTTCAGTAATACCTCAGAGCAGTAATCTGAAGGAAACTGCCTAGCATGGTGCTTGATGATAAAATTAAGAATGAAAGGACTGGCATTGTAACCGAAGATTATGGTTTTGTATCTGAAACAGCTCAATTTGTTTCCTTCTTTTAAGAAAAAACAAAACCTGTTTTTGTCCTCTTCGTGGCCTAGTTTAATTATCAGAAAGGCTTTTCTGATGTCTGAAATCATAGTGAACTGATTAGATCTGAAATATAAAAGAAGTTTTGTCATATCAGTCATCAAATTGACTCCAGGATATGCAGCTTCATTTAGAGATGGGGAATTATGGGTTTTAAGTGAGCAATTGAAAACTGGTCTGATTTTTGTAGTTACTTGCTGCTCAGTTTTTTTTATGGGACGATGTGGGATCCACGTGTAATCAGCATATTTTTGAGGATCAACTTCTATTCTTTCAATAAGTCCTTCCTCCTCTTGTTGTTTAAAAACTTTTATATAATCATCCATAAGATTATCTTTCTCTAACTTTTTGGAAACTCTGTCCATCACAGTTAAAGCTACATTATGGTTGGATGGAACCTTTTCCAGAACATCTTCGTGCCATGGAAGTTTGACATTGTAATGACCATCTTCAAACTTAATGGAATCTTCAAAGTCTTTTATTTTTACAGAGTTGTAATCAGTAATGGCATTTTCTTTACTATCAATGCCTAAGCCCTCGGTTTGAAACATCATATCGAGATTCCTTTCCACAGAACTTTCGGGAAATAAACATTGTAATGGGTCAGGATATGATGACTTGGGGTTCATGACAAAATTGACATGAGTCTCTGGACATTTAGCATATCTAGAAATAATGTGGTTATAGTTGTTGAATGTATCAGGTCTAGAGCTGGAAAAACTAGGCAAGACTGAGATTTGTCTTGGGAATAGAAAGTTGTTTACGTCTCCATAAGGCACAAGACCATTAGGAAATTCCCATGCAATACCCTTCATACATTCAACTGTTCTGGTCATAGACAAATTTTGTAGAACATCCGCACCCATTAGTCCGTCTATTTCTACAATTTCAGGAGGCAAACCGCCTTCATATTGAACAGCCAGGGGGACACCTTTACATGCAAGATTGCTAATAACTTCAACATATTGAGGCATATTTAGTTGTATGTTAAACTCCTTGTCTATTAACACCTTTTGATTGAAGGGTTTTAAATTAGGAATTTCAACAGCAACAGGAATTTCTTTCAACTCTTTCTTTTGAGAGCCCAAGAATGTTTTGATTTCATGCTGTATAATTGAAACATTTTCATCTTTACATGCTAAGACAGCACAAACTTTTCCTGATAAGTAAGATCTTTGACTGCCGGAGTCTAATAAACACCTAGCTCTGCAAACTTTTGAACCAGTCTTCTCTTTAATGTCCATGATGGGCATTATTATAGAATGTTCTGCCGATACTATTTCACTTGCATTTAAACACACATTAGAATTAGTCTGGCTAGGGGCATTTTTATGCTTGTCAATATCTTTGCATAATGTACTTATATGAGAGTTGACCTTGCAATGTAAACATTGATATTTTAGCTCATTATTTTTGCCAGGACATTGTTGCTTTTTGTGAAATGGACTAGTACAAAGAACACATAGACCCATTTCAAGACAACGCTGCCTTCTGGCTTCATGGGAATTATATTTCTCACATCGGTACATCACATGACTACTTGCATTACAAAATTTACAAAGTTTTTTGGGGTGAGAAGCTGACGATTGCGTGGTAAAATTTTGTAATGCAGAAGCCCATTCGGGATTTGAATCCTGTTGATACATGGTAGGTTCACCAAAATGACTACTAGGTTTTGAGAGAAACTTTTTATGATCATCGTGACCTTGTGATACAGTTTTGCTTTTTTGATCAAAAATTTTCTTTTTCAAACTTGTTCGAATGATCGTTTTTATCAAATCATGATAATTATCAAACAATTCTTTGAGAGAAGGATAGTTTGATCCGATTTTATGAACCAATTCTCGCTTGAGGATAGCGGGTAGTTTATTGAAAACGATGTGGCTAATAAGTTTTAACCCAGAGGAATTGGGTAGTAGAAGATCAACACCATAGTTTTTCAAATCATGTATGCATGCTCTAGTTTCATTCAAATATTTTTTGACATCCTCAAATTGGGGATCATATTTGGGAGAGTTGCTGATAATTTTAGTGAAATATTCTTCAATGATAAATTATTTATCTAAGAATTCGGCATTTAGCAAGTCCAATGCGGCTTTGTAATTTTCATTACTGATTGACAAGTGGCTTATAACTGAAAAGGCATAATCTGTTAAGAAGCCACGAAGGTACGTTAGTTTGGCCGAGTCATCCAGCTTACCACCAGCAGTCATTACATTATTAAACTGCATGAGAAAGTTTTGAAACAGCAACCTGTCTTTTTCTAGACCACTGAAACTTGGACATTTTAATTTAGGTGACCGTATTGGATTAACTGTGGGAGTGTGCGATGACGTGTCTGTGTTTACAGGAGTAATTTTAGTTTGGACATCAGAAATTTTCTCCTGAACACCGATTTCATATTTTATTTCATCTTTGAAATCAGTAACACGATCTGTGTCATCCACTTTGATTTCCTTTTTTTCACATAACTCATGAATATCATCATTAATTTTGTCAATTTTAGGCAGGTAGGTATTTACGGTGGTTTCCTGCTTCAACAAAAAATTACTTTGTAAAGTTTTCTGTTCTGATTTTTTATTCAAATCATTCACAATCATTGTAATTTTGCCCTTATAGGCGGCTCTGCTCCTTCTAAGAGCACCTGTAATGTCCTTGAAAGACATTTTGATTGCTAGATATGGGATATGTGAATATTCAACAATATATACTTATATCTGAATAGGATATAGGCTTATATAAATCTGTATAGAATTTCTTTAGGTAATCGCTCGCAAAATTACGATGTCATTATAAACTCCATATTTTCAAATAGTGCTGAACGAGTGGAAAAAATGAACAAGTAAATTTGCAAACGTTATAAACAGTAAAACCTTGAACTATGAACAACGTTGCGTGATGGCAGGATGTGAACTGTGGTTAGGGTGTGAGCTGAAAGGGTTAATATCCTGGTAAGGTATTGTGCACTGTTCAATCCGATTGTTCAGCAAGTGCAAGGTAAATCATGGAAAAACGCGGAATTCAAGCAATAAGTATACTTTCCAAATTCGCGTGGTAATTAATGAACGCTTGTAAAAACAAAGCAAGTGACAAAAACAGTTGACTCGATATTATCAAGTAGTAACGTTCGTGTGTGCGACAATGGAACGCGTCCACTGCACTGTAACAGATTTCGGAAAAACAATAGAAGGTAAACTATGCGATTTACAGTAAAGAGAGACAACATACCAGTATGATCGACGCGACGACAAGATTGACAGCTGCAGACATTTTGGCGACTAGAGTGAGTAATACATTTCTAAAGAACGAGCAGTAGAACAGAACTACGATATAAATTAATAGTTTTCAGGCAATATAGAAACACTAGCCGAATAAATTTAAAAATAATAACGGAATTTTGGCAAGATATTGGGATTTTGATAAAACCCGAGTGGATAAGTAAGTTGGAGGAAAGGAAGATAATATAATAATATAAAAGTACTCACATTTTTATGTCTTTAAAATCTGCGGTTGCCAAAATTTCCTTCGGCGAAGTTAATAGTACTTGATAACAAAGGGAAAGTTAGGGGTTTAATAGGTAAGGGTAAATATAAAGGTAAATGTTATAGGTAAAATTCTGAAAATTGGTAAGAGGAGTGCTGATAGTGAAAGCAAACGGCATTCTCCACACATAGATGTCGCTCAAGTCAACCCCGCTCTCTCTCTGTAACCACACGCCATGTTTCGAGAAAAACTGCCCATTTTGAGCTGTTTTGTTGTTATAACAACTGTAGGCTTATAAACACGCTTGAGTGTCCTGAATATATATGGCAAATATAAAACACCACTACTCCGCCACATATGAGTTTATATTCACATAGAAATAGAAAACATTCAATGGATTACTTTTTCTGCCTACGCGCTGTTGTGAGAAGGTCCATGTTTACGTTTTTCTGACAGAATTTACAATCGGCTTCAAAACACTGGCAAATATAAATTGCTGAATGACATGCGAATTGTGCTGGTTCAATTTATCCACTACTAAACAGAATAAATAGCCCTTACCTGTAACAAACTCTAAAATCAAATTAAATATTGAAAAAAGGATAAGTAATGAGTTGAAGTGAACACCAAAATAGTTCCGTGGTTATAGGAATGGTTATAAAATCACGTGGTAACGCTCACTAACGGCTGATAAATCTGGTCAATCGCCATGCGTGCATACGGCGAAATGAGCGTGTGATATCAGAGATATAATCTCTGAGGTCAGAATGAGCAAACGGGTAAGTGACAGATATAGTGGTATGGCTTGGCTGTGTACGTGCAAAAGGCTGCGGGTTGTGGAAGTTGTACACAACCACAGGGTGCAATCAAACGAATGATAATTCTAATAATCTATGTCTATGTCTTTATCCATAATAGAAAAAAAAATCCATTGATTTAGGTCCCAATGAAAAATGTCCTACATTGTGAGTTTTTTTGATTGTATATGTTCAGTATAGGATAAAGCCCGAGGAGCTCCACATTCTTAGCTGTGAAAATAACCCGAGGCCTTTCTACAGCTAAAAATGTTGAGCCCTGAGGATTTTAACTGACTTAAAACACATCCGACCATGATGAGGATCCCTTGTTTGATGATTTAGAAAATAATTTAATATATCTGAAAGGGAATGTTGAAAATTGTAAAATTTGTCTTATGGGTGACTTTAATTCCAGGACAGCTGAAATGTCTGATAATTTACTCACTGAAACACGTATGGACAGCTGTGATGATTTTGAAAATGAATTGTTGATTCATGCACACGCACTGAATGTATGTAACATAAGCCTAAGCAGGTCTAGTGGTGATGATATATGTAACAATTACGGTTATCGATTTGTTGACTTCTGTAAAAATATGGGGCTATACATCGCAAATGGACGGTGTGGAGAAGATTGTAATATTGGTAAAACTACATGTAAAGGGACTAGTTTGGTTGATTATATTGTTATATCACATGACTCATTTCCCATAGTGGAAATGTTTGTAGTTGAGGATTTTAACCCTATGCTATCAGATATTCATAATCCTGTTATATGTACTTTAGCTTACAACGTAAAATATAATAATGCAAATAGTGAAACCAAAGATGATTTAATAGATGATGCAGTATATAAAGTTGCACCGATTAAACCTACTTGGAAATCAGAAACAGAATGTATGTTTAAACATGAATTGTCACATAAACATCAAAATAAAATAAATGATATTGATTTACAGCTTAACAATATGCTACGAAGCGGTGTCGATGACCAGACTTCTATTAATGCAATAGCACAGAGTATTTGTAACATTTTAGTAGAGACAGCGGATACTTTGGAATTAATAAATAAAAGGGGACCTACTAAACAGAAAAGAGCTCGAACACTTGATCATAAGCCATGGTATGACTCTGATTGTGAAAAACATAGAAAACATTTTACCAAAACTAGACGTATTTACAACAGTAAGAAAACTCAAGAAGCCAAAACAAACATGACAGCTAGTAGTAAATCATACAAAGCATCATTGAATAAAGCCTTTAATAAATATCAAAAAGACATGCAAAACAAAATACGAAATCTGAAATCGACTGATCCAAAAGTGTATTGGCAGATTATAAATAAATCAGCTGACGATCACACTAGACAAGAGGTAAAAAAAATATCAATGCAGATATTTGTTGAACATTTTAAAAAACTTAACACTAATGACAGTAAAAGCGACGAAGGAGATGTAACTGATAACACAAATATTGACAATTTAAATGTAGAATTAAACAAACCTTTTGAACCAGATGAAGTTAAAAAATCTATTAAAAAATTGAAAAAAAAATAATGCTTGTGGCAATGATCAAGTATTAAACGAATTTTTAAAATCGTCATGTGATTCTATGATTAATGTGTTTACAAAACTTTTTAAGTTGGTATTACAAACGGGAATAGTCCCAGAAGAGTGGTGTATCAGTAATATTATACCTTTGTACAAGAACAAAGGCGACATATGTAACCCTGATAAATACTGGGGTATTCCAATTGTTAGTTGTTTCGGAAAATTATTTACGTCAGTCCTAAACCAAAGGTTAGGCATATTTATTGATGGCTATGGCCTAATTGGTTCCGAGCAAGGTGGTTTCAGAAAAGGACATTCTACCATTGATCACGTTTTTGTCCTCAAAACACTTATTGATTTATATCTCAATAAACGGAAACGTATATATTGTTGTTTTATAGATTATAAAAAAGCTTTCGACAATGTTTCCCGAGTTAGTTTATGGACAAAAATGCTATCTTTAAATATAAATGGCCAAATACTAAACGTAATAAAAAACCTGTACTCAAATGCCAAATGCTATATAAAAATGAATGGTAAATTATCAAATGTATTCAAGTCAGAGATAGGGGTCAGACAAGGTGATAATTTATCGCCTTTGTTATTCTCGATTTATTTATCAGATCTGGAAAGTTTCCTTAGTTCAAAATACGGTGGTTTAGCATATATTTCCGAACTGACAGAAAATGATGATGATCTTTACGAATATATTAAAATGTACATTATTTTATATGCAGACGACACAGTTATTCTCGCAGAGTCACCAACAGAGCTTCAAATGTCATTAGATGCTATGCAGTCGTACTGTAATATATGGAAGTTAAATATTAATACCAGCAAAACAAAAATAGTAATACTTTCAAGAGGAAAAGTTCGAAAATATCCCAAGTTTAACTTCCGAAATTCAAGTATTGATGTCATAGACAATTTCACCTACCTTGGTATTGTATTTAATTATAATGGAAAGTTTGGCAAAGCTAAAAAAATGTTTTTAATAAAGCCAGTAGAGCTATGTTTTCACTTTAAAAAAAATCTAGAGTGTTGAATTTACCTATTGATTTACAGCTAGACCTTTTTGACAAGCTTGTCACACCAATACTTTTATATGGAAGTGAAATCTGGGCCTATGAAAATAACGATATCATCGAAAAGCTCCATTTGAGATATTGTAAATATATATTAGGTGTTAATAAAAGCACCACATCTTCTTCGATGGTATACGGCGAATTGGGCCGTTATCCATTGAATAGTGAATACACATCAAGATGTATTTTATTTTGGGCACGTATTATTTCAGGCCCAGTTTCAAAACTGTCAGTAAAAATGTATAATTTATTGTATAAAATGTATAATCTAGGTATTTATAATTCACCCTGGCTATCTTTTGTCAAATCTACTTTATTGTCTGCTGGGTTTGGATATGTTTGGCGAGATCAAAAGATACCCCGTACACTTGAATATTTTAAAAAAGTTTTTAAAACTAGACTTAAGGATCAATACCTTCAGACTTGGACAGATGATGTAGCATCAAATGCAAAATGTATAAATTACCGTATGTATAAGTCGGATATATCGTTAGAATTCTACATTACTTTTCTACCTATGAAATTAAGAACCGTTTTTAGTCGTTTTAGGTGCAGAAATCACAAATTACTTGTAGAAACTGGCATTTATAAAAACATCCCAAGATCTGAAAGAGTATGCGTTAAATGTAGTCAGTCAGAAATTGGTGATGAATTTCATTATATATTTAACTGTCCATTTTTTGCTGATCAGAGACGCACATACCTACCGAAGTATTGTCATATACACCCTTCGGCACCCAAATTCAAACGCATAATGAATGATAAAACAAAATTACGTAGTTTGGCGAATTTCATTAAGATTATTTTAGAAAGTGTGAAGTGAAAAAACTGTAATTGATTGTATAATAATGTATACATTATTATGTGTTATGTTGTATGTTTTGCTTATTACATTCACTGTTATTTTCTTGTATTCCTCCATGTGAGGCTTAAAGAATAAACACTTGAACTTGAACTTGAACTTATAATCAACAGACCCAACTGATTATAGCACCATAGGCCTACTATGATAATTGGTCTATACTTGATCAACAATAACTTTCCATTCCCGGCTTAGAATGTAGTGGTCGGACAAAGCAAATAATGTAGTGGTGTGTTTAAATTCATTTTATTCACGATTATACTTATTTCATTTTTATATACAGTTTTCTACAAAGTTTGTTTGATATTCGGTTTGTAAGATTCGTTACAGAGCTCAGTTGTAGTTTTAGCGATTGTAAAGGATTGCTTATTGCAGTACATACATTTCGTGATTTTAATTAAGCCTTAAGAACACGCTTAACCCTTTAATCGCCGGTGCCGCATATATTCGGGTTTTCATTTTTTATTAGCACATCAAGTACCACCTTTTAAACATGTTAAAGATAAAATGTGACATCAATCAGTAATATTTGAAAACAGTTCACCTCCATTTTGTCAAATCTGAATAATTTTCACTCACTTGAAGTTGTGGATCGCGTCAGCGAGACGCAACTTCAAGTGGGTGAAAATTCAGATTGAATAATTTGGCGGTTAAAGGGTTAAGCTATAATTTGAAGACATTTTATAACTAAATTAAAAAAATCATTTGATGAAAATATTTTCATGACTTTGAATTTGATGTCTAAAGACGATCCCAACACTGGAAGAATAAAAATGTATAGTGTTTGTAGACATTGACATAAATATTCAAATAAAGCGGAAAGAGCTAACTAAGATGTTTATGACGATTTCAAATTAAAAGAACTGTTGATTCACATTGTTTATTCAAATATACCTCAGCGTTGTAAGGCTCGATCCAGAATTGGTTCAACGTATATTATATTATGCTTGCTGGGAAAGTACTGTCGTGGAGTATTGCAGTAAAGCGAGATAAAACACATTTTCACTCACCTTTTCGGGTAAACAACTGGCCGGTTTGCATAAATGGACAAACTGAACTTGGGGCTGAAAGGTGGTAGTTCTGCCGCTGTTGGAAAAAAATTAAATTGGCCGACTTGAAATGTATTTGCCATCAACACAAAAAAAACCAATAACTATTTATATGTCTCACATAATCATTACTAAAACAGTAAAAATCGTTAGTTTTGCTGAAAATTGATTGGGACAACCAGAAACAGATAGATAGATAGATATTGTTTATTTCAGTGACATGTACATAACAACAAATACATGGGAACATGAAATATTGTTAAATGAGGTACCCAGCCCTCGCGGACTTATTAGTCACTATACATACATAATATATACAAAGGTGCAGTATAAGCTTGAAAAATAATAATAATAATAAAAAGCAAAACAATATAATGTGTGCTAGTTAAATAAGGCATGTTGCCGTTTATACCAGGCATTTGAAATGAAATCAGCTACACATTTAACAAATTTATCATTCATTAAAAACGTTAATAAATCAATTCCTGACATAGCTGAAATATTTACTACAGTGAGTTCGATCGAATTAATATTATGAAAAAGTGTATCTCTAAGCTTACTATAAAAATTGCAGGTACATAAAAAATGAATTTCGTCTTCTATTGCGTTTTCGTCACAAAAAGTACAATATCTTTCATTACTAGGGATCTGTCGATATCGTCCTGTCTCTGTTGCCAATGGTAAAACGCCACATCTAAATTGACTCAGTAATGATCTTTTGCTCTTAGGTAAAAGGGAAGACACATACAATTCTGTTTGATATACTAATTTGAATTTTACATAAGTTCTTAATTTTGGCTTGGAAGCTATGGTGTTTCTCCATTCTGTTTGTTCTTTCTGTCTAATTTTATCCATTACAACAGAGACAGGAATATGTGTGTAATTATTTGTATTAATGTTAAAGTCTTCTGACAGTGATCTTATTTTTTTAATCCAACCGCCGTTGTTATGTATCAGATTTTTTAAAAGTTTAAAAGGCAGCCTTGATTGTTCCATTTTAATAATGCGGTTCCATAATTTAACAACTTTTATTATGTGTCTACATGAAGGTGATGTCCATCCCATGTCCCCTTGCATAGCACAAATTGGTGTTTTTGGTCCCAGGCCTAAAAAGAAACGTATCGCCCTATTTTGTAATTTATCTGACTGTTCAAACTTTCTAATTCCCCAAATTCCTGCAAAATAATCAGATATAGGTACCACCATAGAATTATATAATTGTGTGTATGTTCTATATCCAACATCTTTCATTGATTTAAACCTCGAAATACATGATCCTAATGATCTTCCTGCTCTACTGCTTAAATCGTTTATACTTATTTTGAGGTCCATGTTTTCGTTAAAAATAAAACCGAGGTACTTATATTCAGAAACTATGTCCAGTTTATTCCGCCCTTCTTTAAAATTAAATGTTGTTTTATTTACAAGTTTTTTTCTAAAATGAACAATTTTTGATTTACCGGCATTAATACGAATGTGCCATTTCTGACACCAAGAACTTACGCAGTTAAGCAATTCCTGCAAGTCTGCTTCACTTTCGGCTATTAACGCTAAGTCGTCCGCGTATAGAAGATGAGATAATAATATATCCGGACCGATATGTACACCAACATTAAGAGTTTTTAGCTGGTTTGATAAATCATTTATAAAAATATTAAAAAGAGTCGGGGATAAATTATCCCCCTGTCGGACTCCCGATATAGTGTTAAAAGAGCTAGATAATATATTATTAAGCTTCACACACGAAGATGTTTGACAATATAAAGATTTTATAGCAAAATAAAATTTTCCATCAATACCGTTCATAATGAGTTTATAGAGCAATAAGTCACGGTTTATCCAGTCGAATGCTTTTTCAAAATCAATGAAGGAGACGTAGGTTGATTTTCGCTGATCAATTCGATCTTGTATAAGATTAGTGAGGACGAATGCATGGTCTTCGCATGATCTTCCTTTTCTAAATCCGTTCTGTTCTTCACATAGAACCCCGCATGTTTCTAAGTATTCGGATAGGCGTGAATTTAAAATTAACGAGTAAACTTTAGATACAGTCGATAACAAGCTTATACCTCTGTAGTTTAATGGTGTAAAAATATCTTTATCTCTACCTTTAGGTATCGGCGTGATTACCGCCTGTCGCCATATGGATGGTACGACACCTTGTTCAAAACATTTTGCTACAATGGCCCAAAGTAGAGTTAAAAATGCAGGTTCTTTTAAAACATAATTTGGTATACCATCGATTCCGCATGCTTTGTTATTTTTTAATCCCTTTATTGCTTTTTCGACTTCATGAAAACCTATTTTTTCGTTTAGGAAATATATACTATCATTTGATTGTTTCATTTCACATTCAATACGGGACACATGTTCTTTGCATCTATCCCTAAATTCGACATCGATATCTCCATTAACTTCAGATGGATTATTATACAGGGAACTGAATTCACTGGCCCATACATCTAACACCTCGGATGGTTCAGTCACAAAAGTATCCCCTTTGCGAACTTTACACGGTATATTTTTATTTCTTTTCGGGACAAGGTTGTTTACCAGTTTCCAAAACTCAGTTGGATTGTTCCCCTTAAAGTGATCGATTTCAGCAATTTTATTTCTATTATAGATACGCTCTTTCTGGCGGAGACTCTTATCAAAGTTGTATCTCGATAATTTAAATTCCTTATGTAAGTTCAACTTAGCCCGATTTGAGCCAGTACATTTCAGGTAACATTTTTCTTTTTCACGCATACATTTCCAAAGATGACCCAATTCGTTATCCCAGTAGGGCTTAGAGTGTTTGTGTCGTCTACGAACACTTCTACGAGAGTCTATTTTTTTATAAAAAATATCCAGCTCTGAAAATATATGTGTACATAAATTATCATACATCTTATCCACATCACACTGTGTTTCTAATATCTTTATATGATCTAATATTTCCTGCGTTTTAGATAGCCATGAGTTATTGTTCATGAATTCATGTTTATCGCCATTGTACATAAATTTAGTGAAGTGACGGGAATTAATATTGTCTGTGTTATTCTGACTCAGGTGGTCCGGTGGTTGGTCACGTCTGACTGGTTCGTCTACTCTTTGTGAATAGCCAGGCAATGATAAGTTAATCCATAACACAGAGTGGTCGGGTGGTTTACTGGATGAGCTTACGTAATATTGCAGGTTGAACTGCTCTATTAGATCTGTCACTGTATGCACAGCAAAATCATTACAGTTTGACAAGAAATGTTGTTGGGTCAAAATATAATCCACCACTGATCTACCACGATTTGAAATGGATGTATAATTATCTTTCTCTGGTGACACGCGACCATTTACTATACACAACGTCATATCTCTTACAAAGTCAAATAATTTTTCACCATACAGATTTACGGTACATGTATCCATGACATGACGTTCTGGTATATCAGAGTCATCTAATAACGTGTCAATACCGTTTCCACAGCGAGCATTAAGATCTCCACAAATAAATATAGCATCTGCATCATTGTTTATATACAGCTGTGACATTAAATGACCAAAAAATTCTGTACAATTACTCCAAGGTGAACCATCTGGTGGTAAATAACAACTATATACCACAATTATGTGATCCGTGAAAATATGTTTCAATTCAATAGCTAGTATATCCTGAAATGATTTATCAATGAATTTTATTGTGTAGGTGCTAAATAAAGAGTCTTTAACCAGAATACCCACACCACCGGAGCCTCTGTTTGCTCTGACATGTATTTTATCTCTGTTAAAACCATACCATGTGTAATTATTAAGTTCAATTCCGCACGAGTCCTTTAAATGTGTCTCACCTAAACAAACAATGTCAGCATTAATTTGAGTAATAATCTCACCACGAAGGTTTTTATTTGTCTCCGTCCAGCCGTTGACATTCCATGAAATAATAGTCAAGTCTGAGGACTGGGCGTGATCCTAACTGTCTAAGGTCAATGCGGTGTTACTGGTTGACGACCTAGCGCCAACAGGGTCGTTCAACGGGACCGTGGCGGGTGACACGTTTCTTGCGGTTACACTTTGAGCACAAGGACGTTCGTTCTCGTTGTTCCCGGTCAGTTGGTTTTTCTTTGCATGATGTTCTATAGCGGCGGGGGACGAACTTGCCTTGCGTTTCGCTATTTTTTCTTCAGTTTCTTTATCTTGATGATTGATCAGATGTGCCATGATTGTTGAAATCACCTCTACTCTGCCCGTGTTATTCAAGTGAACTCCTGAGTGGTCGTATTTTGAGAACATTCTCTTCGTAGCTGAGCCATCAGTATTAACCAGCGAAGGGGAAGTGTCAATGAACATGGCTTTCTTCGATCTGCGACAAGCCGCTCTCGTGTAGTCATTGAGCGCCACCGTCTCCTCATTGAGATTCTTCAGCTGACGACCAGACCCGCAGCGTGGCGGTACTGAACACATCGCTACTGTCACATCAGGAAGACGTTTTTCTAGTTTGTTCAGTGCTGTACCTGCGTTTAACATAGAATCACTGCCACCACTTTGTGTAATGTCATTAGTGCATAGATGTAAGACAACCGTTTTTACATTTGATATGTCTATTTCTTTTGATACATCAGACATTTATATAGTACGTGTACCTTTTATTTATACAAGCCTGGTAAAATAAATAATAAAATATGATTGGAATAAGTCCAGATGACATCTCGGCACCGACTTAAGTACCCATTGATTTAAACAGTTATAAATTAGTCTTAGAAATGCGGTTACCAGCATGTGATGTAATAATAATAAAAAAGGAATAAAAATGAAACAGAGCTTTTTTAAACTTATACTCTCATCCGTGAACATATAACGATTTTAATGGCGATATTGTATTTCATTAGCATAATTGTAATTGGCTTCCAATTTGACAAAATAATCGCCACGCATTTGAAGTTGTGGGTGGCTAACAGGGTGTATCTGTAAAACGACAGAGGGGAGAGGTCTGTGGGGGCGCTCATAAAACAAGAAGTGTAGCGGTCACAGTGGAATGGTCGTTAAAGAAATGTGAATGACCTTTGCCGGAGTTCAGATGAAACGATCAAATGCATGAAATTCAGGGACGCCGTCCCACATGATGGTGTTATCAGAAAATAATTTTAAGGATGATCGATATGTTTAAAATCATGACGGTAACCATAATGCAAAAAATGGCTTTCTCAGTATTATGACCTAAAAATATTTCTCAGCACCATGACCTAAGGGGGCCACCATTCAATCTCCAGGGGGAGGGGGGGTGGAGTATTTTTGAAATAAATAATTTTGGGCAGACTCTGAATGAAATAAATAACTTACCATGTAATACAATTTGAAATTTTAAGCGCGCCGCCGAGCTGGGTTGAAATAAATAATTTCTCCGCGACAACCTGGAGATTGAATGGTGGCCCCCTAAAAAGAAAAGTGTATAGCTTTTGCTGGAATGGGTATAGATTGATGGTTTTGTTCACTATGCTATGTTTTTTTTAGATATCATAAAGACACTAACCCTGAAAGCGCGAGGATCGACTTTAGACGTTAGAATCTGACGTCTATAGACGTCAGATTCTGAAGCCTAAGGTCACCGCCGCACTGAAAGAGTCAAAAGTATCTATAATGGCCGTAGAACGATAACATATTAGCTATTCAATGAAGCGGAAAGATCTAACTAATATAAGACATTAAATATATATAATGATTTAAAATTGAAAAAACCTTTGGTCTCCATAGTTTATACAAACATATTTCAGCGTTGTAAGGCTTAAGGCAGTGCGGGGATCGACTTTAGACGTCTGAATCTGAAATCTACAATATTTATTTGGAGATATGTATTTGACCCGCAAGATATCATAATATGTGACCTCCACTGTGCAGGCTTGCCACTCATTCTATGGATTTATCCGTTTTCTAAGAATATTTTTTCATCTACGGTCTTTTTTTCCGCGAAGAGATATTACCCTTTCAGCGCGTATATAGACATCAGAATATAACGTCTATAGATATCAGATGTTGA